>CM068955.1:145998336-146021213 GCA_035128595.1 Eptatretus atami | reverse complement strand
GTTTGCAAATAAAAACTCCTAAATTCTGTCTCTCCGAGCCCCTTCCTTTGACTGTTCCAAGGGGGCGGGTCATGCACGCTTCGTTCCCCACCAAGCTGAGTTCTCACCCCCCCTTTCTCCTCGGCATCTCTTGGAGTTTTCTTTAGCCACGAGAGTAACACAAAAATGTAGGGAAAAAATCCAATTAGTTATTTTGCATGTTTTTGATCATTGATTCGGCAATTCTGACATGTTCCTGTTTCACTTGGTGGCATGCGTAGTACAGCACTAACAGGGTATAAATCGATCAGTCATACCTTCGGAGGTGTCAATTATTCACCGCATAACCCTGCGTATATACCACAATTTGCAATGAGGACGGGATTGATGCATTGCTTTTGTCATTGTGCTATTATGGGTTGTTGGGATTCTGTCAGAGTACTAGCTCGCCAGATGGGGACTATGAGACTTTGCCAATCGATTGGAGCAATACTTTATCGCCAAACAAGATGGCACAGTGGAGGATGCGGATCGTCACCGAGCCATCCTGCTCACCATGTGTGGCAATGCGAGGTATCTCCTGATTAAGGACCTCGTTTCCTCCAAATAAAACTGAACAACAAGTGACAATAACTTTTGACATTGTGCCAAATACTGCAAGCCAAAACAATGGAAATTGTGTCCACTACAAGTTCTACACCCCACTGGATGAAGGAAGGCCAGTCTGAGTTTTGCTATTTCTGCCAGTTTGCTGAACATTGTGAATTTGTGCTACATTGATGAGATGCTCGGGACGTTTTAGTATTGGTATCAGACAAGGAAACAATCCTCTGTAAGATGTAAGATGTTTGCTTTTTTATCCTCTTTATCTCTTTGCTGAATACTGCGCACCTCTGCCGTACCATCGTCATCCTCAGACCGGCAAGAAGCAGCTTCTTCGCTTCCTGCAGATGTGGATAAAATCACAAACTGGTCAACACGTGGAACAGTCTTTCAATCCGGAACAAATATGTCTCTCTGAAAGGACCGTTAAAACCCCCCCCCCCCCCCCCCCAATCTAACTTTCTTAAACAATCCTCTGGAAGAATCTTTAATTTAAGCTTCTGGGTCTCACTATCTGCCATTGATCTTTCCTGGCCCCATAAAGACCACTTATCCAACACTTGGCTCCAAAGCAGTCGCGACCTGGGAATCCTCTGTTGCAAAGTCCTTCCTTGCCCACCCTGACTCCTGACCACATACAAAGTTTCGTCCCATTGCTGTCTGATTTGGGTATGTCTGTCTTCTCCTTGTTTTGGGCTTGTGCCTCCTGGCCGTCCTCTCGGATCACCACTGGCGGATAGATGTGGCATTCCTATCTCCGCACGTCGACAGTGAGTTGATCCAGGAAAGATCATGGCAATAGTGAGACCAGAAGCCTTAAATTAAAAGGGACTTCTTCCAGAAGGATTGTTAAGAAGTAGATTGGGGGGGGGGGTGGTGGGGGTTCTTAACGGTCCTTTCAGAGAGACATATTTGTCGGATTGAAAGACAGTTCCACGTGTTGGACCAGTTTGTGATTTATCCACATCGCAAAAAGGAAGCGACAGAAACTGCTTTGCTTGCCGGTCTGAGGATGACTGGATGGTACGGCAGAGGGTGCAGTCATCAGCAAAGAGATAAAGAGGATAAAAGCAAACATCTTACATCTTACAGAGGATTGTTTCCTTGTTGATACCAATAACTAAAACGTCCCTCAGCATCTCATCCAATGTAGCACCAAATTCACAATGTTCAGCAAACTGGCAGAAATCAGCAACAAACTCAGACTGGCCTTCCTTCATCCAGTGGGTGTAGAACTTGTAGTGGGACACAATTTTCCATTGTTTTGGCTTGCAGTATTTGGCCACAATGTCAACAAGTTCATTGTCACCTTGTTGTTCAGTTTATTGGAGGAAACGAGGTCCTTAATCAGGAGATACCTCGCATTGCCACACATGGTGAGCAGGATGGCTCGGTGACGATCCGCATCCTCCACTGCTGCCATCTTGTTTGGCGATAAAGTATTGCTCCAATCGATTGGCAAAGTCCTCATAGTCCCCATCTGGCGAGCTAGTACTCTGACAGAATCCCAACAGACCCCATAATAAGCACAATGACAAAAGCAATGCATCAATCCCGTCCTCATTGCAAATTGTGGTATATACGCAGGGTTATGCGGTGAAATAATTGGACACCTCCGAAGGTATGACTGGATCGTTTATACCCTGTTAGTGCTGTACTACGCATGCCCACCCAAGTGAAACAGGACATGTCAGAGATTGCCGAAATCAATGATCAAAAACATCAAAATAAACTAATTGGATTTTTCCCTACATTTTTGTGTTACTCTCGTGGCTAAAGAAAACTCCAAGAGATGCCGAGGAGAAAAGGGGGGTGGAGACACTCAGCTTGGTGGGGAACGAAGCGTGCATGAACCCGCCCCCTTGGAACAGTCAAAGGAAGGGGCTCGGAGAGACAGAATTTAGGAGTTTTTTTGCAAACTGAATTTATGCTTTGCAGCAACGTTTGGTCCACCGGTCAGGTATACTTTTTCTTTATCTATCAAAAGTGTGTAAACTGACTTTCACTGTGCTACGTTTATCTCGGGTTGAGAAGTGAACCCAGATCTTATCTCAGGTTGAGAAGTGAACCCAGATCTTATCTCAGGTTGAGAATTGAACCCAGATCTTATCTTGGGTTGAGAATTGAACCCAGATCTTATCTCAGGTTGAGAAGTGAACCCAGATCTTATCTCGGGTTGAGAATTGAACCCAGATCTTAACTTGGGTTTAGAATTGAACCCAGATCTTATCTCGGGTTGAGAAGTGAACCCAGATCTTATCTTGGGTTGAGAATTGAACCCAGATCTTATCTTGGGTTGAAGAATTGAACCCAGATCTTATCTCTGGTTGAGAATTGAACCCAGATCTTATCTCGGGTTGAGAATTGAAACCACATCTTATCTCGGGTTGAGAATTGAACCCAGATCTTATCTCGGGTTGAGAATTGAACCCAGATCTTATCTCGAGTTGAGAATTGAACCCAGATCAGACATTGAATTGCCATCTCTCTTGCAGCCCTATTACCAAAATCGTTACTCATCTAAATTCAATCAACTTATCAAAAAGGGAAGATTCTACCTCATCATGATAACTCAAATCGGCTCTGTTGTTGACGATGTGCAACGTGAGAGCACCTAAACGTACATGACAATCTTTGATTGTTTTCCACTTCGGTTTATAAGTTTCAGATCAACCCGTTAACGTTTGTCTTCGACTTATAATCACAAATTATGACTGTTGGCAGTGCCGAGCAATCCATTATAATGTAAAGAATCGTTTTATGTTGTAACTTTTGTCGTTTTTACATTTAAAACTAGAGAGTTCATAGAACACCTTACTCTACGCAGTGTTTAGGTTTATAATTCAATTGAAATAAAATAAGGATTTTAAAGGTGGTAGAAGAAAAAAAATTCTGGAAGTTTACCGCAGTGATGCACGGTGTTTTACACCACCTTACATTAGTCCTTTGTGCCTGTTCTTTGTGTCCTTTATAACATCCTTAAAAACAGTAAGTTTCCTGTTTGGAGTAATTTTCAATTTTGTTTGACTGCCAGGCAGACAGACGGAATAAAAACATTATCTCACTCCTCTGTGCATGTGCGATTGGGATGAATTCAGAGCCGAAGTACTGCTAAACTACAGATGTGTTTTCCGATTCATGTTCAAAATAAAACTTTCAATTGAAATTAAGTTGTTCGTCGATCATAAACTGACGTGTGTGGACAGGCAGACAAACAAAGTGAACAAATTGATAAACCCCGCTTTTTGTTTCTTGTGCAGGGGAATTACTATAGCTGTAAACTGTTAAATTAACGGCTCATTCTAATACATAACATGAGTTATTTAGTGCTTGCACATTGCAACCATAAGCCACTTCATAAAATATATAAATCTTGTATTTATTACATATGCATGCAGGATTCACCCCAACTTCTGCTTGCAGTCTGCAAGCATGGTCCACATATAGATAGATAGATAGATAGATAGATACATACATATACACATATATAGATAGATAGATAGATACATACATACATACATATACACATATATAGATAGATAGATAGATAGATAGATATAGTACTTGTGTCAATAAATAAGTTGTTTTTCAGGACTCATGTTCACCTGGACAGTTCACCTGCATCCTTCTGTCCACTTGTGTACCGGCAAGTGTTCACCCACAATTGTCTGTCTATGTGGGTTGATTCAGCCGAGGTGCACACAAACCCGCACATTAACCCACACCTAAACGCGCAATTTGTGTGCCCTTGACGAAGAGGGAGAAAGCGCTGGTTGTCCTGGGTGGGTGCTACCTTCGAGAATCGTGAGAAATTGGAGAACGCACTCGTTCTCATTCCTTCTCTTTCCCTCGGTGTCTCTGTCTCTCTCTCTCTCTCTCTCTGCTCTCTCTCTCTCTCTCTCTCTCTCTCTCTCTTCTCTCTCTCTCTCTCTCTCTCTCTCCTCTCTCGACACACACACACACGGGGTGCAGTGCTCATAACAGAGCACGCGCTGTGCCCCCACCCAGACCCCCACCCCCTGTTTCTCCAAAACGATGCCAGATGTGTGTGTATAATGGGGCGGCTGTGGAGCAGGGCGCGGTGCGCATTAAACGCGCAAAGACGTGCGCGACGCGGCACAGGGCGCACGAGGAGCAGAGCATGATGGAGCGCAGGAAGCACGCGTTTCGAGCTCAGGTAAGAAGTACAGGTTAAAAAATAAACTTCACCTCATATTTTTTGTCGGTGAGAAACGGGAATGTTCACAGTGGATTATATCCACAGCACATTATATAGATTACATTTTACATCTCTCTATTAAACACTTTGTTCACTTATACAGTTCAACCAGACATTGTGATGTGCTGTTTGTAACATCAAATGCTAAAGTCTTAATACTTATCTTCGTATCGAATTGTTTCATTATAATATAACACATCGTCCTTAAAATTATTAATATAATGTGTGCGCGATGAAAAGTTTTTAAACCACGCTCTCCTCCCAGAGGCAATCTGGAGTCGCTCGTCTTTGAATAATCTAGGGTTTCACATCTTTGGAGCAATTGGAGTCGCTCGTCTTGAGTAATCTGGGTCACTCGTCTTTGAGCAACTTGGGTCGCTCGTTTTGAGTATCGGGGTCACTCGTCTTTGAGCAACTTGGAGTCGCTCGTCTTAGGCACTTGGAGTCGCTCATTCTTTGAGCAACTTGGAGTCGCTCGCCTTTGAGCAATCTGGGGTCGCTCGTTCTTTAAGCAATCTGGGGTCGCTTGTCTTTAAGCAATCGGGGTCGCTCGTCTTTAAGCAACTTGGGGTCGCTCGTCTTTGAGCAACTTGGGGTCGCTCGTCTTTGAGCATCTTGGAGTCGCTCATCTTTGAGCATCTTGGAGTCGCTCGTTTGAGCATTGGAGTCGCTACACTTTGAGCAACTTGGAGTCGCTCGTCTTTAAGCAATCTGGGGTCACTCGTCTTTGAGCAACTTGGAGTCCTCCCTTTGAGCAACCTGGGGTCACTCGTCTTTGAACAACTTGGAGTCGCTCATCTTTGAGCAACTTGAAGTCCTCGCCTTGAAGCAATTCTGGGGTCGCTCTTCTTTAAGCAATCTGGGGGTTCGCTCGTCTTTGAGAATCTGGGTCGCTCGTCTTTTGAGCAATCTGGGCTCGCTCGCGCAGTGTGAGCCAAATCCTGGGGGTCGCTCGTCTTTCAGCAATCTGGGGTCGCTCGTCTTTGAGCAATCTGGGGTCGCTCGTCTTTAAGCAATCTGGGGTCGCTTGTCTTTAAGCAATCTGAGGTCGCTTGTCTTTGAGCAATCTGGGCTCGCTCGTCTTTGAACAATCTGGGCTCGCTCATCTTTGAGCAATCTGGGCTCGCTTGCCATTGAGCAATCTGGTCCTTCGTTCGATATTGCAAACACTTGCTATTTTAACTGCTCTATCGAAAATTGACCATTCTTCGAGCTGTTGGATCCACTTGGTGAAAACGTTTTCGTTACATGATCATAACCTTACGAGCTAGAAAACAAACACAATTTTGTCATCCAATGTGTTATTGTCATACAAGGAACCAATTAATGAACAGTAGCTAGTGCTAGCACATCGAACAGCCAGATTCACACGATCCAGCATGTTTCATTCAACCTGTGCTCACAACCCTTGAGAAATAAAACAATACGAGATCGATTTAAATTCAAACGCTTTGAGGATCAATTACTGTTGCAACAGGAATCACAGCCTTGCCTGGTTTGTGGATAAGAATGTCGATGACGAACTGGGTTCATTAGCCCGTCCATCGTACAGCAGGAGATGGGATTTTGCAATTGCTTGTGTGTCAGTGTGTCTGTCGCCATAACATCTGTTTTTTACCATTTGAGCTTTTGTCATCAAATTTTGAACAAACCTTCTTCTGATAATATGGAGAGAAGACAAATTAATAATTGGGTCAAAATGTCAAAGGGCAAAGTCACAGGAAGTACAAATAACCCTTATCAGCCCGTCCGCTGCGCAACGAGATGAGTGAGACGCGCGGGTTTTGTAATCATTTCCATCTTTCTTTATTTCTTCACCACTTTGAGCTTTTGGCATCAAATTTTCAACAAACCTTTATTATGAGAATATGGAGAATTCTGATTAATAAATGTAATTTTTTAAAAATTATTTTGGCTGTTTGGGTTAGGAAGTTTTACTGTAGTAATTGCATTACTTTTTATTACTGGTGGATGGAGGTTATGTTTTCAACCCTGTCTGTTTGTCTGTTTATTTGTTGGTGAGCATGATATCTCAACAAGTTGTGGACGGAGTATGACAAAATTTGGTGGACAGGTTGGGTGTGTGACAAAGACAAGTTGATTAGATTTTGGTGAAGATCAGGATCCAGATCTAGAAACTAGAAGTTTTAAAAGTGATTCTTCACCATTGAGAGATAGGGCCCAAAACGATATATCTCCTTCTTGTGTATAGTAGCTTGGCTGCCGGGTAGCCATCATCTTGTTGGGGGAGGACTATGCTGCTGATGCTGTGCCCCAATACTCGTACACTGGTACTCATTTCGCCAACCTCGGAAGGATGACACAGGCTGAGTCAACCCCACCTGCTGTTGATTCAGTAGCCAACAGGGCTCAAACTCAGGACCCTAAGATCCCATGCCAGCCACCCAAACCACTAAGCCAACACCAGGCTTACAAAACGATACATATAGCACGATATCCCAAAAAGTTGTGGACGGATTAATGCAAAACTTGGTGGAGAGGTTGGGTGTGAGACAAGGACGAATTGGTTCTAATTTGCTGAAGATCCGGATCCGATAATTTTTTAAGTGACTTCACCATTGAGAGATAGGGCCAAAAATGATATACAGCGTGATATCTCAAAAAGTTATGGACGGATTCCGCAGAAACTTTGTGGATGAGTTGGATGTGTGACAAGACCAAGTGGATTCGATTTTGGTTCAAGTCCGGATCCAGATCTGGCCAATCAATGGGATGGAAGACATAAACTGTTCAGCCTACCGGAGGAATGCACCCTCCCGAATGTTGTTCTCGGAAAGCTGTTTTAATCTCAATATTTTAATTGCATTACTTTTTATAAGATGATTTTTATCTGATGCACTACCCCGCTTTTGACGTTACTCCATCCCGTATTTTTACGCGGATTCACTTCAAATAGTAATATTGGAGATGAGAAAGAAGCGAGTACGCAACTGCTGGGTCCTGTGAGCTTTCACAGGTACAGGTGTACAGGTATAGGTACAGGTACAGGTTATAAACACAGAGTATGAAGATATTGGATACCATGCTCTTTGCCCAGAACCCAAGACACCACGGTGACATCTCCTGACGTCCATAACCCTACTCGTGTGACGCTCAGTGGTTTTACCCTATGGTAGATCCAGCAATAGCACACTACCACAGGGTAGAACCACGGGTGGATACCGGGCCCTCGCAGCAGATACAGAGAACGTGCCAAGGGAGGAAAATGGAGAAAAGACACTTCACCAATGGCACATTGAAATGTGGATGCAAAGAGATGGAAGAGCGAGGGTATTCAAATCGACCAATTTCATGTTATGATGTAAATCTACATCGATTACTTGTATGCAAGAGATACAAAAAAATCATTTACGATATTGACAAGATATGGTATTTTTAAAGATGTAAAGAGCACAAGTACACCGAAGATGTACACATCTCCACCATAAAAAAGTGAACACATGATTGTTGTTGATTCGATTTATTTTTGTGACATCATGAGACACAGGTGAGGTGCACACCTCTGGCAGAGATAAATGCGAGATAATTCATCGAGTTCTGTCAAGTCGTGTCAGACATCTGGTGACATTCATGATCAGATTTCTCCAAACATCCCTATCCTGCATCACTTCCCGAAGCTCTGGCAGAGACCGCTTGGTTCCACCCTTTACCCCATACATCCAGCACATGGAAGGTTGGCCTCCTCCTCTTCTTCCGTCAACCACACCCAGCAAGGTTGATTTCCCCAGACTTTCGTTTTCTGCACGCATTATGTGTCCAAAGTATGGCACTTTCTGTTTTAGCCTGAGCGCTTCTAATGTACATGATGGTTACTCTATTCAAATACAGATCTGTTTTTTCTTCTTCAAGTTGAATAATTACATGTCCATTTCATTGTGACCTAATCATGTAATGCTGCATTGTGGTAAATGTTTTCACATTGGGATACAACATGGAAGTAACAATATCAATACCGGGTATGTCCACCTCCAGCAGCAAGCACTGCATCGCACCGTCGTCACATTGACCGTATGAGCACTCGAATATGAGCCTGGGGAATGGTGGTCCACACCCGAATCAGCTCAAGTTCCAGCTCATCAAGGGTCTGTGGCTGTCTTGGGAAGGTTCGAACACGGCAATCAATGATATCCCAGAGACGTTCAATTGGATTTGAATCTGGCGCGATGGAAAGCCAGGGTGTCATAACATTAATGTTGGCATTGACAAGAACATTCCTTGTTCGAATGGTCCTGTGAGCAGGAGCATTATCATGCATAAACATGATTCCTGGACCATGTTGTTGAAGGGTAGGTAACACATGTTGCTGTAATATTTCATTAATATGCATCAGAGTGCAAGTCATCCATCCATTGGGACCATATTCCATACAGTGTTCGTGGTGCTGAAGCAGTGTCCTGGGCTATTGGGCACAATCCTGGACAGGTCGCCACTCCAACGCAGGATACTCAAATGGCTCAATCATCCCAGCAAGCTGGTACTCGTTTTGCCAACCTTGGAAGGATGACAGCCTGAGTCAACCCCACCTGGTATTAATTCAACAGTCAAGTGGGATTTGAGCTCAGGACCTTAGGATCCCAAGCCCACCACCCTAACCATTAAGCCAACACCAGGTGCAAGTCATGGACCTTGAAAAGGGAAGTGAGCATCCCTGCATCACAGAGACACCTCAAGATGTTGTTGTCACTTTTCTGCGAGGTCTAGGGAGTGTGTTTGCAATACCCTGGGCAGCTTGAAACCGAATGCATAGATGGGTCCTGAAAATATCAGTCTTGAGCAGGAGTTGTTATCCTGGGACATCCACTTATTGGCATAGCTTGTTGATACAGTGGCTTGATAACATCTTCTAAGGTCGTAAACAGTTCCTCTACCTGCATTAAAGAGCCTTGCAAAATGACTAATGGAAGACCCTGCTTGAAGGTGTCCAATGATTTGATTGCTTTCATTTTCTGACAGATATGGTATTGTAATAGATTGTTACCCCACGAGGGCAAAGCAAAAAGCAGGGTTAAGCAATTGGTTGAGTCTGTCTGTCTGTCTGTCTGTCTGTCCACAAACGTCAGTTTATGACCGAGGAACAACTTCATTTAAATTGAATGTTATATTTTAAACACAAATCGGAACATGAACAGGAAAACAAACCTGGAATTTAACAGAACTTTGGCTCTCAATTTGTCTCAATCGCAAATGCACTTAAAGGAGTGAGACCCTTTGTCAGTTAAAAGCTAGATGTTGTGGTAAATGTAAATACTCGCAAATGCATATAAATGAACGATTAAAATTGATGGTTACATCTTGTAAGTTTCGGTTAGCCCGGATCAGTAAATTGTAATATAAACTGCTTGATGTAATGAGATAAATTTGACTGTAGATGGTGGTATTGTACTGCAAACTGCCTGGTGAGATTCGTGAAGGTGCTGGAACGTTCTCAGATGAAACTTCCAGTATGGACGAGAATCGAATTTACTGGAAGACACGGAATTGTTCTGTGATACTAGATAAACCCTCGAGAGCGAGGTGTAGAGACGGGTGATATGCGACGAGCTGTGTGTTTCCATCATCCCCGTGCTCGATTTAACCCTGATGAGTGAACGAGGTGTTAATATCCAGAGCGGTTGTTAACGCGTGGAGCTGATTATTATAATCAGGTTGATTCAAACTCATTAAGATTGTGTATCGGGAAATAATTCCTCTGAGCTCTTTAATCATCTGGACAGGCCAGTGTACGAGAGGACAACATGACGGGAATCGAAGAATTACAGTCCAGAAGGACGACGTGAAGATGCGTGAGTTGCGCCGGCAGGACTGGGACACTGGATGTCAGAAACAACTACTCGCAGGAATCGGAGTTGGACATTACATGTAATGGTGAACTTCCTCATTTGACTTCGCATCTGTTTGTTCGAAATACAAGTTTCAAAAATGCTACGCTGTTGATGTGATCATTGCAATGCCACTCAGAAGTCACAAACACCTACTGACAAAGATCCTATTTGAGTGGTAGCTGACCTGTATGTTCGTCCAGACTCGTGAAGCTCAAAGCTTGGTTGTTGTCTTTCGACGATGCGCTGAGTCCAGCACCAAGAACAACATACGCACACCAAAGGGAAGAAAACCCTGAAGGTGCACACGTATTGTATCTACCTCCCCTGACATACTTTGATTTTTTTCATGTCTGCCTGTCTGGCAGTCAAATAAAATTAAAAATCATTCCAAACAGGAAACTTACTGTTTTAAGGATGTCATAAAGGACACAAACAACAGGCACAAATAACAAATGCAACATGTTAAATAAGGTGGTGTAAGAGACACGACATCATCGGTGGTAAACTTCTGAAAAAACATTTTTTTTCTACGACCTTTAAAATCTTCATATTAATTCAATTAAATTCTATGCTTGAACACTGAAGAGCACAAATCACCTTTCTGAAACTTTCAAAACAATTCTGTTCAATAGTACTTGGACAAAATGTTACAGCATTTTACGTCATCACGACCAATCAAATTTGCCCCTTGGAGACCCTGCCCATGTCCTTGTTTCTCAAGACTGCGATAATAAGGTGTTCTGTTAACTCTCCAGCTGAAGAATGCAATCAGTGTGTTTATTTTTTTAGATGATCCACATGTTCATGTCTCAGGAAGACTGTTTCATATGTTCTCAGAAAGCCTCAATCCATCCATCCATTTGGACCATACTCTGTACAGAGCATCAGTACTGCCAAGCAGTCTCTTGGGCTATCGGGCACAATCCTGGATGGGTTGCCACTCCAACGTCGGACACTCGAATGGCTCAATCATCCCAGCAAGCTGGTACTCATTTTGCCGACCTCAGAAGGATGAACAGGCTGAGTCAACCCCACCTAGTACTCAATGGTCAAGCAGAATTTGAACTCAGGACCCTAGATCCCAAACCCACAACCCCATTAAGCCAACACCAGGCAAAGAATGCCTTGTGCCGCCTCTAAAGACCGAGGGGTGCATGGGTTGCATGTGCTTAACGATTATTTCATGAGGCAATTATATTTTGCGGAAACTTAAAATCAGGTGCTCTGTACATCCCTCGTGCCAAAAAGGCACTTGGAATGAACGCTGGAACGGTCCTACAACAATTACATGATGAACTCTACATGTTTTATTTTTTAATAGCGGAGAGTGTAAGTTTTTCCAACTTTAGAAATATAATTTATCTTTGTTGCAAAGCCATATAAATAACGTCATTAACATGTGAACATACAAACGTGGTTGTTTTCCACTGAAAATGCGTGAACACTTCTTGGTTTATTTATACGAGTATATCTAAACCTCGGTGTTTATTGTGGTTTAGTAAAAGAGGAAAATAAACATTTTCTCCTCGCTATGAATGGCATTATTTCTGGTTATAGAAATCTTTACACATAGCCCAATAAATATATCAGCAAATAAAAGTGTGAAGCATGTTGTGATTTGTTTATTTCAACATGGAGAAATTGCATGAATCATTCTTGTCTGCTTTATAAATAACACCAGGACTGAAGAGCAAACAAATGACTTCTTATTGAAATTTTCTGATCCTCGCAATTCTAATGCAAGAAGTCACTCAAGCAGCGAAGGTGATGAAGAGGTCAGATATTAGTTTGAGACCCATAAAACACATGACTTGCAACAGTGACTTTGTGATACTGTGGCTGAACCATCCGAGTGTTCAGGTTAGGGGGAGATGTGTGTTTTTTTGCTGTATTTGTACTTAAATAAGTCTACGGAATAATTTTATATTTTACAGGGCGGAGAACAAGATCAGAATAGAGCAGTTAAAAAAAAAAAAAAAAATGGAAGGCCAACATCTTGCCGACAGTGAGCAACAATCTGCCTCTGAGACTGGGCTTCATGATGTGAGATTCCAATGACACAGATGGCCTGAGATCCCAGGGCATTAAGAATAGGCAAGATGAGGAAGCAGCAGCACCAGTCCACAGTGAGGAGGCATTTCCGTGACACTCCAGATAAAGGCTTTGTTCAACTACAAGCTGAGGATGACAGCAGAAGGACTTGGCCCTTGGGAGATTTCTGAGGCAGTGGTCGACATTGGTGGCCAGCTTGGAGATATGATCGCTAACGTCAAGTTAGAAGTGGTATTGAGGCCCAGAAACTCGAGAGAATATTGTTGTGGTTCTGTAAAACCGCATGCCTCCAAGGCAATGGCGCACAACATACAGCGATCCCAAGGCAGTCATTTCAGTAGTATGTGTATTAGTTAGTCCCTTCCATATGTCTAGGGGGGTAAAGGGGAAATACGCGTTGCGTGGGACTCTGTTAGTTAGAGCCATTGTATCTCTTTAAACTTTACTTTTTCTTTGTTACACTTCTTTTACATGGAACATGCAAGCGAGCATGTACGCCACTCAATAGGAATTAAGCAGACATGCAGCGAGCATCTCCAGTACGTTCACACTGCAAGTGCGTCCTGTATGTTCGGGCTGTGAGCGTCCGCGTCTCCCGAGCATTTGTGTGCCAATTTCCCATTCAAACTGCATGCCAATTCTCAACCACCATTTCGCCTTAGACCTTAATTCTGCTCACCAAACTATGCTACGCTCACCACAACCACGTCATACAACTAATAAAAATACCCGCAACAACTCACGCTTACAAATGCGACCTTTATTCAATCCCGTCCTCACAATGCCACGTGGCCAACTTCTCTCACTTCAAACGCCACGTGGCCAACTTCTCTCACCACAAACGCCACAACATGTTCGCACTGTTCTATAACCGCCATAACTGCCACATGGTCATCAAACTCTTAACAAAGCTCCGAAGGACATGGAGAGGATGCAGTTTAGGAAATTTTGGGGCATGACTCGGAGCGCGAACGTGCACTGTAACTCATAAAAGGACCTACAGATGGCATAAGGATTTCTCTACAATCCCACGTTGGAATGGAGGCCGGCCCGTGTTTGGGGCCAGAGAACATGTCCAAAGACCGTGGCCCCATGTTGAAGCCCGGAGCTCCAATGCATGGCGAGGTCAGCGAGCAAATCAGCCATCTTTCGCATCCCGAGCCTGGCGGTGTGTGGATAAGACCGCTATGGTCCAATGGGGAAGCATAATTTCCCTAACAGCCCCGTTTGATCTGATTATTGGCTCCTCCTCTTGTCCAGGCTCATAAAAAGAGCAAAGCAGACCCAGCCAGGAGGATTGCGGAGCCAGAATAGCCAGCGAGAATTGCGAGCGAAGTTTGCGGGGAGCGACCGAGTGAGAGGGTGAGCCAAAGCAAGTGAGTGCCAGTGACCAAGCCAGCCAGCAACCCAGCCAGCCAGCCAGAGCCAGAAGAACGAGCATCGGCACAGAGCAAAAGGTGCCGCGAGTCCACGTGACCAAGCATCGGATCACGCATTCCTGCCATGAGGCGAGGCCACTTCATTTCAATCAGCGTTCATTCAGTACAGACATTCACGTACAGATTCTTACACGAATAGGACAGGGACTTTATTCTCACTCATCTTCTTACACCATCTATATGTCTATGTCTCTGTCTCTGTCTTTGTCTCTGTCTGTGTGTTATATATATATATATATATTATATATATATATATATATATATTATTATATATATAATCATACTGTGGATGCACAAAAGAGCAATCAATGCAGGTAAAGCCCCACTGTTCTTTTCTGGGGCATAAACGAAAAAAGCGAACTGAATTAACTTGCACCTCACATTTTTCCACTCGCACTACGCTAAACCCCCTAGTTGCATTACACTCACACCTTATACTCCCACACCCAGACACCCCAGTATTCCTCCCACCTTTTTTTTCCGAAGCGTTATGGGTTGCATTGGCCTGCCGGCCACGCCAGGTATTGAGAGGCCAATAACCCTCTCTGTTTCTTTCTCTCTGGGCTATTTCTAATTTTCCTCAGGTGTGTGTGTGTGTGTGTGTGTGTTGTGTGTGTGTGGTGTGTGTGGTGTGTGTGTGTTGGCACCTGTCGTAGCATAACTTAAGACTCTGTAAGAATCAATGGGATAACTCTGCTCTGTGTTCCTTTCGTAGAATTGTTTGCCTTTTGCTGCACCCAACAATTTCCTTGCTTTCCCTGCTGTACATTTGCAATAAATCCCATTTCCTTTGCCTCATAACTTTTCTTGCATTCTGGTTTTAAATAAATGTGTTTGTAGAAATGTTCCCAGCTCGTTTTTGTCTTTTCCTCCATTGGTCCAGCGCGGCCCGCACCCTAGCTTTGCTGGGACGTTATTCCCAAGAACCTGTTTCATAGCTGGTGTGTCCTTCGCAGTTCCGCTCGGCTGCACCTGATCGGGTAGGTAATCTGGTTAATGCAAGTACGTATCGAGGGCACATTCCCCAGTAAGGAGGTCACATGTCCTTAGGTAAACGGTTTGTTAGAGAGAGGACCCTAAGTCATGTGGTCAAGTTATTGGCGTTCGCGGTCGTTTAATGACCTGCTGCGACAAGAAGTTATTCATGTGTGACAGCCTGGGATTCCCGGTGAGTACAGAGAGGATCCTGAGACAGCCCCTCCCTTGTGGTTCCCCCGTAACGCTGGGCTGCAACAATAATCTTCCCTTAAAAGTGACCACATAAATAATGGATTTTTCCAATTGAATAAGAGTCCAGTTAATGAAGACATCTCATTGGAAATTATCTTATTTTGAAATATTATTGATGCATAAAGGTATAATAATTTTGGTAGGAAAATCTATCCCACTGATTAACGTGGCCTTTTAAAGACAATTTTCCATTTATTTGGTGGAATATTTTTCATCACACCTGTGTATCGATTCAAGCGTTAACTCACGCTTTGTTAGCAATCTCGGTTAAATGACATCGGTGGATTTTGAGCAATGTCAGTTCAAGTGACGTCTTTTTTTGATAGACAGGGCTGACGCTCATTGAGGAGCTAGAACACAGAACGGATGAGGGCGTAAAAATTAAAAGGACAGCCAAAAGAGAGAGGGGCACACCGTCAGCAGGGTTGAGGTGTAATCAAGAGACACTTGGAGAAATAATAACAATGCAAAGTTTATATAGTGTATGACAATAACTTAACATCCTCCACACACTTTAAGGGAGGCACACCACAGAAATAATGGATGTGGGAAAGAATGGGGGCAAGGGGAGGACACGGACGAACAGGATGGATGCAGCCACAAACTCTCAATCACAGAAGTGAAAGTAAAAACTTGTGGGGTGTTAACAGGGGTAGAAAAGATAATGGATGGGAGGTGACCTGAGATGGTAGTGAACAGCTGTATTGAAGCTCTGGGTGGGGGAGGATGAGATTGAAGAGAATGTGGAAGTTGGTTCCATAGGTGAGGAAAAAAGAGAAATGAATGAGTGAAGGTGAGCAGTAGTTCTGGATTTAGGGAGTTTCAACAGTACGCCCTATAGAAAACTTGGGGACTGTGGGGGAGTGGGGGGGGGGTACAGAAAGAACAGAGGGTGCAAGACCAGAAAGGAGGCTGTAAATGATTATTAACGACGCAAATCTGACTTTCAATGTCACCTTACTTCATGACAATGTCACTATACTATTTAATAATGTGCCTCCTGTGTTGTTCATATTCATTTATTACATGATGATGAATAATTTTCTTTCATAAAGTTAAATCTACCTGTGGAATTTAACTTGAATAAAATAAATAAATCATATTATTACCTCCGCCACCAAAGGTGGACGGAGGTTGTTTTCACCCCTGCCTGTCTGTCTGCTTGTCTGTGTGCAGGATATCTCAAAAAGTTCTGGACGGATTCGGACAGAACTTGGTGGCTGAGTTGGGTAGCTGACAAGAACAAGCCAATTAGATTTTGGTTCAGGTCCGAATCCAGATCTGGCCTGTCATTGAGATACAAAATGTAAACTGTTCAGTCTGGCGGAGGTATGCGCTCTACCGAGTGCCATTCTAGTTTGTTATTGAAACAATGGCTGTGATTGTCAGATACAGATGCAATTTGAATGTCTTCCTCAGGTTTAGTAGGAGTCCAGCACTGATTTGTCCTTCTCATTGACACATTCATTAAAAGCAATGATGTTTTTTTTTTAAGATGTTTATTTAAATTTGTGAATGTGGAATATCCTCTGGTAATTAAAGCAAACAGTTGACTTGCAGATGCCAAAGCAGGTGGTTTTCAGAGAACTGCTTGACGGCGGAAGGAAGCAGGGTGGACAATGAAAGCATCCCAAGTTTACACCGAAAGCACACCTGAATTATCGTGACATCTTGGACAACCCTGTCCACCGACAAACAACAATCATGTTTCAAAGTGAGAGGAGTGAAGGGATTTGAGGAACAACATCTCGCCAATGTGGATTCCAGACATGAGAGGCGGAAGGATCGGAAACAGAGGGATCATGACAATCCCCCAAGAACATGGTTATGTGAAGTTTGTGGAAGACCATGTCTGGCACATACCGTATTGGTCTACACTCTACATGGTCATCAGGGTACATACATTGATGTTGACACTGACATCACCAAGTATAAAAACAGATATTGAACGTGATGTCCTCCTTTATAAGGACTATATTGAAACCTCATGAGAGTAGTGTGGTTGATATTCTGGTTGAAAACTGCTCGATATCATGAGAATTATTAAATAATTTTCATATCAAGACCTGGGTGAAACAAAGTTTTTAATCGAAGAAAATTCTTTCCGCATCCTTATCTACCATCTGTTAAGCATCTGAATGAATTTGGAATAATTTTTTTTGTGGTTGTTGAACTTTAATATGGCTTTCCAAAATTGGAAGGAATTACTACAATTAACGATATTTCAAGGGGATATACAAACTGCCTGTAGCTATGACATATTCCCGTTTTTTTAATAATAAAAAGATAAAATAAATTTTTACTGTATTTTATAAATTGTATTTTAATCCAACTTTTATGGTTACCTCTGCCACCGAAGGTGGATGGAGGTGTGTTTTGGAGGTGCCACACTGGAGATGTCTGTTTGTCTGTCGGTTTGTTTGTTTGGTGGTGAGTATGACATCTCAAAATGTTGTGTACCAATTGGGATGAAACTTTGATGGGCCGGTTAGGTGTGTGACAATGACCAATTGATTCGATTTTGGTGACCATTCGGATCCAGATCCGGATAGTAGAATTTTTTTCAGTGATTCTTCACCATTGAGATCAAGATAAGGCCAAAAACGATATATAGCACGATATCTCAAAAGGTTGTGACCGATTCGGACGAAACTTGGTGGACATGTTGGGTGTGTGACAAGGAAGAATTGATTCAATTTTGGTGTAGATCCGGATTCAGATCTGGCCTGTCAGTGGGATACAGAACGTTAACTGTTCAGCCTGATGGAGGTATACTCTCTACTGTGTGAGTACCGTTCTAGTTTGTAAATGTTTCAGGGTTTATATATTTTAGAGAATACAGTTCTGTATTGTACTTTGTGTTGAAACATTTTTTGTCATGGCGTTTTTTCTATCTATATACAGTATTTTTAAAACTGAAAACCTCGCTCGTGTGACATCACGGTGAAGCCTCACGACTATGTGCATTAATTACGTACTGTGAACGTGAGTTGCACAGTGACGACGTCCATTAAATAGGTCTATAATTATTGGACCGTGACTGTGTCTATTAATTACGAACTATTGGAACGACTTTAGATCCCCCCCCCCCCCCCGTACTAGACCCTTCAAACACTTTTACCTTTAAAATCCTTTGGACCCCCTTTCGACACCTTAAGATCCCTTTAGACCTCTTTGTCCTTTTAAGACCCTTTTGACACTTTAGACCATACACCCTTTATACCCAATGACCCTTCACGTTTAGACCCTTAGAACCTTCAGACCCCCACACCCTGTAGACCCCTGGGTCCCCTTAAACCCCTTACAACCTTTATACCCCATTTAGACCTTTACACCCTTTCGATTACCTGAGACATGCAGACCATTTAGACCCCTTACACCTTTTAGACCCCTTAGACTCTTTAGACCCCTTTCGACTTTTAAGACCCTTTAAACCACATGACCCCAAAGATTTTTAGACCCTTTAGACTGCTTAGAACACTTGACCCTTTTGACCGCTTTAGACTGCTTAGACCCCTTAACCCTTCAAACCCCTTTAGACTGTTTAGACCCCTTGACCCTTCAAACCCCTTTGGAACCTGTAGGCCGTTTAGTTTCCTTTAGACTGTTTAGACCCCTTGACCCTTTCGTCCTCTAGACCCCTTTATACCACTTAGATATTTAGACCCCTTAATACACTTTAGACCTTGTAGAGCCTATCTACCCTTTAGATGCCAATGGACCATTTCGAATCCTTAGACCCTATGTACAACTAGAGCATATCCTTTAGACCTTAGACCCCATAGACCTTTTTGACCTTGATGACCTGTTAGACCTCTACACCCCTTAGACCCTGCAAACCTGCAGACCCTCTGGACCCGTTATCTATGGAGTCTCCTTGCAATATACATACTATACCTTTTCAGCAAGTAATGCGCAATCTCGACCCAACGGGACAGTGGGTACTCACTCGACTGCGAGTAACATATAAAGAGATTTGAGAGTAAGTTAATAAGTAAAGTGAATTGGTGAATCACCAACCAAATAGGCTTCACTGGTGGGCAAGACTATATTTTGACGAAGTCCCCTTTCACACCAGGGAGTGTGATTGTTGATGGTTTCGAAACAAAGACTGCTTGAGAAAGTGAAAACTGTGGAAAGTTTGGCAAAGTGCCCAGACTCCAGCTGAATTCCAACAATGTGGTTTGACAAATGCATGACTTTTTCAAGGGTGTTCAATTTGTGTAAAGTTTAATGCAGTTCCTAGGCATCCAACTGTATAATCTATCTATAATTCCAGCAATCTCTGTGTGTGTGTGTCTGTCTGTATGTGTGTCTGTATGTCTGTATGTCTGTATGCGACCGCAGTTTCTCGACGACCGCCGGTCCGATCGGATTGAAACTTGCAAGGAATATTGCCGGGGCTCCGCGGATGTGCCTTTTCAAGGTTTGATATTAATCGGACGAGCGGTTCCCAAGTTACGGCCATTTATTGCCGACCAATGAAAGACACAGTGCTATGACGTCACGAATGACGTCACAATTAATATTTATTTTATTATTTTTATTATCTTTTTTTTTTTGCACGATTGACGGTCCGATCTGATTGAAACTTGCCAGGAATATTGCCGGGGACCCGCGGATGTGCCTTTCAAGGTTTGATATCAATCGGACGAGCGGTTCCAAGTTACGGCCATTTATCTGTCGACCAATGACAGGACACTGTGCTATGACATCACGATGACGTCACAATTAATGTTTCTTATTTATTTGTTTTTTTTTTTTTTTATTTTTTTTGCACGATTGAAACTTGCCAGGAATATTGCTGGGGACGCGCGATGTGGCCTTTTCAAGGTTTGATATTAATGTCTGTGTGTCTTAATATTAATATTAATGTCTGTGTGTTTGAGAGGGGGGACAGAGAGGGGCAGAGGGGGAGGAGAGTTATATAGATTATCTATCTATAATTATAGATAGGCGAGAGAGAGGGGGAGGAGAGGGGGAGAGAGAGGGGGGAGAGAGAGGGGGGCGTCACAATTCAAGAGAGGGGGAGAGAGGAGGTGCGAGAGAGGGGAGGAGAGTTATATAGATTATCTATCTATAATTATAGATAGGCGAGAGAGAGGGGGGAGAGAGAGGGGCGTCACAATTCAAGAGAGGGGGAGAGAGGAGGTGCGAGAGAGGGGGCATCAACAATTCAAGAGAGGGGAGAGAGGAGGAGCGAGAGAGGGGCCGTCACAATTCAAGAGAGGGGGAGAGAGGAGGGGGAGAGAGGAGGGGCGAGAGAGGAGGCGAGAGAGGGGCGATGATGTCATTTTTTTTGCACGATTAAAACTTGCCAGGAATATTGCTGGGGACCCGCGGATGTGCCTTTTCAGGTTTGATATTAATGTCTGTGTGTCTTAATATTAATGTCTGTGTGTTTATAGGGGGGGAGAGAGGGGGGCGTCACAATTCAAGAGAGGGGAGAGAGGAGGTGCGAGAGAGGGGAGGAGAGTTATATAGATTATCTATCTATAATTATGATAGGCGAGAGAGAGGGGGGAGAGAGAGGGGGGCGTCACAATTCAAGAGAGGGGGAGGAGGAGTGCGAGAGAGGGGAGGAGAGTTATATAGATTATCTATCTATAATTATGATAGGCGAGAGAGAGGGGGCGTCACAATTCAAGAGAGGGGAGAGAGGAGGTGCGAGAGAGGGGGGGAAGAGGGGGGCATCACAATTCAAGAGAGGGGGAGAGAGAGGTGCGAGAGAGGGGGGCGAGAGAGGGGGAGGAGTTTAATAGATTATCTATCTATAATTATAGATAGGCGGAGAGGAGGGGGTGTCACAATTTAAGAGAGGGGAGAGAGAGGGGGCGTCACAATCAAGAGAGGGGGAGAGAGGAGGGCGAGAGAGGGAACGAGAGAGGGGCGCGATGATGTCATTTTTTTGCACGATTAAAACTTGCCAGGAATATTGCTGGGGACCCACGGATGTGCCTTTTCAAGGTTTGATATTAATGTCTGTGTGTCTTAATATTAATATTAATGTTGTGTGTTTCATAGGGGGGAGAGAGGGGGCACAATTCAAGAGAGGGGGAGAGAGGAGGTGCGAAGAGGGGGAAGAGAGGGAGGAGAGTTATATAGATTATCTATCTATAATTATAGATAGGCGAGAGAGAGGGGGCGTCACAATTCAAGAGAGAGGGGGGCGAGAGAGGGGCGAGAGAGGGGGCGAGAGAGGAGGACGAAAGGGGGGCGAGAGGGCGTCACAATTCTTCCTCTCTTCGTTTGATATGACGTCACAATTTACAGAGGGCGAAGAGGGGGGGGGGGGGCGAGAGAGGAGGGGGACAGAGGAGGGGAGAGAGGGGGCGAGAGAGAGGGGGCGTCACAATTCTTCTTCTTCGTTTGATATGACGTCACAATTATGCTGGGACCTTGATACTGCAGGCACGAAGCTGCACATACTGGCATGCCCCTACGGGCCCGCACTCGTCTATTTAAATTCACTTGTTTATAAACCGGTTTTTAGATTAATAAAATTACAGTCCCAAATAGATTGTTCAATGCAATTCCCCAATTCTACCTTTTCCTCTTCCTCGACTTCTTCTTCTTCTATTCCCTTAATAAAGGGTGAAGTCCAGTGGTATTAATCTTCTGCCCTGCCTTAGCCACGATACTCCTCCACTTCCCTCTGTCCTCAGACAACTCTCACCACTTTCCAACCACCCCCACCTTATTGATAAACCCTCCTCACACAATCCTCCCATCTCAATCGCAGTCTACCTCTTTTCCTCCTACCTTGCTCCTTCCATCTATCCTCTCTCTTTGCCCTTCTCTCTTCCCCCCTCCGCACCAAGTATTCAGCCCATCTCAGCTGGCGTTTCACCAATCTCCCTGTCAAGCTCATCTGCACACTAATCTCCTCCCTCCTTTCATCCATCCTCCTTCTATCCACCCTCTTCACTCCTGCAGTTGACCCAGTTGTTCACACAGAATTACAGCCCCTGTTACTACTTCTCCAGTGTAATATAATCATAGGGTCAGAGGAAATTGCAAGACCTTCCCAATCATACAAGACAGCCCTGAGATGTGAGTCGGTGTGGGCTCTGTTAGGCCGGACGCCTCTTTTTGCCCGAGTATGGGCTCAACAATTATACTTCTGATACCGAAGGTGGACGGAGGTTATGTTTTCACCCCTGTCTGTCTGTTAGTCTGTCTGTTAGTCTGTAAGCAGGATATCTCAAAAAGTTGTGGATGGATTCAAAGGAAAT
This sequence comes from Eptatretus atami, assembly GCA_035128595.1. Classification (NCBI taxonomy): domain Eukaryota; kingdom Metazoa; phylum Chordata; class Myxini; order Myxiniformes; family Myxinidae; genus Eptatretus; species Eptatretus atami. The sequence goes on along the minus strand of CM068955.1, from coordinate 145,998,613 downwards.
TTGGTGGACAGGTTGGGTGTACAACAAGGACAAAATGATTGGATTTTGGTGGAGATACACATCCGCATCCGGAGACTCGAATTACCTCCGCTGCCGAAGGTGAAGGAGGTTATGTTTTCACCCCTTTCTGTCTGTCTGTGTGTCTGTGTGCAGGATATCTCAAAAAGTTGCAGACAGATCCGGATGAAACTTGGTGGACAGGTTGGGTGTGTAACCACGAATAATTGATTCGATTTTGGTGAAGATCCGAATCTGGATCCGGATACGAGAATTATTT
>CM068955.1:145981251-145995574 GCA_035128595.1 Eptatretus atami | reverse complement strand
CTGTATATATACATATATATTTGTATATATTTGTGTATATGTATATAATATATATATAATGTGTGTATATAAGTGTATTTTTCTATATCTATACATATAAATATATTTGTGTATATATATATATACAATATAAATATATACATATTGTCGCGGGGGTGCAGGCCCAAGTTAACCCCCCCAACCCAAAGTTGTTGGAGCCAGCGTTTAACACTGGCAGCCTTCAGATGGTCGATCGGTCCTTATTAAGAGGTGGCGGACACGTTGATCGACGAAGATTTCAACACGTGCTTGAAGGGAATGGTGGAGGCAAATGGTGGACGGAAGGAGGAGTACGGCACAGGACAGCACAAGGGTTTATCTGTGAACCCCATAACAAATGGACGACTACAATCTATTCAAAATAAACACATTTAATGCACAAACACAAAATATTTACAAAGACAATAATGTAAAAGGAAATAATGATATTAACAAGTCTGAAGACGACAATGGTTCATGAGCGGTATTTGACGATGTAGATTATTCAGAAGTCAAGGATGAGACAATGTGATAATTTTTGACCAAGTTTTAAAAATGATCAACATGATGTGTATGGTGGACAGGTTATTAGCTGCAAAATGTCGAAAACCCGGTTTCGTTCAACAACTTTCAAAATTTGACCTTTGCCTAACCTATAAATCACAAAACAATGTTGTGGACATTAAAATAAGGAAACAGTATACGTGCTATAGCTTATTGGAGTTAGTTCGTCGAAGGTCGAAAACCCGGTTCGATTCCCATAACTTTGAAAATTTGACCGTTGTGGCTTTAAAGGTCAAAGGTCAAGGATTCTGACCTTTGGTGGCAAAACTTCCTCTGGAACATTCCAGGAACAATATAACGTCATATAGGCATATTGCATTTCGCACTCCTCGGATTATCCATACTTTGATGAAATCAGCATAAAAAACAAACTTGAAGGGCACCACGGGCAAGGTGTTCGAGATAGAGCAAAATGGTTTCAAGACTTTAGGTGGGAATGACCTCAAGATTATGCATAAAAAATATTGTCATCCTAGCTCTCAAAGTATTTGGGCAGTTGTATATTTTTATGTCAAAATTCACAATTTCTAAGTTTTTGACCTTGTGACCTTGACCTTGGGACGAAAATGAAAAATCGGACGACAAGTTTTAGATAATTCATTTTGCTATTCAAATACCAAAGAACCCTTTCCATTCAGTCAATTCCTGAGGAGAAGATAGATTTTAATCCGACTACCCCCTAAAAATGGTTATTTTTTTTGGGCGTGGCTCCGCCACAATGGGCGAAGCACGCCCTCATCCAGGAAAACACAACTAGACATTCATATTGAACACATAACCAAGTTTCATCAAGATCGGATCAAGTACACGGAGTTATGCTCTGGACAGACAGACACACAGACAGACAAGCTGGTAGGCAACGAGGGATTCGCTAGGATCGAAACGCTGGTACGATGCTTAATTCTGACCGATTCCACCGACGAAGATTCATTGCAAGACGTATTGGTTCACATACAATTGTTCCTCTGCCTGGCAAGATTTTTCCTATTGCGTATTTTGCCAACTGGCACTCCTCATAAAAAATGACGGAAATAGACACCCTATTTTTGAAGGACTACCATTTGAAAAATAATGGTTTTGCTGGTTTGTGCTGTGGGCCTCGCGTTGCAGACACACACCACACCACACACACACACACACACACACACACACACACACACACAGACGGAAAACCCGATAAACTTCTCTCAATGCTCTTGTTTGACCACACCTCCTGAGCCACACAATATTTTTCATAAGCCACGCCCACTTTACATAAGCCACGCCACTCCTACGCCACTCCCCTTCTACGCCACTCCTACTTTTCATCAACCACGTCCACTTTTCCCTAAGCTCCGCCCACTTTCCAAGCCCCTCATAAAAAATGACGGTAAATCAACCGATTTTTGAAGGACTACCATTTGAAAAATAAAACCTCAATCAAAAATCGGCTCAAGTAAAATTTTCTAATATCTCGAAGTGTTTAATTTCGAAGTCTCGTTCTCTACATTCAAAACTGGAGGACAAGTATTGAAAATACTGTACGCTGTTTTTTCGGCCGCTGCACAGCAACAGGTGGTTGGTAGGCAACGAAATTCAAACGCGCACATTCCCAGACCATATGGCACCTGTTGGCAAAGTTTCATCGAAAATCGGTTTGCTGGTTCGCGCTGTGGAGCCTCGCGTTGCACCACACATACACACACACACACACACACACACACACACCACACACACAGACAGACAGACAGAGCGAAACACGACAATAATGGATATCTCGCATATATAGCAAATCCAACAGACAGACACACAGACATAACGAATATAGTGGTCACTCTGGCTGGTGCTCCTGTGAACCAATAAATCAATAACTCCTACGGTCGAGGCCTCGCACACGGACGCAAACACAGACAAAGGTGACAAAATGAAAAGAAACCCCCTTTTGTAGTATACTGGTACTTAGCTTAGGCCAGAGCTGATCCCCGTCGAACTGGAATGGAGGCCCTCCACCAGCACATGGCAGGCAAAATGGCGCCATCACTCGGAGCCGGGCAGGCGTACGCAGGCAATTTGCAAGCAGCTTTTCACACACGAAGGCTTCAAATGTCCTAGCATTCCTCTTCAAAGGTGCCACTTGCCTTGTGCAGTCCTTTGCTCACTTCTCCTTTGTCTTCACATGACCTCATGTGTGTGCTCTGCCAAACTCCCGTCCTTTCCAGATGGAAGCCTTCCACAATCCACCGTGCGATGCGCCAGCCTCTCCTGTCTAACAATCCTCAGCCTCCTCATGGTGGACTCTATATCCTCCGCCTCTGTGTCGTGGCCTGCTCACCCCCAAACCCGGGAGGTGGGACTTCTCCTGTTTATTGTGGTTTCAGGGACGCGTTTCCCAGCTTTTTCTGCCTGGCTTGAAAATAAAAACACAGGGAAAATCACAAAGGCATCATGTACTGGGGAACTTATTCTTACTCCCTAAGCTATTAACACTGCACCACCCTCGTGTGGTGACAAGTAACACTTCAGCTCACAGATTCCCTAAATTAGTTACATCGAGTTGCTTTCTACTCATCCACGGACCAAGCAACTCCACACAATGCTAAACTCCCTATTAAATCTTTCCGTCTACCCCACAACAGTAACAAAACAATCGATTTATGACCTCATATCGCGACATACCAACTTTTCCTCAACTTTGGTCAACTAGGTTTCAACTACATGTTCAAAATGCGACCTCATTGATCTTTTGATGAAACATTTGATCGTGCAATTGAAATAAACACATATTATATCTCGCGACAAAATTCCACAGCGACACTCTGTGACGTACCGATGATGACGTCAGGGCGTCGCTTTCTCATCTCTCCAATGCAGCCATAGCCTTCGTTTATGCTGAAGTGCAGTGTTAGAGTGCATTTTATTTACTCAAACGTTCTTGTACATTATAATATCATTATATATATATATATGGGAAAATCACTTCCAATTTAACCTTTTGAACCCTGAGCTCCTTGGACTTTCAGCTCCTTCATCTGGCTCCCTGGAGGAAAAATGACTGAAAAGTTGAAATTTGTTTTATTTCAATGGAGGAGGAGAGGAGAGGAGGAGGAGGAGAGGAGGAGGAGAGGAGGAGGGAGGGAATTGGGGTGCCTGTGATTTACACATTTTAATGAAGAAGAAGACGTTCCCAATCAAAAGTAAACTTAGCTGTGAGGTGATGAAAACCACAAGACCGGCTCTGCTCTTGCTTATTGCTAAAATTAGTGTAGATCTAATTTACTTTTGGTTGGATGAAGCACCTATTTACCATATATGTATATATATATATATATATACACACACACAGGGTGGGACAGAGAACGGGAGATAAAAAAAACTCAGTAATTATAACATTTTGTATTTGCCTAATTTCAAATCTGCCATCTTAAAGTACACGAGCCAAACCACGCTCCGCACGAAGTTTCTCGAGTGAGGGTTCGTTAGGACGTCAATATATGAAGTGTTCACAATGTGATTTATATAATTTCTTTATATACAATGTTTCTTGTTACATTTTTTTGTGTCAAATTCACCTTCTGAGGAGTCAGCATGTGCAGAGAGGTTTTTACATTGCAGACGTGCTTTTCTCGGAGTGACATTTCGCCTCAGCGCCGGCGGAACGGTCTGTCGCGACGGGCGTAATGACGTCAGCAAATGGCCGACGATGTCATGACGGTCATTACGTTTCTCAGCGGTGACGTCACACGTCGCCTTGCCAAACGTATGTAAAATTCCCAAACGCTGTCCGTCTGACGTGATCTCACATCGCCCGTTCTGTACATTAGACCACAGAGCACACGCATGACGAAAGTGCGGACAATCCGTCCGGCAGTTTCGGAGGAGATACGTCCACAAAATATGGCTTAGCGTATTAATATAATACTAGCCGAACCCCGTCACAACGGATTCCGTTCCACGAGCCCATATGACAACCAGTGGCGGCTCTTGTAAGAGCGGATCCCGTCGATGTCTCCATGGCCTTACCTAATGAGGCCTACAAAACGTCCTTGTACACACCATTTTTGGTGTACACACTTCCTTGTGAAGAAGTCCCCTGATTTGTGCACGTGTCTACTTTGACGTACAACACCGTGTCAAATCTTCTCAGGTCACAGTACCGAGAAAAACGTGACGCGACCGCTAGGAGGAAGCACAAAATTGGTCCTTCAGTATCAATATAGAGATATAATAAAATCGTGTGCCATTTGTTTCTTGAAGATCACATTCTCGAGGTGACCTCCGGCTCTGGACGACATTCCTCGAGTCTTCCACACAGTTTCCCACGACGCGGTGTCGCATCTCCAAGTAGTTCGGCAAAATTTTTGACGCGTGACGTAAATGGTGTGATGTGGACAAAAGAGGACGTAGGGTGACGTAACATGGTGACGTATTAGGGTGACGTAACAGGGTGACGTAACATATTCCCACAACACCGTTCCCGAAAGTCGGTTTTTTAAATCTCCCGTTTCCTGCCTCACCCTGGATATATATTTATTATATATATATATATATATATAATATTTTATATATATATATATATATTATATTTATTTATTATTTATTATATATTTATTTAATATATATTATTTATTTATATTGTGTATATAACAACCTCGTTTGTATGAGCCATGAGAGTATGAAGTAATGTCATGCTCGCCTGCTCATTGGACACCGTCCCTAACTTTGCCGATTTTAATTTCAGAGATGAAGAAAATTTCGCTAAATCGCGACGTTTGAATGTGATTTGAGGCACTTGCGTCATTGTGAGGTGCGTGGCAGATACGCACTGCAGGCGGAAAACGGGACTGCAATGGCAAATCCTTGGTTAATATGTTGCTCATTTTACTGTCAAAGATTAATGAAGAAAAATGCATTTTTCTTTATTTCTGGCGGGTATAACTGAAGAAGAGGATTGTAAGTGAAGAAGAAGAAGGAGTTGTAGAAGAATTTTGAAGAGAAGAAGAAGAAATAGAGGAAGAAGAGTAGTTCAGCGAGGAGAGGAAAGCATTTCATGAAGAGTGTGTAAGAAGAAGAAAGAAGAAGAAGAAGTTAAAATCGGGTTAGAAGAAGAGAAGAAAACGAATAAGGAAAATCCGCCATCTTGAAATAGCTTTAGGTGTGGCACGGGTCTGGTGTACACTGTGCGGAGTGGTTTTTTTCCTGAGCATGTTTAGCTGGATGAAAAAGATGGCCGGAAAAGCAAGGAAACGGACGTTTTCCAGACGGTGGTGGACGGCATGAAGAAGCTGTACAAGAAGAAACTTCTCCCGCTGGAAGAACATTACAGGTTCCACGAGTTCCATTCACCCTCCTTGGAAGATGCAGACTTTGAGAATAAGCCGATGGTCTGCTTGTGGGGCAGTATTCCACGGAAGACGAGCTTCATCCGATATTCTGGGAAGGAGACTTCCCGGGAATGCGAATCGGACCCGAGCCCACGACGGACGTTTTCGGCCCGTGATGCACGGAGACACTGACGGCATCGTGCCGGGGAATGCCCTGGTGGTGGATCCAGAAGACTTCCGTAAAACTAGCTCCCTCGGCACGCGTTTCTCACAGGCAAGGCTGTGATGGTCTGTGTGTGTGTGTGTGTGTGTGTGTTGTGTGTGTGGTGTGTGTTTTTTTTATATATCATCATGCTAGCAGGGTTACCCGGCGTTGCCCGATGGGTACTGAAAGTGCGAGGAGAGGATAGCCGGCGGGCTGAGAATGGAGCACGCGCACCAACGAGTGGGGGGGAGGGTACACTGTGTCTGTGGGCAGCAGAGCCAGAACACCAGTGGGTAAAGAGGTCGTGCGGGTCTTCAAAAGACTTGAGGGTCTTAAAGTGTCATCGGCGTTTTAAAGTGTCATGGGGATCTTTGGGATCTTAACGGTCTTTGGGTGTTCGGGACTTTAAAGGTCTTGATGGTTTTGGGTATTCAATGGTCTTGAGGTCTTTGGGGCCTTTGGGATCTTATCTCCCAAACATGTAGAAAGCATTTATGGGGGGATCTTAGGGTGTCTTTCAAGGGCCTTTCAAGGCTGAGGTTGTGGATGAAAAATACCCTTGGGACAACTCGGTCGGGTCTTGGCTGTGTGCCAAATTTGGTGGTTTCGGTCCAGTGGCCTTGTGAAAAACGAGAACGCACGGAACGGACATCCGATGAATCGAATGAGTGATGGGGTTGTAACGATGTGATGACACATTAATCCTTCAACGAGTAAAGTCTGTTTAGTGATGTTCCATTGATGGGTTCATTACTGCCTGGACACAGGCGATGATGTGGATCCATGACCGAGGTTGTGGATCTGCTGTTTGGAGAGGTTCTGGTTGAAAGGTTGGAAACCTCGAGGAGACGGGCCCAGCTGATGATCCATCTGGTCCGGGAACATTGATCTGTTTACAGGTTAAGGCTCTTACTTTAGGTAAGGGAACTATGGTTTGAGTTAACAATGTTTATTACCTAGAGGGACCTTCGGTAGAGTGCACACCTCCACCAAGCAATGCGCTCATCCAGGAGAACACACCAGGCCCAACACATGTTTTCACGTATCACGCTGTACATGATGTTTTTGGCCGCGTCTCTCAATGGAGAAGAATCGCTTCAAAACGATTGGATCGGATTCAGTCTTCACCACGTTTAATCAGTCCTTCCTTCTCGCACACACAACGTGCCCACCAAGTTTTGTCCGAATCCATCCACAGCTTTTGAGATATCATGCACACAAACAAGAAACGACAAACAAACACACACAAGGGGGAAAACACAACTACCTTCCACTTTTGGTGGCAGAGGAACAATCCATTAAATTACATTGTGTTTCAGGAATAGTCCATAGATATGTACGTGTGCTCCGTGTACGCCTGCCTGTGCGTGTGTGCGCGTGCCCGTTTATGCCTGCCTGTACAGTGTGCGCGCCCACCGTGATGCCTGCCTGCTGTGCGTGCCCACTGCTGTCCATGACTGCCCTTGCCTGTGCATATGTACATTCGCTTGTTTGTTGCCAGCCTGTACGTATGTGCCGGTGGTGCCTTATGCTGTAGCTACATGCGGCGTGTGCCAGGTGGCACTGCTGTTGTCTGTCTATGTGTGCGGGTTTTCCGTGTTTTACAATTATTTTGGTCTGTGGGGTGAGTTTTGCGTTAGGTTGGTGTTACAGGTTTTACTGAAATTTACCATGTTGACAAACAGGTCGTGAACAAAAAAAATGAAACGCAATGTAAAGTCACTTAATATTGGCGTTGGGCCAGCACGTGCGCCCAGTATGGCTTATGCACCATGGCATGTGTCCACAGCATCTGCAATTCTGCGAGGGGGGGGCTGTGCCATCTTCTGTCTATGAGAAAAGTCATCAACTCACACCTGTTTGGGTGGCAACACCGTCTCGGGCGTCTTTCCAGAATTCTCGTAAATGCTCAATTGTGTCAGATCTTGATGACTGACAGAGCGTGAACATATGGATATTCAGTGTTCATGTCATCAACCACGGCTACCACACATGCTTCCGTGGACGGGGCATTGGGCGGTGGTCTCCTCTTGCAGCCAATGCTCGCCACAATTTAGGCATCTGTAGGTGGCAGCAATTTTATACATGCCTAAAGAATCGGGGATGTTTGCTAATAGCCAATTGCCACACTTTGTATGGAAGCCGTTTGCTTGGTGTCCCTCATTTACACAGGTGTTCTTTTTTTTTTTTCATTTACATATATATTATATATATAGTATGTATTGTTTGCGTGAAATTGTTCAAAACGTTTTCACCTTCTCTCCATGCAGATTCTGTGTGCTCAATTGCCAAACAAAGACTGGAAGCATCAGTATAAATCGACCAGCATGGTATCCTGTCTGGGAAACAGCGAATTAGTCGAGGTAGACAGTAATGGAGACTGACAAAGTTTGTGGAGTGATGGGCTGTTGGTGGATTAGAGGAAAGGTTATTGCTTGCCTTTGTTTACCTCCGCCAAGGAAGTGGAAGGATGGTGTTTTCACCGCTTTCCTCTTTGAGCAGGATATCTCTTAAAGTGTCATACGGATTCAGCAAAATTTGGTGGAACTGGGTTGGGTTGCTGCTGATGACAAACTGATTTGATTTTGGTTAAGCGATCTGCATCTATCTTATCGATGGTGTACAAACGTAATATTTTCAGCTGTGCGATATGTGCTCTCCAGAGTTGCCGCTGTGTTGTACTTACCTCGTAATTGTGATTGTAAGTTTGGGTCGAACATTTGAAGATGGGAGAAGCTGTTATGTAATCGTAGTTCAGCTTTGTTTCCTGTTTTGATGTTCCGTTCTATAATAATGAGTATTCTGCCCTATGGGCGATCTTTGTCGGGATGGGTGGACACTTTTAATACCTTCTGCAGCTGGAGGCGACGCTCACGATACACCATTTACATAGGAAAATTTGCACCCCCACCCTCCTTCTCTCCACCCCACTCTCACTCACCCCTAAGATCAGCCGCAAAAAAACCCCCTAATATTTTAAATGGGGTCTATGCTGATCCTGCTGTGCAAGTCTTGGATGTTAATTGGCCCAGAACTTGGGAGGAGAGCTGCCAAACACACAAACACCGTCGTGAATTAATCGGTAATGTCCCAATTTCATTGTGCTTCTCTAGCTTGACGACTTCTTCTCCTTAAAGTTTGCAGAATAATTATGGGGCTGCTGGTTATCATTTCCCATTGAGCACGGGAGATCATGCGATGCTGGGCTCTCGGTTTACAATACAGAAAAGTGTACATCTCCACGTCTTGTATTGTGTCCTTGCCCTAAATATATACACAACTACACTGCTCTGCAAAGTCTTCACATTTTGCCATTTTTCCACTCTGATGTATAAGGAAACAAACTTTTGTTTCAGAGTGCAAGCACACTGATTGAAAAATAAAATCGATTCAAAATATGGGCTGCTCTTTCACCCTTTGACACTAGCGCCGTTGTAACGGCCGCTATTTCCCTCCATCTACCCGAGTAGGCTGGATTTCTCAGGGAGCCGAAAGTCCAATAGCTCAGGTTTCAAGGGTTAATGACCTTGATAGTTAAACCAATGGTGAGTATGTCCACCTTTCCTTCAAAACATTGAATTCTTTCTCGGGACACCTTTTTCAATTAATTTTTTTAAACTCGTGTAGAATGTGTTTCCACACTTTTTCCACTACCATCTAAAGATCATCGAGTTGCCTGGGATTTTTGTTGCTTTTTCTGTCTCCAATAGTTCCAGACACTTAAGTGATGAGATTTGTACTTGAGAGGACATTCCATGTGTTAATGAGCGCGTTTTTATTTATTTACAATGTTTATTACAGTCACCTTCTTTATAATAGTCGAAAGCTGAGGAGAGTATAGATATTGTCGAATGCTAAATATCCTACATTGTACTCTTGAATGTGTCGAGACTTTTTCACCAGCAGTGTACATACCGTACGTACGTGCACATTCTTGTCCATCCTTGGGTAGATGCCATGTGTGTCCATTCCTCACATTGCCTGTGTGCAACCCAAAGGTGGGAACGAAGTTGTTTCCAGCATGATGTCCATGATGGTTTGGTCTGCATGTAGTGCAACGGAGGATCCCAGCAGCTGACTAGACAATCTTGTTGTTTGGGTTTCTTTGCTCCCAACCAGGTGTCACCTGGCTGGGAGTTATTTGTTGTTCTCGGTCTGTCCACCTTCCACATTTAATGAAGACTTTGTACTATATGAAAATTGGTTCACCCAATCAAACAATCGAGTTGTTTTGGATCTTGTTAAACAGCAAAACTCACTCCAAGTGCAACACGCCCATTGACGGGCCAAATTTCTCTTTTAAGTCATCAGGGATCGTGCGATACTTGACTCCATGTAATCCCACGGAAAACTGAAGACTTTTTTTTTGTTTAGTAATTTTCATTTCTGGCATTGTGGAAATAAATATTTAATTGAGTTGTTTTATATTTATTTCTCTCCCTGCCAAGTGGCCCCTGACATGTGACATTTTGATTACTCTATTTATTTATTTTTATCGTGACGACTTCGGCGTTGGTGAAAATTGCGCGCAGCACATTTTGGGAATTGGTCGTATGGGTTTGGGAAAATTAAGAAGAGGCAAAAATCTTTGATGTGTCTCGTGTCACGATGTTACCACCTGCAACTTATTTATTCTTTAATTCGTTATTTTAAATGTAAAATCTGCACATCCATTTTTAAGGTTGCCATTTGGGGCTTTTTGAAAATCAGCTCTATTGCCTCCCAAATGTAATATTTATTAAACTGTACGTGGAAAAAAAATCTTTCAAACGCGTTGCAGAAACAACCACAGTCGTTCCTTCGCTTCTCGTGTTGGCCGTACGTGCAAAAAAAAAAAAAACTTTCAAACAACCACACAGGCTTCCTCGCTCTCGTAACGACGACTGATTGGGCTATGTGTTTATCTATAAATGCGCATTAAGAAATCGAGAAATTATTGAATACATAGTCATTCACTATCCGGGTCCTACGTTGTACCTGTAATGGGGCATCAGATTAATTGCGCCTTCGTGCACGACGCCAGCTTCGTTCCTTCGCGTCGCTACCGACGATGATTGGGACATTGGTTTATCTTCTTCATATAATTATCGATGAAAGTAGAAATCGAGAAATAAGATATAAGTAATCGAGAAAGAATACATAAGGTTCATCACTGTCCGGATGTTCGCACGGATTATTCGCCATTTAGTTTAATGGGCCAATTATTCAATTAGGCACCAACGGGTATTTTGCCTTTCGCAATGTCATCGCAAGGAAAAACACAGGAGAAGAGAAAAGAAAAAAAAATCAGACAACCACACAGGGCCGTTTCCTTCGCTCGTCGTAAACGCACTGGTTGGGCATTGTGTTTATCTATAAATGCGCATAGGAAAGTCGAGAAATTATTAGGAATACAGTTAAGATCATCACTATCCGGAAGTCAGTACGTGGCAACCCGTAATGGGGAAACGTGGCTGAGGATCTCTTCCCCAACGGCCACGCCTAGGCGAGCAACGTGTTCTGTCATTGGTTTTGGTAAATAAATGGCCTATAACTTGGGAAGCACTTGTCCGATTAATATTGTTGCGGCTGTGGAAATTCGCATTACACATAAAGTCCCGTAGGTTGAGATATATTTCTTAGTACATGTGTAGTTAGCCCAAACCCATTTATAGAGGAATTAATGTGATTAAATTCGAGACTGCGATACTTTGAGTTAGGCGTTTTTCTGTTCGGCTTTTATTCGAACCAACCACTTCTTCAACGTTAACACGCCAACCCCACTCAACGCCAACAACAACAACGCTAACCACGCCACCTCTAACAACGGCCCAGCACCACCACCCTCCACAACCACGCCACCCATCTCAACCACGCTACCTACAACCAACGAACGCCATCCTCAGCGGTCTACGTACGACGGTTTGCGCCGTTGAAGGCCGTCGAACGTCTTCGCCCGCCCCCCACAAGACGCAGGTGGGAGGAACGAGCAGGGAACGCCCCCCTTCTCGAAGCGCCTCGAAGGAGGGTGGAGCCGAGAACGGGCGAGTGGCGCCGGGCGTATAAGAGGCGATGCGCCTGAGGCTTCTCCCTGCTTCGTCGTCGATGCTTCATGCCTCTCTCCGGGGTTCGTTGATTTCTTCTGGTTCGGCGCTCGCTCGTGTCCTGCTGCTCCGGTCGGCGTGTGCTGTTCCCTGTCGGTCGGTGCTCGGTCCAAGGCTCGAGGGCGGTGACGGCAGGCGGGCGCCGGAGAGGCCTCCGCACCACGCTCGAGCGGGGAGTCACGGCAGAGACGGTCGCCGAGGACCTCAAACACCGCAGCGAAGTCGACTTCCATTTTCTTGGGGTTTTTGTTAACGTGTGTGTGTCGGCCCAAGTTCCGTGAAGTAGAATGTTTAAGTGGTCCGGTGTCGCGTTACGGTAGTAGCTCTGCTTCTTTTTTTTCTATTTGAATATGGGCATTTCTGACTGTTGCTATACGTGTGCCTTTGTTTCCGTCGTGTAAATAAATGCGTCCTTGTTGAATTCTTCCCCCCGTTTCGCTGCGGTCCTTGCTTTACTGCTGGGTCTCCATCTTGTTTCACGTTAAAGGGGTTGAGTGGGCGCGGCCGCCCGATAATTAATCTGAACCGGTCAAGGCGACGAATAACACCGCTCGGTTATCCCGTTAGCCCGGAACGAGCCGCTTAAGCGGATCGTGTCGAAGGGCGGCCTGTGGTGAGGTACAATCCCTCGGATAGGGTTACCCGTGCGGGTACTTAGTATATGACTTTTCGGCGATTCACCCTATTCCGCGCGGTTAGAATGCGGACTGCGTTGTGGTAGGCCGAAAGTCCAACCCGTGACTGGATCCCGGCGTTAGCCGGGAGGGTCCACGACTGAATTGTCCGTCCGGTGGCGAGGCTCCGATTCGAGTTTCACGGTGGCCGATCGCACGCCGACGGGCGGCGAATTCGCAACACTGTGTACAGGGATGTGAATTCTAATCCCTCCCGTCTCCAAGCCTAAATTTCACAGCGGAATTCCGGTCCAGGGATGAGAGGAGCGACACCGATTCCCTAAATTACGAGCGATTAAATCATTAACCCGTACGTGAATAACAGATGGCGGCTCAAGGCGAGCGGAGCCGCGGGTATTAGGAATGTATATGTGTAGTGATGTAGAATCCATGCGTCCAGGGATATAGACCCGAAGCAGAAATGTTGGCTTGTGCAGGAACAAGTTTCCCCCCAAACGAAACCAGAGCTCGAAAGGGCGCATGCGGCAGCCGGCCGCCGGCTTTTGACACCCCTCCACGCCTCCGTCAAATTCCCTCCCCTTCCCCAGCCAAAACAGACGCCCATAATGGCGGATCGGAGCAGCTGACTTCGCTTGAAGTGAAACAACTAATGGAGGCATACAAGGAGGTGATAACGCTATGCGAAATACCAATTGGGGGGGGATTGCAAACAGATGGAAAACAAAAGGATGAAATAACGAAAAAATGGATGGAAACGCCACGCAAAATAGATGAAGTGAACAAAGCAGATAGAAACAAACATAAACGAAATGAAAACAATACGCAAAAATGATGGACAAATGATGCGCACCACAGGCATTCATAAGCGAAATATTCGTAACCTGCGGAGCAACACGGTGAGACCAGCAAAATGGGCCGGAGCCTGCAGGCGGGCATGAAGTAGCAACAGCGCATGCGTCCACATTCGGACAGACGACCACATTTAGTGTAAAATCTTGGGATCCACACATAAGTAGTAGGAGCATAAGAGTTCACCCAGCAAACACAAGCACTAGAGAAATAATGCCATTGCGTGCCGCATAATACAAAGCATAACAAAACTGCGCTTTCAGTCCAGCACAAGACCCCGCAGCTAGAAAGCGTCGGGCAGTGAGAAAAAAGAATTCAGAGACGTCAGTTGTCCGCGAGGAAGCTGGGGCTGGTGCACCACACAAACAAAGTAAAATCTGCGGTCCACACAGACTGTAAGCGGAAAAAAGTTTCGCCACACAAAGGAAAAAAACCGCTCGGCTCGCAGAGGAGAAAATATAGAAGCAAAGCAAAAAATGACGGAGACGTGCAATCTCTCTACTCCTTTCAAAATAAACACATTTAATGCACAAACACAAATATTTACAAAGACAATAATGTAAAAGGAAATAATGATATTAACAAGTCTGAAGACGACAATGGTTCATGAGCGGTATTTGACGATGTAGATTATTTCAGAAGTCAAGGATGAGACAATGTGATAATTTT
>CM068955.1:145953864-145980411 GCA_035128595.1 Eptatretus atami | reverse complement strand
GAGTTATGCTCTGGACAGACAGACACACAGACAGACAAGCTGGTAGGCAACGAGGGATTCGCTAGGATCGAAGCGCTGGATACGATGCTTTTAATTCTGACCATCCCCGACGAAGATCATTGCCAAGACGATTTGGTTCACATACAATTGTTCCTCTCGCCTGGCAAGATTTTCCTATTGCGTATTTGCCAACTGGCTCCTCATAAAAAATGACGGTAAATAGACACCCTATTTTTGAAGGACTACCATTTGAAAAATAATTGGTTTGCTGGTTTGTGCTGTGGAGCCTCGCGTTGCAGACACACACACACACACACACACACACACACACACACACACACACACACACGGAAAACCCGATAAACTTCTCTCAATGCTCTTGTTTGACCACCTCTCCTGAGCCACACATATTTTTCATAAGCCACGCCCACTACATAAGCCACGCCCACTTCCTACGCCACTCCCTTTCCTACGCCCTACTACTTTCATCAACCACGTCCACTTTCCTAAGCTCCGCCCACTTTCCTAAGCCCCTCATAAAAATGACGTAAATCAACCGATTTTGAAGGACTACCATTTGAAAATAAAACCTCAATCAAAAATCGGCTCAAGTAAATTTTTCTAATATCTCGAATGTTTAATTTCGAAGTCTCGTTTCTCTACATTCAAAACTGAAGGACAAGTATTGAAAATACTGTACGCTGTTTTTCGCCCGTGCACAGCAACAGGTGGTTGGTAGGCAACGAAATTCAAACGCGCACATTCCCAGACCATATGGCACCTGTTGGCAAAGTTTCATCGAAATCGGTTTGCTGGTTCCGTGCTGGAGCCTCGCGTTGCAGACACATACACACACACACACACACCACACACACACACACAGACAGACAGACAGACGGAACACGACAATAATGGATATCTTCGCATATATGCAAATAGACGACACACAGAACACGACGAAGAAATAACGGCGATCACCTTGGTGTTCATGGGACAATATCAAAATCTACGTCGAGCTCGCACACGGACGCAAACACAGACAAAGGGTGACAAAATGAAAAGAAAACCCCCCTTTTGTAGTATACTGGTACTTAGCTTAGGCCAGAGCTGATCCCCGTCGAACCTGGAATGGAGGCCCTCCACCAGCACATGCAGGCAAAATGGCGCCATCACTCGTAGCCGGGCAGGCGTACGCCAGGCAATTTGCAAGCAGCTTTTCACACACGAAGGCTTCAAATGTCCTAGCATTCCTCTTCCAAAGGTGCCACTTGCCTTGTGCAGTCCTTTGCTCACTTCTCCTTTGTCTTCACACTGACCTCATGTGTGTGCTCTGCCAAACTCCCGTCCTTTCCAGATGGAAGCCTTCCACAATCCACCCGTGCGATGCGCCAGCCTCTCCTGTCTAACAATCCTCAGCCTCCTCATGGTGGACTCTATATCCTCCGCCTCTGTGTCGTGGCCTGCTCACCCCCAAACCCGGGAAGGTGGGACTTCTCCTGTTTATTGTGGTTTCAGGGACGCGTTTCCCAGCTTTTCTGCCTGGCTTGAAATATAAAAACACAGGGAAAATCACAAAGGGCAATCATGTACTGGGGAACTTATTCTTACTCCCTAAGCTAATTAACACTGCACCACCCCTCGTGTGGTGACAAGTAACACTTCAGCTCACAGATTCCCTAAATTAGTTACATCGAGTTGCTTTCTACTCATCCACGGACCAAGCAACTCCACACAATGCTAAACTCCCTATTAAATCTTTCCGTCTACCCCCACAACAGTAACAAAACAATCGATTTATGACCTCATATCGCGACATACCAACTTTTCCTCAACTTTGGTCAACTAGGTTTTCAACTACATGTTCAAAATGCGACCTCATGATCTTTTGATGAAACATTTTGATCGTGCAATTTGAAATAAACACATATTATATCTCGCGACAAAATTCCACAGCGACACTCTGTGACGTACCGGATGATGACGTCAGGGCGTCGCTTTCCTCATTCTCTCCAATGCAGCCATAGCCTTCGTTTATGCTGAAGTGCAGTGTTAGAGTGCATTTTATTTACTCAAACGTTCTTGTACATTATAATATCATTATATCATATATATATAATGGGAAAATCACTTCCAATTTAACCTTTTGAACCCTGAGCTCCTTGGACTTTCACTCCTTCATCCTGGGCTCCCTGGAGGAAAATGACTGAAAAGTTGAAATTTGTTTTATTTCAATAGGAGAGAGGAGAGGAGAGGAGGAGGAGGAGAGGAGGAGGAGAGGAGGAGGGAGGGAATTGGGGTGCCTGTGATTACACATTTTAATGAAGAAGAAGACGTTCCCAATCAAAAGTAAACTTAGCTGTGAGGTGATGAAAACTCACCAAGACCGGCTCTGCTCTTGCTTATTGCTAAATTAGTGTAGATCTAATTTACTTTTGGTTGGATGGAAGCACCTTATTTACCATATATGTATATATATATATATATATACACACACACAGGGTGGGACAGGAGAACGGGAGATAAAAAAAACTCAGTAATTAAACATTTTGTATTTGCCTAATTTCAAATCTGCCATCTTAAAGTACACGACAAACCCACGCTCCGCACGAAGTTTCTCGAGTGAGGTGTCGTTAGGACGTCAATATATGAAGTGTTCACAATGTGATTTATATAATTTCTTTATATACAATGTTTCTTTTTTACATTTTTTTGTGTCAAATTCACCTTCTGAGGTAGTCAGCATGTGCAGAAGAGGGTTTTACATTGCAGACGTGTTTTCTCGCGATGACATTTCGCCTCAGCGCCGGCGGAGACGGTCTGTCGACGACGGGCGTAATGACGTCAGCAAATGGCCGACGATGTCATGACGTCATTACGTTTCTCAGCGGTGACGTCACACGTCGCCTTGCAAACGTATGTAAAAATTCCCAAACCTGTCCGTCTGACGTGATCTCACATCGCCCGTTCTGTACATTAGACCACAGAGCACACGCATGACGAAAGTGGCGACAATCCGTCCGGCAGTTTCGGAGGAGATACGTCCACAAAATATGGCTTAGCGTATTAATATAATACTAGCCGAAACCCCGTCACAGACGGATTCCGTTCCACGAGCCCAATATGACAACCAGTGGCGGCTCTTGTAAGAGCCGGATCCCCGTCGATGTACTCCATGGCCTTACCTAATGAGGCCTACAAAACGTCCTTGTACACGACATTTTTGGTGTACACTACTCCTTGTGAAGAAGTCCCCTGATTTGTGCACGTGTCTACTTTGACGTACAAACACCGTGTCAAATCTTCTCAGGTCACAGTACCGAGAAAAACGTGACGCGACCGCTAGGAGGAGCACAAAATTGGTCCTTCAGTATCAATATAGAGATATAATAATAATCGTGTGCCATTTGTTTCTTGAAGATCACATTCTCGAGGTGACCTCCGTCTCTGGACAGACATTCCTCGAGTCTTCCACACATGTTTCCCACGACGCGGTGTCGCATCTCCAAAGTAGTTCCGGCAAATTTTTGACGGCGTGACGTAAATGGTGTGATGTGGACAAGAGGACGTAGGGTGACGTAACATGGTGACGTATTAGGGTGACGTAACAGGGTGACGTAACATATTCCCACAACACCGGTTCCCAGAAAGTCGGTTTTTTAAATCTCCCGTTTCCTGCCTCACCCTGGATATATATTTATTTATATATATATATATATATATATTTATTTATATATATATATATATATATATTTATTTATTTATTTATATATATATTTATTTATATATATATTTATTTATTTATATTGTGTATATAACAACCTCGTTTGTATGAGCCATGAGAGTATGAAGTAATCGTCATGCTCGCCTGCTCATTGGACACCGTCCCTAACTTTGCCGATTTTAATTTCCAGAGATGAAGAAAATTTCGCTAAATCGCGACGTTTGAATGTGATTTGAGGCACTGCGTCATTGTGAGGTGCGTGGCAGGATACGCACTGCAGGCGGAAAACGGGACTGCAATGGCAAATCCTTGGTTAATATGTTGCTCATTTTACTGTCAAAGATTAATGAAGAAAAATGCATTTTTCTTTATTTCTGGCGGGGTATAAACTGAAGAAGAGGATTGTAAGGTGAAGAAGAAGAAGGAGTAGTAGAAGAATTTTGAAGAAGAAGAAGAAGAAATAGAGGAAGAAGAGTAGTTCAGCGAGGAGAGGAAAGCATTTCATGAAGAGTGTGTAAGAAGAAGAAGAAGAAGAAGAAGTTAAAATCGGGTTAAGAAGAAGAAGAAGAAGAAAACGAATAAGGAAATCCGCCATCTTGAAATAGCTTTAGGTGTGGCACGGGTCTGGTGTACACTGTGCGGAGTGGTTTTTTTCCTGAGCATGTTTAGCTGGATGAATAAAGATGGCCGGAAAAGCAAGGAAACGGACGTTTTCCAGACGGTGGTGGACGGCATGAAGAAGCTGTACAAGAAGAAACTTCTCCCGCTGGAAGAACATTACAGGTTCCACGAGTTCCATTCACCCGCCTTGGAAGATGCAGACTTTGAGAATAAGCCGATGGTCCTGCTTGTCGGGCAGTATTCCACCGGGAAGACGAGCTTCATCCGATATCTGCTGGAGGAGGACTTCCCGGGAATGCGAATCGGACCCGAGCCCACGACGGACTGTTTCACGGCCGTGATGCACGGAGACACTGACGGCATCGTGCCGGGGAATGCCCTGGTGGTGGATCCCAGAAGACCTTTCCGTAAACTCAGCTCCTTCGGCAACGCGTTTCTCAACAGGCAAGGCTGTGTCTGTGTGTGTGTGTGTGTGTGTGTGTGTGTGTGTGTGTGTGTTTTTTTATATATCATCATGCTAGCAGGGTTACCCGGCGTTGCCCCGATGGGTACTGAAAAGTGCGAGGAGCAGGATAGCCGGCAGGGCTGAGAATGGAGCACGCGCACCAACGAGGTGGGGGTGGAGGGTACACTGTGTCGTGGGCAGCAGAGCCAGAACACCAGTGGGTAAAGAGGTCGTGCGGGTCTTCAAAAGACTTGAGGGTCTTAAAGTGTCATCGGCGTTTTAAAGTGTCATGGGGATCTTTGGGATCTTAACGGTCTTTGGGGTGTTCGGGACTTTAAAGGGTCTTGATGGTGTTTGGGGAATTCAATGGTCTTGAGGGTCTTTGGGGCCTTGGGGATCTTATCTCCCAAACATGTAGAAAGCATTTATGGGGGGGATCTTAGGGTGTCTTCAGGGGCCTTTCAAGGCTGAGGTTGTGGATGAAAATACCCTTGGGACAATCCTCGGGTCGGTCTTGGGCTGTGTGCCAAATTTGGTGGTTTTCGGTCCAGTGGTCCTTGTGAAAAACGAGAACGCACGGACGGACATCCGATGAATCGAATGAGTGATGGGGTTGTAACGATGTGATGACACATTAAATCCTTCAACGAGTAAAGTCTGTTTAGTGATGTTCCATTGATGGGTTCACTTACTGCCTGGACACAGGCGATGATGTGGATCCATGACCGAGGTTGTGGATCTGCTGTTTGGAGAGGTTCTGGGTTGAAAGGTTGGAAACCTCGAGGAAGAGCGGGGCCCAGCTGATGATCCATCTGGTCGGGAAACCATTGATCTGTTTACAGGTTAAGGCTCTTACTTTAGGTAAGGGAACTATGGTTTGAGGTTAACAATGTTTATTACTAGAGGGACCTTCGGTAGAGTGCACACCTCCACCACGCAATGCCTCATCCAGGAGAACACACCAGGCCCAACACATGTTTTCACGTATCACGCTGTACATGATGTTTTTGGCCGCGTCTCTCAATGGAGAAGAATCGCTTCAAAAACGATTGGATCCGGATTCAGATCTTCACCAACGTTTAATCAGTCCTTCCTTCTCGCACACACAACGTGCCCACCAAGTTTTGTCCGAATCCATCCACAGCTTTTTGAGATATCATGCACACAAACAAAGAAACCGACAAACAAACACACACAAGGGGGAAAACACAACTACCTTCCACTTTTGGTGGCAGAGGTAACAATCCATTAAATTACATTGTGTTTCAGGAATAGTCCATAGAGTATGTACGTGTGCCCGTGTACGCCTGCCTGTGCGTGTGTGCGCGTGCCCGTTTATGCCTGCCTGTACATGTGCGCGCCCACCCGTTGATGCCTGCCTGCCTGTGCGTGCCCACGCGTGTCCATTGATGCCTGCCTGTGCATATGTACATTCGCCTGGTGGTGCCAGCCTGTACGTATGTGCCCGGTGGTGCCTGCCTGTATGTACATGCGCGCGTGTGCCAGGTGGCACCTGCTGTTGTCTGTCTATGTGTGCGGGTTTTCCGTGTACCAATTATTTTTGGTGGTGGGGGGGAGTTTTGCGTTATGGTTGTGTACATGAGTTTTACTGAAATTACCAATGTTGATAAACAGGTCGTGAACAAAAAAAAATGGAAACGCCAATGTAAAGTCACTTAATATGGCGTTGGGCCAGCACGTGCGCCCAGTATGGCCTGTATGCACCATGGCATGAGTCCACCAGCATCTGGAATTCTGCAGGAGGGGTGTGCCATCATTCTTCTATGAGAAAGTCAGTCAACTCACACCTGTTTGGAGGTGGCAAACACCGTCTCGGGCGTCGTTCCAGAATATCTCGTAAATGCTCAATTGTGTTCAGATCTGATGACTGACAAGGCCGTGACATATGGATAATATCAGTGTCATGCTCATCAAACCACTGGGCTACCACACATGCTTCGTGGACGGGGGGCATTGGGGTGGGTCTCCTCTTGCAGCCATGCTCGCCACAATTCTAGGCATCGAGGTCTGTGCAGCATTTTTATACATGACCTTAAGAATGCGGGGATGTTTGCTTAATGAGCCAATTGGCCACACTTGTATGGAAGCCGTTGCTTGGTGTCCCTCATTTACACAGGTGTTTACTTTTTTTTTTGTCATTATACATATATATATATATATATAGTATGTATTTGTTGCGTGAAATTGTTCAAACGTTTTCACCTTCTCTCCATGCAGATTCATGTGTGCTCAATTGCCAAACAAAGTACTGGAAAGCATCAGTATAATCGACACGCCTGGTATCCTGTCTGGAGAGAAACAGCGAATTAGTCGAGGTGAGTAATGGAGACTGACAAAGTTTTGTGGAGTGGAGTGGGCCGTGTGGTAGGATTAGAGGAAAAGGTATGCTTGGCTTTGTTACCTCCGCCAAGGAAGGTGGAAGGAGGTTGTTTTCACCCCGTCTTTCTCTTTGAGCAGGATATCTCTAAAAGTTGTCAACGGATTCAAGCAAAATTTGGTGGACTGGGTTGGGTGTCTGATGACAAACTGATTTGATTTTGGTTAAGCCGAATCTGCATCCTGATCTTATCAGTGGGGTACAAAACGTAAATTGTTCAGCCTGGTGGCAGTATGTGCTCTCCAGAGTGCCGCTGTAGTTTGTACTGTACCTCGTATTGTGATTGTAAAGTTTGGTCGAACATTGAAAGATGGGAATGCTGTATTGTAATCGTAGTTCAGCTTTGTTCCTGTT
This sequence comes from Eptatretus atami, assembly GCA_035128595.1. Classification (NCBI taxonomy): domain Eukaryota; kingdom Metazoa; phylum Chordata; class Myxini; order Myxiniformes; family Myxinidae; genus Eptatretus; species Eptatretus atami. The sequence continues at coordinate 145,972,872 of CM068955.1, read as the reverse complement.
TTGATGTTCCTGTTCCTATAATAATGAGTATCTGCCCTATGGGCGATCTTGTTCCGGGATGGGTGGACACTTTTAATACCTTCTGCAGCCTGGAGGCGACGCTACACGATACACATTTACATAGAAAATTTGCACCCCCACACCCTCCTCTCCCTCCACCCCACACTCTACTCACCCCTAAGATCACCGGCAAAAAAAACACCCCAATATATTTAAATGGGGTCATGCTGATCCTCTGTAGCAAGTCTGGATGTAATTGGCCCAGAACTGTGGGAGGAGTAGCTCGCCAAACACACAAACACCGGTCCGTGAATTATCGTAATGATCCCCAATTCATTGTGGCATTCTCTAGCCTTGAACGACTTCTTCTCGCTTAAGTTTGCAGAATAATCATGGTGCTGCTGGTTATCATTCCCATCTGAGCACGGAGATCATGATGCTGGGCTCTCGGTTTACAATACAAGAAAAGTGTACATCTCCACTGTCTTGTATTGTGTCCTTGCCCTAAATATATCACATACCTACACTGCTCTGCAAAAGTCTTCAACATTTTGCATTTTTCCACTCTGATGTATAAGGAAACAAACTTTGATTTCAGTGCAAGCACACCTTGATGAAAAATAAAATCGATTCAAATATGGGTGCTCTTTCACCCTTTGAACCCTAGCGGCCGTGTAACCGGCCGCTATTCAAACCTCCATCTACCCGAGAGGCTGGATTTTCTCCAGGGAGCCGAAAGTCCAATGAGCTCAGGGTTCAAAGGGTTAATGCACCTTGATATAAACCAATGGTGAGTATGTCCACCCTTTTCCTTCAAAAACCATTGAAATTCTTCTCGGGACACTTTTTCAAATAATTTTGTTTTAAACTCGTGTAGAATGCTGTTCCACACTTCTTCCAATACCTTCTAAAGATCATCGAAGTTGCTGGGATTCTTTGTTGCTTTTTTCTGTCTCCAAATAGTCCCATACAGCTTAAGTGATGGAGATTTGTACTTTGAGGAGGACATTCCATGTGTTGAATGAGCCGCGTGTTTTATTTATTTAACAATGTTTATTACAGTCACCTTTCTTATAATAGTCGAAAGCATGAGTGGAGGCTTTAAGTAAGTTGTCGATGCTCATAATATCCATACATTGTAACTCTTGAATGTGTCGAAGACTTTTTCACAGCAGTGTACATACCGATACGTACGTGCACATCTTGTCCATCCTTGGGTAGATGCCATGTGATGTCCATCCTCACATGCCATGTGATGCAACCACAAAAAGGGGGAACGAAGTTGTTTCCAGCATGATGTCATTGATGGTTTTGGTCTGCATGAGTGCACCGAGGATCCCCAGCAGCTGTAGAACAATCTGTTGTTTGGTTTCTTTTGCTCCCAACCAGGTGTCAACCTGGCTGGGGAGTTATATTTTGTGTCTCGGTCTGTCCACCTGCCCATTTAATGAAGACTTTTGTACATATATGCAAATTGGTTCACCCAATCAAAATCGAGTTGTTTGGACTCTAGTTAAACAGCAAAAACTCACTCCAAGTGCAACACGCCATTGACGGGCCAAATTTCCTCTTTTAAGGTCATACAGGATCGTGCGAATACTTGAACTCCGTGTAATCCCACGGAAACTGAAGACTTTTGTTTTGTTTAGTAATTTCATTTCTGCATGTGGAAAATAAATATTTAAATTGAGTTGGTTTTATATTTATTTTCCTCTCCCTGCCAAAGTGGGCCCCTGACATGTGACATTTGATTACTCTATTTATTTATTTTTATCGTGACGACCTTCGGCGTGTGAAAATAATGCGGCGCAGCACATTTTGGGAGAATTGGTCTATGGGTTTGGAAAATTAAGAAACGAGCAAACTCTTATGTGTCTCCGTGTACACGCATGTTACCACCTGCACAACTTATTTATTTCTTTAATTCCAGTTATTTAAATGTAAAATCTGCACATCCAATTTTTAAGGTGCATTTGGGGGCTTTTTGAAAATCAGTCTATTGCTCCCAAATGTAATCATTTATTAAACTAGTACGTGGAAAAAAAAATCTTTCAAACCGCGTGCCAGAAACAACCACAGTCCGTTCCTTCGCTCTCGTGTGGCCGTACGTGCGTGGCCGTACGTGGCAAAAAAAAAAAACTTTCAAACAACCACACAGGCCGTTCCTTCGCTCTCGTAAACGACGACTGGATTGGGGCATTGTGTTATCTATAAATGCGCATAAGAAATCGAGAAATTATTAGAATACAGTAAGTCATCACTATCCGGAAGTCCGTACGTTGTAACCTGTAATGGGGAATCAGATTACATTGCGCGTGCACGACGCCAGCTTCGTTCCTTCGCTGTCGTAAACGACGACTGGATTGGGGCATTGTGTTTATCTCTCTATAATTTATCGAGAAAGTACAGAAATCGAGAAATAAATAATACAGTAAATCGAGAAAGAATACAGTAAGTCATCACTGTCCGGAAGTTCGCACGATTATTCGCAATTTAGTTTTAATGGCCAATTATTCAATTAGCACCAACGTATTTTGCCTTTTCGCAATGTCATCGCAAGGAAAAACACAGAGAAGAGAAAAGAAAAAAAAATTCAAACAACCACACAGGCCGTTCCTTCGCTCTCGTAAACGACGACTGGATTGGGGCATTGTTTATCTATAAATGCGCATAAGAGTCGAGAAATTATTAGAATACAGTAAGTCATCACTATCTGGAAGTCAGTACGTTGCAACCCGTAATGGGGAACGTGGCTGAGGATCTCTTCCCCAACGGCCACGCCTATGCAGCAACGTGTTCTGTCATTGGTTTGGTAAATAAATGGCCATAACTTGGGAAGCACTTGTCCGATTAATATCAAACCTTGAAAAGGCACATACTCAGGTCCCCAGCATATAGGCTGGCAAGTTTCAATTAGATCGGACCAGTGGTTGTCGAGAAACAGCGGTCACACACACACACCTGGAATTATAGATAGATGCTAATGGGTATTCATGCCTGGTGTTTGCTCAGTGGTTAGTGTGGTGGGCTGGGAATCCTAAGATCCTCAGTTCTAATCCCACTCGGATGTTGAATTAATACCAGGTGGGGTTGTCTCTGCCCGTCATCCTTCCGAGGTCGGCAAAATGAGTGCCAGCTTGCTGGTATCCTGTGTTGGAGTGGTAACCTGTCCAGGATTGTGCCCAATAGCCAAGGAGACTGCTTAGACAGCACCAACGCTCTGCACAGAGTATGGTCCTGATGGATGGAGTGGGTATTCATAAAGCATTTTACAGTATTTACTTCTAAAGGAATGTGGTACATCTATATTATGGATGGAAATTACATTGTACGGACAGTATTATGTTTTGTTGCCTATATACCACCCAAATAAGCGGATGTGACAGAAGAACATGCTCCACGCTTGGAACAAGATCGCTCATCGTGTGGATAATCTGCTATGGTATCAATAAAATCAACCCCCATGGTGGTTACCAAAGTAAGCAGTGCTTCTAATTTGTCTTGGTTCTGTGACACCCTATACCATACTTTATATTGATCGCAAAGCTTTTTTGGGGGGGGGGGTGTCCAACAACCCCCCCCCCAACTGCCCAATCGGCTGGGCTTGGTTCTCCTTTGAGGTTTCAACCCTTTTAGCGCAGAACCTTTCCAAAGAACCCAACGCACATAAAACACTCCATTCCTTTTACATTACTGCACTGTAGAAATAAATATATACGTATCTATATTATTTCTTTTTGTGTGTGTGTGTGTGTGTGCATGCAGATATGACCCTCAAGCGTATATAGTCTGGTCTGAGTCACCACTTGAGGGTGTGCTCTTTGTTTACTTGATTCTGTTAAATGTAAATATTTGCATTTGGTGACCACCCTGTCATCATCGTTATGCAGACATTGTCCATTTACTGCTTGTGAAAACGGGCCGCTTCGTTAGTTTTCCATTTGTACATCCTGATCTCATCCCGACACCCTTCCTCACCTCTTCCTCTCCCCCCCCTTCCCCATACTCCCCGATCAGTTCATTTTTGCTGTCGTGTTTTCAGTCGTGTCAGCTCACATGCTTTGGAAACAACAGGAAATGTGCATTTAATTGTTCCAATACTGTACTGAGTGGCTTAATGGGGAAAGAGCAAAGGATTGGCTGAAAGGAAGACATTTGAGAGAAGCTTGATGGTATATTTTAATTTGACAGGTGTTGGTTTGTCTGATTCAATAGATTAATTTTTAGATGTTGTGTAGCATCTGTTTATGGACATGAAGATAAAAGCTATTCCTTTGCTGGTCACTCCAAGCCACCCTGTCACCATTTGTGAAAATGTAATTATTGAAACTTGTCTCTTTTTAAAAAAAATTAGTTATTTTTTCCAAAAGGGTTTATTTAAATGTTTTATCAGTACTTGTGCTATCTTGTGCACCATTAATAGTTAGTTGGAGCTTCTTCAGCCATCATTTTGTTTGCAATGGAACTTTATTTTGCAACAACCTGAGTGCTTCACAGCAGTTGCCAGTGATGTCAGCTCTCGGAGTGATTTTCGTTGGATGACCGCTCCTGGAAAGAGTAACAATGGTGTTGAATTTTCTCTGTTTGTACACTACCTGCCTGACAGTGGATCGGTGGAGCCCAACAATTGATGCACCGTTAGGCATTCACAAACTTTCTAATCTGACTGAGTAACCACTGATCGTGAGCGCTCCGAGTTGGATTGAGCCAGCTCGTTTAACGATACCGAAATCTCCAATTGAGATCACCACAACGAGCAGAATCCAACCTTGAGAGCAGGTACATGCATTTAACAATTAAATGGCACGGGAGAAAGATTACATGAAGCAATAACAACCAGTATGCAATGAACAAATATAAATTAATCTGTAAATCAATCCGTTTTAACCCTTCCCACCCTCTAACCAAACATCACAGATTTTTTTTTATGGTTATCTTGTTGCCCGTTCATGCACCCAACAAGAACACAGTACAAACTAGAACAGCACTCTGTAGAGCGCATACCTCCGCAAGGCTGAACAGTTCACGTTTTGTATCCCACTCTATCCCTCAATGGTGAATTGCTTTAAAAACAATAGTATCCTGACACGGATCTTCACCAAAATCCAATCATTTCGGCTTTGTAACACACCCAACCTCCACACCAAATTTCGTCCAAATATGTGCACAACTTTTTCAGATATCCTGTTCACAGACGGACGGTGACAATATAACCTCCATCTGCCTTCGGTGGCGGAGGTAACAATGCTGAAATGGATTTCAAACCGGGAGGCAAGCTGTGCAGGAGTCTGGAAGAAGAGTTTTCAGGAGCTCCACAGGTGTTCTATTGGGTTTAGATCAGGTGACATGCTTGGCCACTCCAACACATTGACCTTCGACTTCTTCAGAAAGGCAGTTGTCTGCTTGGAACGATGCTTCCAATCGTTTTTGTGCTGAAATACAGCTCCTCTCCCAAGTTTTCGCAGGGAGGGTAACATCTTCTCCTCAGGATGTCACAGTACATCGTAGAATCCATGTTTCCTCGATGAACTTGAGCTCTCCAGTACCGGCAGCACTCATGCATCCCCAAACCATGACACTACCACCACCATGCTTGACAGTAGGGATAACGCAGACGCACTTGTCTTGGTACTGTTCCCCAGGTCGCCGCCAAACACGCTGCACTCAATCAGATCCAAACAAATTGATCTTCGTTTCATCAGACCAGAGGACATGTTGCCAGTAGTACAGGGGCTTGGATTGATGTGCTTCAGCAAACTGTTTGTGAGCTTTTTGTGGCTCTGCTTCAGGAGAGGCTTACGCCTTGGACGACGCCCACGCAACCCGATACGATGGAGTGTGCGACATTGGTTTGCGCACTAACAGATGGCCAGAAGCTGTAGAAATCTCTTCAGCAATCTTGGTGGCACTTTGTTGTCTGTCTTGGAGGACTAGATTCTGAACTTGGCGAACAGTACGTGCAGTCATCTTTGCTGGTCTGCCCTGGCGAGCGCAACTCATTATTGTACACTTCTTGAGAAACCTCTGGATGACCTTGGCCACGGTGTTGGGGCTTACTTTCAAAGAAGCACTGTTCTTGTATCCTTGGCCATCTTTATGTAGGGCAACGATTCGATATTTGACATCTTTCGAGAGCTCTTTACCATGAGAAGCCATGCTACTTTCTCAATGGCGATTGGTACAGTATTTCCTCTGCAATTATTTCTTCAGCAAGCATATAGACAATTACTGCATTAAGTACACTTCTTCATGGACATTGTGTGTATTGTTTGGTGCATATTTGTACCTTTAACACTCTTTGACTTAAATATGCAGAAAATGATGAAAATGGAAGCTGTTTTACCATGCTTGACTTACTTCTTGTGCAGACATGCAAGGGGTGTACTCACTTTTGTTGCCTCCTCTTTCAGAAATATTCGTAATATGCCACATTGTTGTTATATCTTATATTGATGAATGGCAGTTTATTTTGTGCCTTGCAAATACAATTCAGTGGACTACCGATAACATATAGATATCTACTGAGTTCTGACTCACACTCAATCAAACAATATTGCTTAAGAAATTCAGTGTAACTTTCTTTTTAATTTGCTTCAGTGCTATGCATGCAGACATGCTTAGCATGTATGAACACGAGAATTTCGTACATGAGAGCAATAGAATCTTATGTTTGTACTTGTGGTAAATATGTATGCTCACACGTTGCTTATCGTTGAAACTACTGTAATAATATATATATATATACAAAGTTGAAGCAATATTTATTATGTCATGATTTATTTGGCAAAGACTACTCTGGCAGAAAGTTTTAATCAAAGCTAAGTTACCTTCATGCAGTGTGCCTTTGACACAAGGCACTGATTTAAGTAAACAAGAATTCCGCTCTTCATTTCCACGGTGCTACTCCCATTGGCTGGTAAATGCTTGCCGCCTCTCTCGGTGAAATGATGTCTAATTTGTACCCTTGCATGTTGCATCTGCTGTTCTCTGATTATAATACATGCACATGTTGAATTAATCTTCACTTGATTGGTGTGGAACAGATCAACCTGAGACAAACATGGGGGAAATGCATGTTTGGTTAAGACTCAAGTGTGGATGGGTGACTGATGTCTGTTTGTGAGAGGGTCTCATTCAAAAGTGAATGTGTTTGTGTTTGTTCTTTCCTCACTAGATGGCAACACACACACACACACACACACACACACTCTCTAATTGATGATGATATTATTGCACCCAGGTTATGATTTCTCGGCTGTCTTGGCTTGGTTTGCTGAAAGAGTCGACCGCATCATCTTGCTATTTGATGCCCACAAGTTGGACATTTCTGACGAATTCTCGGAGGTGATTCAAACCATCAAAGGTCATGACGAGAAGATCAGGGTGGTTCTGAACAAAGCAGACCAAATAGACACGCAACAACTGATGAGGGTGTACGGTGCACTCATGTGGTCATTGGGCAAGGTGATCAACACTCCGGAAGTCGTCAGGGTTTACATCGGTTCATTCTGGGCCCAGCCACTACTCATGGCAGACAACCGGCGACTCTTTGAGATGGAAGCACAGGACCTGTTCCGGGATATCCAGGGACTACCACGGAATGCTGCTATACGCAAACTCAATGACCTGGTGAAGCGTGCTCGGCTTGCCAAGGTAATTGATGCCTGTGCAAGTGAAAATTGAGCTGTTGTTATTGCTTACCTCTGGCACATGCATGCAAAACACCATCGGGATCAGCCCTCATAAAAACAACTTTAGCTTTCTTACCTGTTGTCCCTGGATTCACCTTGTCCTTTAAACTTATTTACTTGCAGATTTTGAGCTGAGTTTTATGTTCAAATTATTTAGACAACTTTCTTAAAATCAACTGCCTGGTAACCCAAACAATTGGGGCCAAATTTACGAAAGATGCTTAGCGAGAGCGTCTTGCTAACACGCGTCTAACCCTTAAACGGTGACAAAGACATCGTTGTATGGGCACAGATAATTTTCCGTTTAAATAACAATTTACAAAGGGAGATAAAGAGCTGATTAGTTGTGTTTGCCTAAGTTATGATTCACTGCCTTTTAAACATCTCTTTTGTTCAGTGCGCCATATAGAGGTTAGCTTACCAATTCACCTAAATGACTCTGCATTGGCCTCACTATGTCAATTTTTAGTTTGTGTTTAATCGACGACAAGATGCCGACGAAATAAAAAAAGGAGACAAATTTTCATGAGATCAACGAATGGGTTTAATCGAAGCTCACCAAGGAACAATCCAATACGGGAGAAGCCTGACAAATTTGATTGTCGTACTACTTCAGAGGATTGCATCTATCCTTGAAGATTCTCAATACATGTTGGCAAACTGCCCTCTTCATATCCCCTTCTGCCTCCTCTTGAGCTAATTCAAGCACTCCTAAATTCACTGTCCGAGACGCGACGTGTAGAAGTTTCTTTGTTATTTCAACGCTTGTGATTAGGCTTTGATCTGCATTAAATATAATCGCTCTTCGGTGATTGGTGATTAACTTTGAATGGGTGATCATCGCACGATTATGTACAGTCTAACTCTTAAATTCCTTTTGTAAATTTGGCCCATGGTATATTAGACAGTATCATTTGATGCATGTTATTTTACTCATGTAGTGTTCGTAGTCTATGTGCATGTGACAGTAGTGTATATTTGGTGGCATCGGTTGTTTTTCGCACTAACTCCTGTTTGTCAAGGACAATATGCTTCTCTCCTTCCATCAATGGAAGATGGTAAATTGCAGAGGAAGTTGTCCACTGTTCTATCTGCGGGCTTTTTGGGGTTGGCGGGTGGGGGGGGAGGCATTGCTGAGTCTCATGTGAGTCTCACATGCCATGTACCCAGTGGTTGGCACTCGGTGTTCTCAATCCTCGACTCAACTGTTCTTAAAAGTATTTTAAACCTTTTTATTCACTTTTATTTAATTTTAAAATGTTGATTTTTAGAATTGCTCAATTGTTTTAGCAAAACACAACCTTGAAAAGGTAAAAGGTTAACGGCAAGAGAAGTCGATCGAGCTGGTGAGGACCATGAAGTTATTTTTATTTATTGAAAGACCATGATCTGTGCTGTGGCAAACAACAAGCAACAGGTCCTTTGCTGTTGGAGTTAAAATTCCTTCCTCAATTCATTGTTAACTTCCTAAATTAAAGTCACGTTTCATATTTATGAGTAGCGAATGTCTTTGTAACAATGAAAGATGGAGTAACTTTAACACTTGTTTTAGTTTTGTTTTGAGAGTTATTTCCTTTAAATTTTTGTTTCCAGATTGTCCTTTATATACCTGTAAACTCCTTATGAACCAAGTGTTTGTGGCCACATCTCACTATGACTGTTTGCACTCTGTTTCTTTGGTTTTTTTTTTTTTTTTTAACTTTAAGTGTAGCAGGAGGAAGTCAATTTCATTGAGTGGACTAGCATCAGATCGAGCAGACAGATTGGTTCGCCTTGACGGTCATTAATGAACCAACTGGGTTTTTACCGATTCATCAATGGTGTGGCAGTTCTTCTGAAACCAATTGGAGTTCCTGAAGCTTAGAATCCAAATTGCTAATACAGCTGCCTTCAGCTGGATTTGAATCCACAACCTCTGGGATGCTTTTGCAGTCTCCTCACCAACAAGCCACCAATGTAACCAGAGGTATTTGTGTTGTAGTCAAGGTAAGGTTCAGCACTCTGGTTTTCATCACGGTGAGTGATTATACGATGTTGCTGTGGGCAAAAAGGAACTTGCACTCCAGATTTGACCTCTAATAAAATAATTGATTGTGAAATTAATTTGAACTGTACTTTGCAAACAAGGGTGGATAAATATTGCCATGTTGGTGGGAAAGGAAAAGTTAATTTGCAAAAGAATAATTACAGAAATGAAGAAGGTATGGTGCACAACAAGGAAGTTGCAAATGTTGAGAGAAGGGAGGGCAGAGTGATGGTGATGCAAGTGAGATGAATTGTGTACCAATGTACATTCATGTTGGGGCTATCCACATATTTAATCGAAATAAAATAAAGGGTTGAATTTTACATCCATCTCATGTTTAACTCTTTCATTCCTCTTTATCTGTGCCAACGTAGTGGTTAGCATCATGCCTTCTGTGCTGTACTTGTTTACATGGCTTCCGATACCTTGCAGGTCCATGCATACTTGATCAGCTCACTGAAGAAAGAAATGCCTTCTGTGTTTGGAAAAGAAAACAAAAAGAAAGAGTTGATTTCACGATTGTCTGAGATTTATACTCGTGTGGAGAAGGAACACCAAATATCACGTGGTGACTTTCCCAGTTTGGAGAAAATGCAGGTATAGTACCTTCTCTGTTGTTTAACTGATATAATTGTGAGAGGTCTGTGTTAAGATATTGCCATTGAAGATTTTTCAGGATCGTGCTACTGTTAATATTCCATATGGGTAACTTGGCAAAATAGTTTATTTATTATCCCAATGCTTTTTGAAAAAAAAACATGGAGATATTGTAGTCTCTGTCTCTGTCTCTGTCTCTCTCTCTCGTTGAGGTGGAAATTCACCAAACTTGGAAGTTATGAATTATGATCACCACTTGGCAAGGTGTGAAAGCTTTTTTTCGTTTTTGACGCTGCCTCCTGGTGTGGGGTCAAAAAGTCAAATACCCGAAAATCTCTCGAGCTATTGTTGGAGCACAACCTTGGTGCCGTCGAGTCTGGCAGTTCACTCGGGCAGACTGGGACAGCAAGCAGCCAACGTACTTCAGTACTGGTCTGTCATATCTACTCCCCCGATATTAATTTAGCCTGGGAATTATTCCATAGAAACCTCTATATATCTCTCTCTATATCTCATCCCATCCCATCTCATCTAATCCCATCTTCAATTATCCTACCTTTCTTCCCACCCATGGTTCACCGAGCTCTGAAACTACTTCCATTCTCTTCCTGGAAAGCAAACCCAAATGAAGGCAATCTGAGATCATTCCAGAAAGTCCACAAGTATGTGTCCACTCCTTGGAGAGCCAGAAAACATCTGTCCAACCTCAAGACTGAACTTTCAAACTTGTCTCCCTCCTCTAAAACCTGGTAGCATCATGTCAAATCTGTCTCTGGAGTATGCTCCCCTTCCATCCCTTCCATCCCTTCCCTCTCTTCAAATGACACCACAGCTGACTCAGCTCATGAGAATGCTGAATGCCTCAATTCTGGTTTTGCTTCACAATCTTATGTCCCAAACCCCTCACTGTGTTTGGAGTTGGGGGACACAAGAAGGTATGAGAACAGCATGATTTTGGCCCCTGGGACCTTTATGCGTGGTCAAAATGTCAAATACCAAAAACTACAATTGTGGGCACATTTTAAAACATTTTAAATGAAACTTTGTTATTGCAAACCCATCCTTCCCTGTTGTATCCAACTACTCCTGGATTCTATCTTTTGTGCCTGAGAAGGTGGCGAATGTTCTTTCAACCCTTGACTCTGACTGCCACTAGACCTGATGGCATCAACTTGTGTGGCCTAAAAACCTGCTCTGCTGCTCTTGCACATCTTCTCTCTGCCATTTTCACCTTGTCATTTACCATAGGTCATCTTCCATCTGTTTGGAAATCCACCAACATCACAGGCATGACATTAAAAAGGTGCAAAACTGATCCCCTCAACTACAAACTTATCAGTTTACTTCCAATCATTACCAGTCATGGAATCTGTCATTGCAGTTGATATGAAATAATTCCTTTTCTCCAACAACCTCATCTCATATCACCAATTCAGATTCAGACCAGGTCACTCTACTTTGAACATGCTGCTTCCACTCTTAACAATGGCTGGAGGCCATTAATGACAGACATGAGATTCAGGGTGGTCTCTGGACATATCTTGTGCTTTCAATTCAGTCTGGCATCCTGCCTTGCTCTCCAAACTCTCTGCCTATAGCATACAAGGCCAACTCCACTCTTGGGTTACTGACTTCATCCACTCTCGTGGCCAATGTTGTGGCGTCTCAACTAGCCTTTCTTCTCCACTCTCCCTGTAAGCTGGAGTGCCTCAAGGCAGTGTTCTGGGCCCCATCCTGTTCCTAATCTTCATCAATGATCTTTCTCACACTGGAAAATCTCTATTTCTTTGCTGATGACTCTACCCTCTGCTGTGATGTCCCTCATCCTTTGAAGAGATGGGCAGGATCTCTCTCTCCTCTCCTTCCTCTCCTCTCCTCTCCTCCTCCTTCCTCCTCTCCTTCTCCCTCTCCCTCTCTCTCCCTCCTCTCCTCTCCTCTCCTCTCTCTCCTCTCCTCTCCTCTCCTCTCCTCTCCTCTCCTCTCCTTCTCCTCTCCTCTCCTCTCCTCTCCTCTCCTCTCTCCTCCTCCTCTCCTCTCCTCTCCTCCTCTCTCTCTCTCCTCTCCTCTCCTCTCCTCTCCCTCCTCTCCTCTCCCCCTCTCCTCCTCCTCCCTCCCTCTCCTCTCCTCTCCTTCCTCTCCTCTCCTCTTCCTCCCTCTCCTTCCTCTCTCTCCCTCCTCCTCTCTCCTCTCCTCTCTCTCCTCTCTCCTCTCTCTCTCTCTCTTCCTCTCCCTCTTCTCTCTCCTCTCTCTCTCCCTTCTCTCTCCTCTCCTCTTCTCTCCCTCTCCTCTCTCTCTCTCTCTCCACAAACCTCTCAGAAGTCGTCACTTGTACTCTTGGGTTTCACTCTCAGCCATGATATCTGTTGGGTAAGCCACATTTCAAAGTTGATCTCCAAATGCAGTCGCTAACTGGGCATCCTCCGTCTAAAGTCTTCCTTAGCACACCTGAACTTCTGTCCACCTACAAGGCCTCCATTCACAGCTTGGAGTACTGCTTCCCCTCGGGCTGATGCCCCTGCCTCGCACCTTTTTCAGCTTTACGTTGTGGAAACCAAGACCTTCAAGATTATTGGAATCTCCCGCGATGAAGCTGAATTGATGGGCGTATCACTTTGCCATGCCGACAGGTCGGTGGTCTCTGTCTTCTTCCACATCCTTTCTGTCTTGCACACTTTGCCTTCTCCATGCTTTGACTCTCCCAGATATCTGCAGGTGCATGCAATCCACCAGCAATCCCCTTCTAGTAAAGCTCCCAAAATTGGAATTACTGTTTATGTTCACTGATTTGGTCCCTCTATTTATTTCCTTCCTGTGGAACCAATTTCCACATTCTCTTCAATCTCCTTATTCCCACCAGGTCTTCAAGACAGCTGTGACCACCCTCTCAGATCATCCCCCATCCAAAACCATGATCTTTTCTACACCCGTTAAACCACCCATCCCGTCCCGAAAGTTTGCTTCTGTATCCATCTCGTCGACCACTTGCGTTGTCCCTTGCCCGCATCCCTCATTTGCCATCTCCATCTATTTTTAGCTCGCATGTTCGAATAACAGAGAGCTATAGCGATACCCCGGCGTGAGCGTCAGCCTGAGCGTCACGTGAGCGTGAGCGTGAAAATGTTAAAGTTTTTGGTGCAAGTTATTTTTAGCTCGCCTGTTCGAAGAACAGAGAGCTATAGCGATACCCCGGCGTGAGCGTCAGCGTGAGCGTGAGCGTGAAAATGTTAATTTTTTTGTATTACGGAAAAATCCTCGACGGATTTCGACGAAACTTGGTGGGGGTTAGGTATGGTCCAAGGATCTGCCATTACATTTTGGACTTGGTCCCCCTCCCCCCCACCAAAAGAAAATTGTTCGAGAATTTTTTTTTTTTTTGCATTTCTACATTTTTAAGTGATTTCCAACCCCCCCCCCCCCCCCAAAAAATTTAGAGAAAAAAAATTTTTTTTTTTGCATTTCTACATGTTTTAAGTGATTTCCAACCCCCCCCCCCCCCCCCCCCCAAAATTGTTCGAGAAATTTTTTTTTTTGCATTTCTACATGTTTAAGTGATTTCCAACCCCCCCCCCAAAATTGTTCGAGAAATTTTTTTTTTTGCATTTCTACATGTTTTAAGTGATTTCCAACCCCCCCCCCCCCCCAAAAAAAAATTGTTCGAGAAATTTTTTTTTTTTGCATTTCTAATGTTTAAGTGATTTCCACCATTTCCACCCCCCCCCCCCCCAAAAAATTTAGAGGAAAAAATGTTTTTTCTTTTTGCATTTCTACATGTTTTAAGTGATTTCCAACCCTCACCCCCAAAAAATTGTTAGAGAAAAAAAAATTTTGCAACTTTTTTTCAACAAAATTTCGATTTCTTTTTTTTGCATTTCTACATGTTTTAAGTGATTTCCAACCCCCCCCCCCCCCCCCCCCCCCCCCCCCCCCCCCCCCAAAAAAAAATGTTGGAGAAAGAATAACTCTGTCAGCACTGTTGACATCATATTAATGAATAAGATATAAGGTTCACTTGAGTGACCGCAAGTATTGCGGCGGAGGGTTTGCACTCTCCCGAGTGCTCCCCCCTAGTTCCTTTCTAATGTTTATCTACCACACTATTTTTTATACGCCCGATATATATATATATAATCGGGGCATATTATGTGATACCGTCGTCCGTCCGTCTGTCTGTCTGTCTGTCTCTGTCTGTCTGTCCGTCCGTTCCTGTCCGCACTCTAACTCCCAAAGTTTTCAACTTTCACGTTTCATATTTGGTACATAGGTACAGACTGTGGAGACGGTGTGTAGCGACATACGTTCGTCATCTAAATGGTTGCCATGGCAACCAGGATGCTGTTTCCATGTATAGCACAATTCTGTATATACCTTCTTTTGGCGTATATTGTGCTCACTTGCGCTCTTGTTACTGATTACAATATACAAATACATATATTGCTTTATAATTATACTTCACTGCAATGCTTATAAAAAAATAATTATTAGACTCGTCTTTTAAAAACGATAAATGTATAAACAGGCGAGCATTGGGTGGCTTGACACCAACTCTGGTTTCCTTCTAATGTTTTTATCTACTACAGTATTTTTTATACGCCCGATAATATCGGGTCGTATAATGTGATACCTTGCGTCCGTCCGTCCTCCTCGTCGTCCGTCTTCTGTCTGTCTGTCTGTCTGTCTGTCTGTCTGTCCGTCCGTCCGTTCCTGTCCGCACTCTAACTCCCAAAGTTTTCAACTTTCACGTTCATATTGGTACATAGGTACAGACTGTGAGACGGTGTCCCATACGTTCGTCATCTAAAGTGGTTGCCATGGCAACCAGGATGCTGTTTTCCATCCGTTCCTGTCTGCACTCACTCCCAAAGTTTTCACGTTTCATATTTGGTACATAGTACAGACTGTGGAGACGGTGTCGCGACGTACGTTCGTCATCTAAAGTGGTTGCCATGGCAACCAGGATGCTGTTTTCCATCCGTTCCTGTCTGCACTCACTCCCAAAGTTTTCAACTTTCACGTTTCATATTTGGTACATAGGTACAGGCTGTGGAGACGGTGTCGTGTGACATACGTTCGTCATCTAAAGTGGTTGCCATGGCAACCAGGATGCTGTTTTCCATGTAGTAGCACAATTCTGTATATACCTTCTTGTTCGGCGTATATTGTGTCACTTGCGCTCTTTTACTGATTACAATATACAAATACATATATTGCTTTAAATTATTTGGACTGACTTCACTGCAATGCTTTATAAAAAATATTAATTATTAGACTAGTCTTTTAAAAACGATAAATGTATAAACAGGCGAGCATTGGGTGTCTGACACCAACTCTGGTTATTTTTATTTTCCATCAGCCTTGCTGTTGACATTTTGTCCTTCCCTTTGTGCTGTTCCTTTAGTTATGGTGCGTCCTAGTCTATTCTGTTTCCTAGCTCTTCCAAGTGGATTGCTCTGTATACAAAAAAAAATCACAATTATGGTCACATTTTTTCCACATTTTTTAAAATGAAACTTTGTATATGCAGTCACTGGGGGACATATGAAATATGTAACGATTTTTTGGATTTGACCCCCAGTTCATGCTGCAGAGGGTAGGGACTTAGGTTCACAGGTGTCAAAGTGGGGAAAAAAAAATTGTCAATTTTCCTCGTGGAACTTTTTGCCATCTTTCAACTTTGATTTGATTGGGAAGCATGGCCATTTGCGTGATGGTGCACCATCGACTTCACTCCAGTATTTTCCGGTTCGCATTGTGAAGATGGATCTAGGTTTATAGTCCGTCATTTTTGGCAGGAGATGTAAAGGGTGGAAGTAGTTTGAACAATAGTACCCCTTCAAAGAACTTTGGTGACGTTTGAAGACTGTGTTGTTCTATTATTTATTATCCCCACGCTATTAATTAATTAATAAAACTGGAGGGGAGGATATTTTATTCGGCTCCTCTTCGTCCGTCCGTCATGCTATCTCCTCAATGGTTGTGCAGACGTTCACCAAACTTGGTAGTTATTGATCACCACATGGCAAGAAGGTGCAAGAGCAGTATTATTTTGGCGCAGCCCCCTGGGGCCCTTGTGTGGGGTCAAAAGGTGAAATACAAAAATAAAGCAATTGTGGGCACATTTTGAAGATTTTAAAAAAAAATTTTTAATGAAACTTGGTTAATACAATCAACATTGGGGACGCATGAAATATGTAATGGTTATTTTTTAAATTGTTATTATTATTATTATTATTATTTGCATTTCACTCCTGGTTCTTGCCCCCAAGGATGGGAAATTAGGGTCACAGGGATCAAAGCAGAATAATTAGTTTTTATTTTTATTTATTTATTTTTATACAAACTTTAATATTGGGTCATTTCTGGTGGAACCTTTTGCCATCTCTCAACTTTGCTGTGTGGAGATTTGCGATGGCATGCCACGACTTCGCTCTCGTATTTTTGGTAAAACAGTTCAAGAGTCGAAGGAGCTGAATAATTAGAATGTTAACAATCCAACAGGCTGGAGGTAGGCAGGTAAAGGATAGATGCACATCATTACGAGTCGCTGCAAAAGAAAGCATTTTGATTTGTAAAAGTGAGCATAGCTAAGCAACGTTTTTGTCGATGTAAGGAGGATTGAAGATTATAAAGGTCAAGTTGTGTAAGGGTTCATCTGTTCTCCCTATGATCTCTCTCTCTCTCTCATTCTAATCTTAAGTTATCTGGAATGGCAAATGCTGCATCACATCACTTGAGATGCTCCACCAGAGATCATCTTGACCAAATGACAAATTAAATATGAGATGACAATTGTTTACACAATCAATGCGGCAGTTAATGTTTCCTCTGGTCAGATGCATTCACTGTGCCAGCTCTGAGTACCTACAAAGTTATGGATCAATTACATCAACATTTGCTCTTGTGTCAGTGTTTGTTGATAATGCAAAACTGAAGTTGTGACATCCAAATGATATTTTGGCTCTTGGATGTTGCCATCCATCTAAAAGCAAGACGTGGTTCTCTATCTTGCTCGTCTTGCCAGTCCATTCATCTTGAGTGAGACGTCCTTCGAAACGTTGCAACGGATCAATGTGATCAAGTCGTTCTGTGCATTATTTATTTTCGTCTAAACTGATGAAACTGCAGCAAAAGCCATGCAAGAATATGAGCAATCTCAGCTGGGAATGGTGTGCTCTGAAGTTTAAATGGTGTAGATAGTTGTCTTGCATGGACCAACTTTCTGAAAATTACTGCAGCTTCAGTTTCACACTCACCTTTAAACTGTCTCACCTGGATTATAAACTCATCCCATTGTTTCACGCACGGGGTGATTCATCGATGCGTGTGCCATCCCCTGGATGGACGTTAATCCGGGTGTCCCATCTGCCGGCATTAGTTGGTGGGTGTTAAAGATCCCATGGTGTCCTTCATGAAGACTTGGTGAGCTATAGCCAGCACCATGAATAAATTCCTGCCCTAACTCTCGTTGAACGTCAGGCCTAACCAACCGGTTTGTGAAAGAATCGGGCCCAACTTTCCCCAGTCAACCCCACAAGAATGTGGGAATAGTTGTGGCCGTTAACGAAGAAGACCGCAGCGTCGGTTGCTATAAATTCTCCCGTCGTAATTGCCAACAAACCACCAGGAAATTCTTCTTGCATAACACTCGGTGAGGAATTGCATTTCTTTGCATTAACAGAGAAGCGTTGGATGGTCTTTGCACTTACAATTAATGTGATCAGAAGACTCGATGCATGCTATTAAGTTCACTGACAAGACTGGCCTTCTGTTCCTTGTAATGTTTGAGCTTTGTTTGGTGTGCTTTGTAATACTGCATTGCATGATTGATTATACATGTAATATTTTATGTACGGATTTGGAATGTCGTCATTCCTGTGCACTATCATTCAGTCCGACATTGAAATTGACTTTTCACTTGCAATTTCTGTCCTTCCAGGAAGTACTCCAAAATCAAGACTTTGTGCGCTTCCACCCATTAAAACCGCGCTTGTTAGAGGTGGTCGATGACATGCTCGCCAATGACATTTCCCGCCTCATGGTGCTCGTGCGCCAGGAAGAGACCCAGGCTCCGACGCAGCTCGTCTCCGGTGGGGCATTCGAGAGCACGCATAACGGTCCGTTTGGACAGGGGTACGGTGAAGGTGCCGAAGAAGGTGTGGATGAGCCCGATTGGGTGGTTGCACGTGATAAACCCAAATACGATGAGATTTTCTACATGCTGTCTCCTATCGATGGTAAAATTACTGGTGCTAACGCCAAGTTGGAGATGCTGAAGTCGAAGCTGCCTAACATGGTGCTCGGAAAGATCTGGAAACTCTCAGATGTTGACCACGATGGCATGTTGGATGACGACGAGTTTGCACTTGCCAACCATCTTATCAGGGTTAAGTTGGAAGGTCACGAGCTGCCTGCAGAGCTGCCAAAACATCTCGTGCCCCCATCCAAGCGCAAAGCCCACATGCAGCAATGAGGATCAACTATCACGATCTATGGCCAGAGGAATAGTGCTGCTTTTCAAGTGATAAGGTGGAATGAGGATTCTTCTTTCACTGGAGCTGTTTTGGTTTTTCTTAGTTGGCTATACATATATAAATATATATAATCTTTTGTTTTTTTGTCAATGGCTAGCACGGTTGGGGAGGAAACCGTTTGTTGTTTTTGGGTCAATCTGTCCGATGCCAAGAATGAACCCTCATT
>CM068955.1:145926132-145938964 GCA_035128595.1 Eptatretus atami | reverse complement strand
TTTTCTCCACCACCGCTTGTCGGATTAAGACAGTTTTCACCATAGGGGCAACTTCATGTGGAATGTTTTAATGATAATTATGACGTCATTGGTCACACGTGTGGAAGCCATGTTGGAAAAACATTGGACCTCTATCTCTGAAACCGTGCCAAGGAAAAAATTGAAACTTGGTACATAGCAAGTACTCAGGGGAATGTGATTTTTAATTTTTCTTACGATGGCATGGGTGCCTTCGTTATGACGTCATAAGTGCATATGTAGAATGCCACATATGATCAATTTGAAAATTTTTGAGGGTCATCTATGGATAAAATGGTCCACAGGAAAAAAACAAGCTCGAATGAGCTAAGATCCTCGTCCTCAATGATGACGCCATAAAAAGGAATATGACGTCATTGTGATGTATCAGGTTTGCGATAAATTATCTGTGCTAATGCCCGGCTTGATTCCCGCAAACAAAATTCAAACAGCTTGCCTAGTTTCGGAGATAATGGTATCGGCGATTTCCATTAGCGGCGATATTATGACGTCAACTTTTTTTTTCGGAAGATTTTCCAAAATCGGAGATGGTTACTGCCTGCGCGTGGGCTTTCTGCATATACATGGCAAGTTTCACGAGATCGATGAAAACTCTGGTTGTGAAACAAAAAATGTCAAAAAAAGGAATGACGTCATAAAAATTGATATGACGTCATAGTGATGTATCATATGTGCGGTAATTCATCTCTGCTAATGCCCTGTTCGATTCCCGCAACAAAATTCAAAAAGCTTGCCTAGTTTCGGAGATAATTTTTTAGGCGATTTCCATTAGCGGAGATATTTTGACGTCATAACTTTTTTTTCTAGGAGGATTTTTCAAAATCGGAGATGGTTACTGTCTGCGCGGGGTATTTTTACATATATATGCTAAGTTTCAGGAAGTTTCGATGAAAACTGTAGGCTGTGAAACAAACTAGTTTCGGAGATAATGGTATAGGCGATTTCCATTAGCAGCGATATTATGACGTTAACTTTTTTTTCAAGGAAGAATTTCCAAAATCGGAGATGGTTACTGCCTGCGCGTGGGCTTTCTGCATTACATGGCAAGTTTCACGAAGATCGATGAAAACTCTGGGTGTGAAAAAAAATGTCAAAAAATAGGAATGACGTCATAAAAATTGATATGACATCATAGTGATGTATCATATGTGCGGTAATTCATCTCTGCTAATGCCCTGTTTGATTCCCGCAAACAGAATTCAAAATCTTGCCTAGTTTGAGATAATTTTTTAGGCGATTTCCATTAGTGGAGATATTTTGACGTCATAACTTTTTTTCTAGGAGGAATTTTCAAAATCGGAGATGGTTACTGTCTGCGCAGCGTATTTTTACATATATACACCAAGTTTCAGGAAGTTTCGATGAAAACTGTAGGCTGTGAAACAAATGAAACAAAAATGTCAAATAATAGGAATGACGTCATAAAAATGATATGACGTCATAGTGATGTATCATATGTGCGGCAATTCATCTGCTAATGCCCTGTTCGATTCCCGCAAACAGAATTCAAAAAGCTTGCCGAGTTTCGGAGATAATTTTTTAGGCGATTTCCATTAGCGGAGATATTTTGACGTCATAACTTTTTTTTCTACGAGGAAGTTTCGAAATCGGACATGGTTACTGTCTGCGCAGGGTATTTTACATATATGTGCCAAGTTTCAGGAAGTTTCGATGAAACTGTAGGCTATGAAACAAACTAGTTTTGGAGATAATGGTATAGGCGACATTATGACGTTAACTTTTTTCTCGGAAGAATTCCAAAATTGTAGATGGTTACTGCCTGCGCGTGGGCTTTCTGCATATACATGGCAAGTTTCACGAAGATCCGATGAAAACTGTGGGTGTGAAAAAACAAATGTCAAAAATAGGAATGACGTAATAAAAATGATATGACGTCATAGTGATGTATCATATGTGCGGTAATTCATCTCTGCTAATGCCCTGTTCGATTCCCGCAAACAAAATTCAAAAAGCTTGCCTAGTTCGAGATAATTTTTTAGGCGATTTCCATAGCGGAGATATTTTGACGTCATAACTTTTTTTTTTCTAGGAGGATTTTCAAAAATCGGGGATCGTTACTGGTCTGCGCAGGGTATTTTAACATATATATGCCAAGTTTCAGGAAGTTTCGATGAAAACTGTAGGCTGTGAAACAAAAGTCCACAAAGACAACAACGTGAGTAAGACTTAGAGATCCTCCCACGAGGATCTAAAAATCCAATACGTTTTTGGCCAAATTGCTGTCGGTGGGGGAGTGGGGTCAGTCTGCTCCCCTTGCCCTCCCCCCTTGTACACGTGAGAGCAACTATCCTTTTCGATGTGCAAATTTTTAATGAATTATTTTTTTCTCAAAATGGAAGTTTTGTGCTGTTTTTGGATGTTCTTAACTGGTGAAATTGAGTAAAAGTCGTTTTGTGTAGCAGAGTAAATGCTGTAGGTAAAACTTCGGCCTTGCCGCCATGGCATGGGTTTTGCCTGGTGAAGGTGAGCAAAGTGGTCATGCTGGATGTGGGGTATGTCCAGTTACCAAGCAGCTTGCTGGAGCTTACCAAGCCAGCTGTTCCTTGTCAACGCTTTCAAATGGAGTGCTTGCACGAGCACTCTACTAGAAACCTGGTACCTGAAGACACACGTGAAGGCGACGGAGCCTGTATTGAGAATGTTGTGATGTGAGATAAAGAAGTGCTTGGAAGTTGGGACTGTCGTTTTTTGTGAGAGTGTCAAGTTTCTGTAATGATTGCCAAAAAAAATAGTTGCTATTCCAAAGCTGTGATTTCTGCTATTTATAATTGATAAAAAGCCTCCAAATTATTTTTTTGGATACAAAATTGAGGCTAAGCAGGAATTAGAATATAGAACGGACTAGAACAAGAACAATATATATATATATATAATCAAAATGGGGGAAACGTACCAATAGCAAGGTGAAGGGACACTTTGTAGGAAAAATTAGATCAAAGGGAAAGACTGGAGGAGGACACCAGGGTGAACAATCTGGATGTGTCCAGTTACCAAGCACCATCTCACAACCCCCCCCCCCCCCTCCCCCTCCAAAGAGGATATGTTCAAACACAGCAAGAAGAGGAAAGGAAAAACTGGGGATGAAACAAAACATGATAAAGAGGGTTTGGGGGAGACAATAACCTGGAAAAGAAAGGGTGGGCTTAATGAAGAGTATGGATGTGTGGTGGTCAACAGCCATCTTGAAACCCTGGTGGGAAGAATGAGATTGAACAGACTGGGGAAGTCGGTTCTACAGGTGAGAGAAAGGAGGAACAAATGAGGGGAGGTGAGTGGTGAGCCTGGATTTTGGAAATTTAACAAGAAGCTGGTTAGTCGCAGACTGTGTTGCACCCTTCATAAACCTGATTGTATAGGAAGTAAAGGGCGGAGGGTGCAAGACCAGGAAGGCGGTGGTAGAAGATCGTGAGGCCACCAACCTGTCTATGATGTGATAGTAACAGACCCAGAGACTTGGCTTCATCGTGGAAGATTCAAATGATTTTGAGGGCCTTAGTTCTTATGGCGTCAAGAAGTGCAAGGTATGAGGCAGAAGCACCAACCCAAAGGGCAGTGCTGTACTCCATCTCGCTATGGATGAAGACCTTACTACCTGTTAAGGTTCCGATTTGCGAAGGAAATACTTTGCACAAACAGAAGATGCCCAGCTGGCGGCTTCCGTTGGAGACCAACGGACATATGGTTTTCCCAAGAAACATAATGCCTGATGGTGAGGCCAAAAAGGGTGGGTGAGTGACTGAACTTCAAGAGGTTTGTTAATAAAGTAGATGGAAGGGTTCACCAGATGGTCCTTTCAGAGAGAGAGAGGGAGAGAGTGGAATTTGTCAGGATGTGTTTGACCACCTCTGATTCTATCATGGTGTGCATATAGGGAAGATGTGCTGTCTGTGTATCTGAAGGATGAGGGATGCTATGGAAGAGGGCTGTCATCATAGTCATCAGCAAAAACAAAAGGATTTTTCAGAGAATTGGTAAAATCATTTTATGAAGCTCATGGAACAGTACTGGTCACTGTCGTGGGGCACTCCAGACTCGACGGGGAGGGGAGATGAAGGGATCCCAGTGAGACCCTCGTGGAAATTACGAGAGTGGAGGAAGTCGGTAAGCCATGAGAATCAGGGGCCTTCCATGCTATAGGCAGACAGTTAGGAGAGCAAGGTGTGGTGCCAGACTGTGAAATGTTTGAGAAAGTTGTGGAAATTAAGCACATAGTCCCCAAAAAAGTGTCCTAATCACCTGAGTGATCGAGCACAAGGTGTTCCAGCCTACTCTCGTGAACCCGAAACGCAAGGTTACCAGATGTCAGCATTTTGTGGAGAGAACCGCCAAAGTTTGGGAACGATAGATTTTTTGAAAGCGGTGGGATTGCAGGGGGTTCCGTAGTGATAGTCTGGGTGTGCCATTTGGTTGGCACTCCCAGATGTTATGTATGCACTGGGTCACCCAGTCTGGGTGGGCAATGGTCATCAGGTAGCCATGGTTGCTTCCGGCAGGCACGCATGCTTGCTTCAAAGATTACGCCACGCATTTGTAAATATGAATGGAAAAGTGCAAAAGGTTGTTGGACTGCTTTCTTAAGGTCTTGTACATCAAAAATGGAGAGAAATGGGATCATTTTCATGTAGCCTTAGGAATCATAGTGGGTACTGAATAGCAAATATCCGCACACAAGGTTTGAGGATCACATTCAAATCGAACTTGTGCATTGTTGAAGCCGGAACAGGACACAGTTGTCTGCATGATCTCGATTTCCACTATCTGGCTGGCTTGTCTCCCCTTCATCACTCTCCTGATGGCTCATGGCTCCCCCCCACCCCACAAAGCATCACGTAATCTCACCAACCCTACCCTGGCTACGTCTTTGCCATTGTAATGTCCAAAAGATGACGTACAAGACCATAAATCCACATCTTACTCTGGTCCAACAACAAGATTTGCTGGGACGTCCCAATGTAAATGTACATGAAATCATTCCAGCTCCATTCTGTGAACAATGGGTGACACTGATGGCAATGAGGACGAGTAGGGGCTTGTTCAGTAATAACCCCCCACGGTGTTCATGTTTCGGTGCTCGAATCGAAATCACTAAAGGACTCACTGTATACTATGTATACCTCCACCAGGACGAACAGTTTACCTTGTGGATCCACTGATGGGCCGGATCTGGATTCGGACCTGAACCAAATTAAATCTTGTTCTTCTCACCTATCAGACTCATCCACAACGTTTTCATATATTGTCCGATATGTCGTTTTTAGCCTCGTCTCTCAATGGTGAAGGTCTTCACTTAAAAAAAAAAAATCATTATAATAGTCGGATCCAGATTCGGATCTTCACAAAATCGAATCAATTCGTCCTGGTCACACACCCAACCTGTCCACCAGTTTTCATCCGACTCCGTCCACCAACTTTTTGAGATGTCCTATTCAAAAGACAGACAGACAGTCGTGAAAACACAAGCTCTGTCTACCTTTCGGTGGTGGATGTAAAAATAGGAAAATAATTCGATATTCAAGTCTATGTCTACATATTAGGTACAAAATCGATGAGTTAAAAAAAAATCCGTTAAAATGCACAATCCCACTGAAGGGGGCGGTGAGGGGGAAGATGGATGTGGGAGGGGGTGTGAGGAGGAAGGGTGGGGGGTGAGGGAAGATTGGAGGAGGGGCGGGGTGAGGGGGATGCAGAAAGGGGGAACATGAAGAGGAGGATGTGGAGAAAGAGTGAGGTTGGAAGGACGCACGCACGCATGAAGGGGATGTGGGGGAGGGTAATTGACATGGAGGGGTTTGACACGTTAATGGACGTGAAGGGGGTTTGGAGGTTGTGTACACATAACCAGATACCTGACACGTGTAAACTGGAATTTTCAACATTCCCAAGTTACATAATTTCTCTACAACTCAAAGCTCGGATTACACAAGTTACATCATCTGGACTGGAGCGAGGACACCGTGAGTTATTTTGTGAATATTAAATGTGTTTAAGTACATTAGGAGGGAAGAAGTCTTCGTTTTCGAGAGAACTACCGGGGAAGAGAATCGTCGATGATATCCTTGTATTGTTTCACATATTGGGGGGAGGGAGGAGGGAGGAGGGATGTTCCATACAGTGGACTCACACACAGAAAATGCTTCGAATCATCGAAACACAGGACGACGATCAAATCCCCTTCATGTTTATTACAGTGCCAATTACCCCTCCTCAAAACTCTCCTCGCCAATTACCCCTCCGTGTCAATTACCCCTCCTCAAAACTCTCCTCCGCCAATTACCCCTCCGTGTCAATTACCCCTCCTCAAAACTCTCCTCGCCATTACCCCTCGTGTCAATTACCCTTCCTCAAAACTCTCCTCGCCAATTACCCTCCGTGTCAATTACCTCCGTGTCAATTACCCCTCCTCAAAACTCTCCTCGCCAATTCACCCCTCCTCAAAACCTCCTCGCCATTACCCTCTGTGTCAATTACCCATTCCTCAAAACTCTCCTCGCCAATTACCCTCCGTGTCAATTACCCCTCCTCAAAACTCTCCTCGCCAATTACCCTCCATGTCAATATACCCTTCCTCAAAACTCTCCTCGCCAATTACCCCGTGTCAATTACCCCTCCTCAAAACTCTCCTCGCAATTACCCCTCCGTGTAAAATTACCCTTCTCAAAACTCTCCTCGCAATTACCCTCCGTGTCATTACCCTTCCTCAAAACTCTCCTCGCCAATTACCCCTCTGTGTCAATTACCCCTCCTCAAACTCTCCTCGCCAATTACCCTCGTGTCAATACCCTCCTAAACTCTCCCGTGTCAATTACCTCCTCAAAACTCTCCGTGTCAATTACCCCTCCTCAACTCTCGTGTCAATTACCCCTCCTCAAAACTCTCCTCCGCATTACCCTCTTGTATTCCCCTCTGTGTCAATTACCCTCCTCAAAACTCTCCTCGCCAATTACCCTCCGTGTCAATTACCCCTCCTCAAAACGCTCCATGTCAATTACCCCTCCTCAAACTCTCTGTGTCAATTACCCTCTCAAAACTCGCGTGTCAATACCCCTCCTCAAACTCTCTGTGTCAATTACCCCCCAAACTCTCCTCGCCAATTACCCCTCCGTGTCAATTACCCTCCTCAAAACTCTCCTCGCAATTACCCATCCGTGTCATTACCTCCTCAAACTCTCCTCGCCAATTACCTCTCTGGTCAATTACCCCTCTCAAAACCTCTCCGTGTCAATTACCCCCTCTCAAAACTCTCCTCACCAATTACCCTCTGTGTCAATTACCCCTCTAAAACTCTCGTGTCAAATTACCCCTCTCAAACCCCTCCGTCATACCCCTCCTCAAACTCCTCGTGTTCAATTACCCCTCCTCAAACCTCCGTGTCAATTACCCCTCCTCAAACCTCTCCTTGTCAATTACCCTCTCAAGCCTCTCCTTGTCAATTACCCCTCCTCAACCTCTCGTGTCAATTACCCCTCCTCAAACCCCTCCGTGTCAATTACCCTCCTCCAACTCCTCGTGTCAATTACCCCTCCTCAAATGTCTCTTGTCAATTACCCTCTGTGTCAATTACCCCTCAAACCCCTCCGTATCAATTACCCCTCCGTGTCAATTACCCCTCTGTGTCAATTACCCCCTCCCTCAAACCCCTCCGTGTCAATTACCCTCCTAAACCTCTCCTTTGTCAATTACCCCTCCAAACCTCTCCTTGTCAATTACCCTCCTCAAACCTCCTTGTCAATTACCCCTCCTCAAACCTCTCCCTTGTCATTCCCCTCCTCAACCTCTCTAATACCTCCTCACTTCGTCAATTACCGCTCCTCAAACCTCTGCTTGTCAATTACCCGCTCCCTCAAACCTCTCCTTGTCAATTACCCCTCCTCAAACTTCCTTGTCAATTACCCCTCCTCAAACCTCTCTGTCAATTACCCTCCTCAACCCTCTCTGTGTCAATTACCCCTCCTCAAACCCCTCCGTTCAATTACCCCTCAACCCCTCCGTGTCAATTACCCTCCTCAAACCTCCTCCTTGTCAATTACCCCTCCTCAAACCTCTCCGTGTCAATTACCCCTCCGTGTCAATTAACCCCTCAACCCTCTGTCATTACCCTCCTCAAATCTCCTTGATACCTCCTCAAACCTCTCCTTGTCAATTCCGCACCCTCCTCAAACCTCTCCTTGTCAATTACCTCCAACTCTCAAACCTCCTCTCCTTGTCAATTACGCACTCCTCAAACCTCTCCTTGTAAATTACCCCTCCTCAAACCCCTCTGTGTCAATTACCCCTCCTCAAACCTCTCCTTGTCAATTACCCCTCCTCAAACCTTTCCTTGTCAATTACCCCTCCGTGTCAATTACCACTCCATGTCAATCACCCCTCCGTGTCAATTATCCCTCCATGCCAATTACCCCTCCGTGTCAAACCCCCAACCCATATCTCAGCCAAGCCTGTGTCCTTCCAGCCTTCCAGCCCCACCCAAAACACATGTCCTCATCTTCACCATCCCACCCATTTCATGTCCCCCCTTTCTGCATCCCAATTCAAACCACCCTCTCCAAACTTCACACTCACACCACCATCTCCAAATTTCACACTCACACCACCATCTCCAAACTTCACACTCACACCACCATCTCCAAAACTTCACCCTCACACCACCATCTCCAAACTTCACACTCACACCACCATCTCCAAATTTCACCACTCACACCACCATCTCCAAACTTCACACTCACACCACCATCTCCAAACTTCACCCTCACACCACCATCTCCAAACTTCACCCTCACACCACCATCTCCAAACTTCACCTCTCACCACCATCTCCAAACTTCACCTCCAAACCACCATCTCCAAACTTCACACTCACACCACCATCTCCAAACTTCACCTCACACCACCACCCAACTCACACTCACACCACCATCTCCAAACTTCACCCTCACACCACCATCTCCAAACTTCACCCTCACACCACCATCTCCAAACTTCACCTCACACCACCATCTCCAAACTTCACCCTCACACCACCATCTCAAAATTCACCCTCACACCACCATCTCCAAACTTACCTCACACACCATCTCCAAACTCACCCACACCACCATCTCCAAACTCAACTCACACACCACTCACACTACACACCATCTCCAAACTTCACCTTACACCACCATCTCCAAACTTCACCCTCACACCACCATCTCCAACTTCACCCTCACACCACATCTCCAAACTTCACCCTACACCACCATCTCCAAACTTCACCTCACACCACCATCTCCAAACTTCACCCTCACACCACCATCTCCAAACTTCACCCTCACACCACCATCTCCAAACTTCACCCTCACACCACCATCTCCAAACTTCACCCTCACACCACCATCTCCAAACTTCACCCTCACACCACCATCTCCAAACTTCACCCTCACACCACCATCTCCAACTCACCCTCACACCACATCTCCAAACTTCACCCTCACACCACCATCTCCAAACTTCACCCTCACACCACCATCTCAACTTCCCTCTCACACCACCAACGACTAGTTTCCCCACACACCACCATCTCCAAGCATCCCTCTCACACACCATCTCCAAACTTCACCCTCACACCATCTCCAAACTTTACCCTCACACCACCATCTCCAACTTCACCCTCACACCACCATCTCCAAACTTCACCCTCACACCACCCTCTCCAAACTTCACCCTCACACCACCATCTCCAAACTTCACCCTCACACCACCATCTCCAAACTTCACCCTCACACCACCATCTCCCACTTCACCCCACACCACCATCTCCAAACTTCACCCTCACACCACCATCTCCAAACTTCACCTCACACACCATCCCAACTTCACCCCACGACCACCATCTCCAACTTCACCCTCACACCAACCAATCTTCCCCAAACTTCACCCTCACCACCACCATCTCCAAACTTTACCCTCACACCACCATCTCCAAGCTTCACCCTCACACCACCATCTCATTATCCATAATATGATGTCATCCTTCATCTTGCAACAAAAACTTGTACAAATGTGGCTGTCCAGTGTACCTGGTGTCCAGATCTGTTGTTTCTCACTCCAAGTGGATTGCTGGAAGATTTTAGAGGAGCTGAGGTTGGTGGAGTGGCTTAATGCTGAAGGTTTCAATGAAGAAGGTAGCTCGATGTCGAGTGGTGTGTTCGACGTTGCCTTCAAGGATAGCGGGATAGAAATTAGATCCTGGTCAATGTAGGCCTGCTTCAATCGATCCGTGCTGACAGTCATGTTTTCCATTGAAGTTGATGGTGAAAAGCTTGTGAGCACATCGAATGACCTGAAATGGACAATGGTAAGGAGGTTGAAGTGGCTTCCTTACAGCATCATGCCGTCGAAAACACGAGTGTTGGTGGACAGGTCAGGGTTTTCTCAAACAGGTGTCCATAACTTCTTGGATCTGAATTGCAATTGGCCTGAGTTGTGAGTTGCTATAAAATTGTCCAGGTAACCTGATGGTAACTGCCAAACACAAGTTCACCAGTGCTGCAACCTCGGAATCGCCTTTTCTCCTTCTGAAAACAGGCCAAAGAGTGGAAAAAGCACCCAGAAAGAAAAATAGGACCGCACGTCCTGAAGCTCACCTGGATCAGGAGCAACAGTCACTCAAACCCCTCGCAGACCACCCGAGACCCTTCTTTTTTATTTTATTGCCGTGAACAAACTTTGGTGCATCACAGGTGATGAAGGTTGTGGTCAGGTTTCATTGAAGTGTAGTTTCAGAGAAGAGAACAAATAGCTATTTTGTGGGGTCACAAACCCACCCGTAGACCCCCTTCATGAGCACAGAGTTTGATGAGCACCTTAATGAGTCAGTACACCTTCGTTCAGCATTGGATATGAAGCTTGTGGCCACGTTTCATCAAAATCATGTATTTGGTTCAAGCGATAATGACTTAAGTGTTTCCGGACTGACTCACTCACTCACTCACCTACAGATGCTGCTCAATCGCATAAGCTCACCTGACCAAAGTCCAGGTCAGCTAAAAACAATGAATGGTGAGTTAAAAACGGTAAAACAGTCACAGGACTATTGGAATGGTTCAGCAGGTGGCAGTATACATTACAGCCGGACTACTAATTACGTATTATTGGACTGTGACTATGTCGAGACCTTTCAATTTGACCTTTAGTCCTTTCAGACAATTAAACCTTTTGTACACAGTGGAGGCTCGTGGAAGAGTTAGAACAAGGCAGAGTCGTTAATGCATAGAATGGTCTCCTTGGAAAGGTAGTGACAGCAGAAAGGTTTAAATTGGAATTGGATCGGTACCTGGATGTACTGGAGATAGAGCAGTACGGGGATGTTGACAGGACTTGTAGGTGGTTTGAGTATGGGTGGGTGATGCCCGTGATGTCTTGTCAAGGGATAGTGAGTGTGTGGTTGGTTGGTTGGTTGGTTGTTGTTGTTGTTTCGTATGTAGCCTGTAGTTGCTGGTTGGCATCATTGTTGTGAGAGTAGCTGTGCCCCTGTTACCAATTAGCTGGTACTCATTTTGCCAACCTCGGAAGGACGACGGCCGAGTCAACCCCACCTGGTGTTATTTCAACGGTGCGACGGGCTCAAACTCAAGACCCGAAGATCTTAAGCCAGCCAGCCACTTTAACCGTAAAGCCAACTCCAGGCTTGGTATGGTTGGTGTTGTATGTTCTTCACCAACCACACCAAGCCACCTTCTCCCACTCCAGAAAAAAAAACAAAAAAACCTACAAAAACATTTCCACTCCAGCATTTCCACTCCATTTCAAAAACATAAATACCTCCAAAAACAAATATGATCAATTTTTAAAACGCAGCGTTTCCCCTCCATTCCACTCACAAGAATTGACACACAGACTGATCGACCTGCAGCGACCTGTGGCCGATATGCAAGGTATAACTCTCATCTCGTCAATTGGTTGTGTGACGTCATGAGCTTTCTACGTCATCACCCTCCAGGATTGTGAGCGCAATATCACTTCAGTTCCGATCTCGTCAAACAAACAAACATACAAAAAAAAATGGCCCATAGGGCCAGGACTTGACGAAATTCATCCAGTCAAAGATACTCCCCTCCTACGTCCGTGTTTCAAATTTGAAAGGAATCCGTTAAGATTTGGCGGAGACATGAATTTTTGAAAATCGGCCCACGCTAAAAGAAACGGATTTTCGCGATTTTCAGGAATTTTTCCTGACCTTCACCTTTGACCTTGACATGCCAAAAGTTATAGGGTTCTATTCTGGTGGCCAATAAGTCCATTGGTGAAGTTCCATGACATTCCGACTCGAAATGCGACCTGTAGAGCGAGACGTACACACAAACGAATAAACCAACATACTTGACAAAATCGTACATTTCGTCAAGTAATAACCCGCTTTCGATTCCTGCCAACCCGTTTTTCACCTCCAAATAGCCACGTGTGCTGCACTTGCCACCCTTTTCTCAACCCCACTCCGCCCCCAATGAAATCAAGTCGTTTTGACGGATATTTAATCTGGTGTTGGTGTGGCACAGGCATAATGATGGTCTGCACGGCCTTCTCATGCATCCAATTTCCTTGTTATCATGACGACGATGGCGCTCCACCATTTTAGGGGAAACCTTGTGAACGCTGACGAACAAACTCTCATCCTCGTAATCTCTTCATAATGAATCCATCACAACTCGGGTCCTCCAGAAACACGAGAGAGAGACACAGAGACAGAGAGAGAGAGAGAGAGAGAGAGAGAGAGAGAGAGAGAGAGAGAGAGAGA
>CM068955.1:145905183-145926089 GCA_035128595.1 Eptatretus atami | reverse complement strand
AGTACCTCTCCACCGTGTTTTTTTCCGACAGGATGGGTGACAATTTCCTCGAGATAAAGCTCAAGACTCAGGATGACCACTCATCGGCTTCAGCCAAATACAAAAATATATATTGTTGCGAATTCGCGCCCGCCGGCGTGCGAACGGCCACGTAACTCGGATCGCGGCACGTCGCCCAACCGGACGGACAATTCTGTCGTGACCCTCTCGACTAACGCCGGGAGCCAGTCACGGGTGGGCCTTTCGACCTCACCACGATCGTGCCAATCGGCCACCCGCGTGGGATAGGGTTGTTCGCCAAACTCGACCTACCTAAGTACCCACGCGGATGGTAAACCGGGCGATCGTACCTCGCCGCAGGTCGACTCCGGACGCGAGCCGCTTGGGCGGCCCGTTCCGTGCTATCGGGATAACCGAGCGGTGTTATCGTCGGCCTCGACGGTTCCGATTAATTATCGGCGTATTAAGCCCACTACGAACCCTTTACGTGAAGCAGGATGGAGGGTCAATAAGGAAAAGACGAAGCGAAACGGGAAAACAGTTCAACACAAAGCACATTTATTACCCGGCCCACGGAAAGCACACATATACAGTCAAACAGTCAGAATGCACATATATCAGCAAAAACAAAAGCAACAACGACGCAGATCTACTACCGACTACGCGCACACATGGAAACACTTATACAGTTCTACTTTACAGACGGCGCCAACACACATTTACTCAAAAGCAAAGGAAAGAAGCCACCCTCATAGACAAGGGGCAGACGGGCCTGTAGGCCAATATGTGCGCGGGACCTGAAGGAGCGGCCAGCAGTGCTGGATTAACCATTAGGCAGACAAGGCATGTGCCTTAGGGCCAGCCAAAAATTCGGTCCAAAAATTCTTTTCACATTAAATATTTGTCTTTTTTTGTATTAAATATTTTGTTCTTGAATCAGTTCATCTTTTGTCTGGGGTCCATTTCCATGGGCCTGAGATCTAATTTTAAATTTTCAGGCCATTCTCTAAAATTCAAAATGTGCCTTAGGGCCAGCCGGGGCTTAATCCGGCACTGGCGGCCAGGTCCGCGAGACCGGGTGGGTCCTACCCGCGTCCTCGTGACGAGCCGCAAATGTGGCTGCGCGGCGGTGCCCCGACTTCGTGCTCCTTCGCGGGTTCGTTGGCACCGCTTGGAGTGGGTGGGAACGGGGCCCCCTTTTTGCACTATCTCAGCGCGGGGGAAAAGGGGGAATTGTTGATGCCCTGGGGGAGGAGAATGGCTGGCTGGCTTGGGTCCCGCGACGAGCGATCCACCGCGACCTCGTCGCCGACCGCCGTCTTCCCTGCCTCGGACCCGAGCTCCTTGGCCTCTTCCCACAATTCTCCTCAGCCGACTGCAGAACCCAACTCGATGCCTTCGCCACCCGACTCGACTCCGTTCTCCAACCAAAAACTCCACTCACTCTTCCCACCAACTCGACTCACTGCCACACTTCTGCCACGATTCGCCTTGCGCTCGCCGTTTTATAGGCCGGCAGGAAGAAACAATATGCAAATTTCCGGATCAGGATGACCTCGGGGGCGGAGCCACGCTCGCCCATTGGTTGGAGGAAACGGGGCGTGAATCTCCCCTGATCCTAGAATTTGCATATATGGATTTCACACAGACGCGCCTGGAGGCGGGGCCAAGCCTCCGCGCTTGCTAATTGGACGGATCAGAAGTGGGCGTGTAGCGTTCCTGATCCGAATTCTCCCTCGGAAAGGCCGCTATTTGCACTCGCGGCTCGATGCGTATCGCTGAACGAGCCAAAGACAGCCTGACGCTCAGTGTTCACAGGTGGTGCGGGAATGGCCGTAGAAGGAGAGAGGTGAGGGTGGTGGAGGGTTTTTGGTGGTGCTTTGTGGTCATGGTGCCGTTTGGGAATGGCATGATGCGATGATGTGGGAGCGAGTTGTGAAGGTGAAGGTCGTGGCTGTTGGCGTGTTTGTTGTGTCTGAGGGTTGGAGCGTGGTTGCAGTTGGTGACGATGGCTGGCGTGGTGGTTAAGGTGGTTGCGGTTGAGACGTGGTTGGTTCAAAATAAAGATAGAAGCAAAAAAACGGCTATCTCAAAGCATCGCAGCCCGAATGAATCACATAAATTCCCTCTAAACAACGGGTTTGGGGGCTAACTAACACATGTACTTAGAGATATCTCACTACGGGCCCTTCATGGTGGTTTGCGAATTTCCACAGCCGAAACAATATATAATAATAATAAATAAATAAATAAAATATAAAATGAGAGGGACTTTATCCTGTTCACCCCGTTTCCTCTATGAATGTTAAGACCGATTTAGAGAGTCGAGGGTACATGTGGCTCAGTTGGCAAAGTGTATCCAGTCCGTCCGACTAGGGGGATTCACCGAAGGGTGTACCCGAGGATCCCAAATCGGTTGAGACATTTTAACCAGGTTTCTTGAATACAGACTATATCCGGTTTGGATGTGAGATAACTGATGTATTTAATAAACTCCGGCCCGTGAGAAGCTCAACTTGATGCATTTTATTGGATGATTTTCAATAATCAGCAGGGGAATCCTGGGACTGCACGGAGTCCAACTCTCTCCGTTTGTGGCCTGATTGACCGAATATTTTATTAATCATTTTTGGAAGAAAACCTCATCCAGCCAAGATGTTTGAGAGCTGCAGCAGAAACGATATGTTGATTTTCTTTGATCTGTTCCCTCCTTCAGCTGTACAGTTCACCACTTCGGTGATAAAAACCAATGAAGCCCATTTTTTGTAATATTCATATCCACGTCGGTGGTTGCTCTCTCTCAGTTTGGCATATTCTGTATCTTTCATCTCGGGCTGAACTCCCACCGAATTAGTTCGTACGTTAACCGGGCCCTCAGTTTTGGTCTTGCTCCTAACCACGTTTACTGGGATCTCAATTTTATTGATTTTGGGGACCATCCGGATCGCATGATCAGCATAAGACAGTTTCCCCCTTGCGTCTTCACCTGTTGGATCTTGGCAGCTCTTTGGAATTTGGGACATCCTCTTGAAAGGCTGCACTGTGGTGGTCGCCACCACAATCAGCACAACTGCAGCCTTGTTTGCCTCTACAAGCTGGAACAGTATGACCGATTCTTTTGGGGGAAGGACTGGGTTACCAAAGGACAAAACCACCGAGGGGGGTATCGACTTTGACCCCCATCCCTGACCGTGCTGAGACGGCGGTGCCAACAACTCCAACCTCCGCTAAATTACTCTTGATATCATCGATTCCCATGGAGGGATCAACCCCGTAAATGACTCCTCGACTCTCCCTTGGATACCGAGGAATCTGACACGAGACCCGGAGCCCGCCAAAAATGCGAAGCTCTCATCACCGCGTCCCATTGGGCCGACCTGATTTACACTCAATGATTTACACTCACTGATTATTTACACTCGATGATGATTATTTACACTTAATGATTATTTACACTTAATGATTATTTAGCTTGATGATATTTAACACTCGATATTGATTATTTACACTCATGATGATTATTTACACTCGATGATATTATTTACACTCGATGATGATTATTTACACTCGATGATGATTATTTACATCGATGATATGATTTACACTCGATGATGATATTTACACCGAATTATTTACACTCGATGATATTTACACTCCGATGATTATTTACACTCGATGATGATTATTTACACTCGATTGATGATGATTACACTCGATGATGATATTACACTCCGATGATGATTTACACTCGATGATGATTTACACTCGATGATATTATTTACACTCGATTATTATTTACACTCGATGATTATTTACACTCGAATGAATTATTTACACCTCGATGATTATTTACACTCGATGATGATTTACACTCAATGATTTACACTCAATGTCATGATTACACTCAATTGATGATTACACTCAATGATGATTTACACTCAATGATTTACACTCAATGATGATTTACACTCAATGATTATTTACACTCGATGATTATTTACACTCAATGATTACCATTATTACACTCAATGATTTACACTATCTATGATTTACACTCAATGATTTACACTCAATGTATTTACACTCAATATTATTTACACTCAATGATTATTACACTCAATGATTTACACTCACTGATTACACTCGCCCGATCTGAGCTTTTTGGCGTGGACTCGTCTCTGAATTATTTTTTTAATCAATGTCGCCATTTTAATTGGTTGTCAAGCTTAAGGGTTTAGAACCATCAGAGGCCGAAACGACGACCAATAGTTGGCATGGAGTTCATCGGGATAGAGGAGCTAAACCGCTTCGGGAGGTTCCGACTCATCGTACTCACTCCCCCGCCCTGGTCTGCCCCTCTTCCTCGTTCGATTAACCGACAAGATGAACCTCGTCATCTTCGCCACACTCGTTGATCATCCTAACCACCTCCTCCCGACACCCCGGAAGATCAACTTGGCCAATTGAGCGGAGAATCGACCGTAATACAGGTAAACCAGGATGGGGAATAGCGGAAACAACCGAAGCATCCTCGACACTCAAAGCCTCCTGTAACAGCGTCCGCCCGAACTCCCTCGTGAATCCAGTGAACGTGTAAACTCCAGCATACTACACCTACAACTACACCTACTACTACACCTTCACCTACTTCCTACTACACCTACACATACTCTTACTCCTACAACTACACATACTACTACACCTACTACTACACCTTCACATACTCTTACTCCTACAACTACACCTACAACTACTACACCTACTACTACACCTACAACTACTCTACTACTACACCTTCACCTACTCCTACTACACCTACACATACTCTTACTCCTACAACTACACCTACACCTACACCCACACCACTCCTACACCCACTCCCTACACCCTACACCCCACTCCTACACCTACTCCACACCCACTCCTACACCTCACCACACCTACACCCAACACCCACTCCTACACCTACTCGCTACACCCACTCCTACACCTACACCTACACCCACTCCTAACACCTACAACCTACACCTACAACCCACCACCCACTCCTACACCACTCCTACACCCACACCCACTCCTACACCACACTACACCTACACCCACACCCACTCCTACACCCACTCTACTCCTAACACCCACTCCTACACCCACTCCTACACCCACTACCTACACCTACCCTCCTACACCTACACCTACACCTACACCCACACCCACTCCTACACCCACTCCTTACACCCACACCCACCCTACACCTACACCTACAGCCTACACCTACACCCACACACCACTCCTACACCCACTCCTACACCACACCCTAACTCCACACCTACACCTACACCCACTCCTACACCTACACCTTACACCCCACACCCACACACCCACTCCTACACCCACACCCACTCCTACACCCACACCCACTCCTACACCCACTCCTACTCCTATCACCCACTCCACACCCACTCCTACACCCACTCCTACACCTACTCCTACACCCATCCTACACCTACACCTACACCCCTCCTACACCTACACCTACACCTACACCCCACACCCACTCTACACCCACTCCTACACCACACCACTCCTACACCTACACCTACACCTTCACCTACTCCTACTACACCCTACACATACTCTTACTCCTACAACTACCCTACAACTACTACACCTACTACACACCTACTACAACACCTACAACTACTCCTACTACACACCTTCACCTACTCCTACTACACCTACACATACTCTTACTCCTACAACTACACCTACACTCTACACCACACACCCACTCCTATCACCCACTCCCTACACCCACACCACTCCTACCACCTACACCTACACCTACACCCACACCCACTCCTACACCCACTCCTACTACCTACACCCACTCCTACACCCACTCCTCACCCACTCCTACACCTACTCCTACACCCACTCCTACACCTACACCTACACCTACACCCACCACCCACTCCTACACCCACTCCTACACCCACACCCACTCCTACAACCTACACCTACACCTACACTTACAACCTACACCCACACCCACTCCTACACCCACTCCTACACCCACACCCACTCTACACCTAACACCTCACACCCACTCCTACACCTACACCTACACCCACAACCCACTCCTACACCCCACCCACTCCTAACACCTACACCCACCCTACACCTAACCTACACCTACACCCAACCCACTCCTACACCACTCCTACACCCACACCCACTCCTACACCTACTCCTACACCCACTCCTACAACCTTACACCTAAAACTACACTACACTACACCCCACACCCACTCCTAACACCCACTCCTACACCCACACCCACTCCTACACCTACACCTACTCCTACACCTACACCCACTCCTACACCTACACCTACACCTACAACCTACTCCTACACCCACTCCTACACCTACACCTACACCCACACCCACTCCTACCACCCACTCCTAACCCACACCACTCCTACACCTACACCCACTCCTACACCTACACCTACACCTACACCCACAGACCCACTCCTACACCCCACACCACACCCACTCCTACACCTACACCTACTCCTACACCCACTCCTTACAACCTACACCCACTCCTACACCTACACCCCACTCTACACCACACCTACACCGACACCTACACCGACACCTACACCGACACCCACTCCTACACCCACTCTACAACCCACTCCGACTCCGACTCCGACTCCGACTCCTCGAACCCATGTCCATCTTTTTCACTTTTTTCATTCCTTTTTCATTAATGTTATCGCGTCCCTCATTAAATATAAATATATAATAAATAAATTAAAATATATATATATATATATATATCTGTATATATCTACACATCTATTTGCCTGCCTCAGTATGTTAAAGCTTTGTAATGTTTTAATGAGTGTTTAGATTAAATAATGGCCAAAACATCCGAGCAATATAATTCTCCTAAAGGGGGGATGCCATCCTCACTTCACGGTAACATCATTATACAGTCTTAAACCGTTCCCTGCGAATCTGCGTGCCCTGTCCTGCAGTCTTTTTGTCTGCACTTAAATTCGGAACAAACCAGTACGTAACTACACACACGTTTGAAAAATGAGCTCTAATTAACTATAAACATGAACTCAAAGTCTCAAATACTGTACAGGCTACAGGGAGCCAACGTGAATTGTAAATATATATATATATATACATTTGTACATATACTGTATATTGTTATATTTATTTTTACTTCGTCAAAGAGATATGTCGGAAGAAGAACGTCAGCTGATTTTTTAATATGACGTCACGTTTAGTCGTTCCTCTCTTCGTTCTGATAAAGCCTCAGAGAATGAATAACGACAAAGCGATGACAGAAAGAACACAGCAGGAACAAATGATTAGGAAGGATTGACGGCTGCAGAGATATTTTGACGGATGTAAAAGACAAAGTGAGGACAAGGACAAGGACAATCTTTACAGCTGATTTTTGTTGTTATTCCTGGTGCTTTTAACGCAGCCGTTCCCCATGAAGGTAACGACGTATGGCCGCGAGGTGAGTCTGTACCTACAAACATCGTTAAACTGTTATCCGGAAAACGTGGTGATTGTATCACTCCACCCACCCCACCCCACCTCCACCTCCACCCCACCCCACCTCCACCCGCCCGCCCACTCCACCCCACCCCGCCCGGCCACTCCACCCCACCCCCTCCACCTCCACCCCACTCCACCCCCTCCACCTCCACGCCACCTCACCCCCACCTCCACCCACCTCCCACCCCCACCCCACCCCCCCACCTCACCTCCACCCCCACCTCCACCCACCTCCACCTCCACCACCCCACTCCACCCCACTCCACCCACCTCCCTCCACCCCCACCCCACCTCCCCACCTCACCCCATCACTCCACCCCACCTCCACCCCACACTCCCCCCACCCCACTCCACCCACTCCCCCACCCACCCCCCACCTCCACCCCACCTCCACCTCCACCTCCACCCCACCCCCACTCCACCTCCCCACCTCCACCTCCCCACTCCACTCCACCCACCCCACCCCCCCCCACCACCTCACCCCCACCTCCACCCCCACCCCCACCCTCACCTCCACTCCACCTCCACCTCCACCCACCTCCACCCACCTCCACCCCCACCCACCCCCCCACCTCCACCCACCTCCACCCCACCTCCCCCCACCCCCACTCCACCCCCACCTCCACCCCCACCTCCACCTCCACCCCACCTCCACCCCACCTCACCTCCACCCCACCCCCACCTCCACTCCACTCCCACCTCCACCCCCACCCACCCCACCCCACCTCCACCCCACCTCACCCCACCTCACCTCCACCTCCCCACCCACCTCCACCTCCACCCCACCCACCCCACCCCACCTCCACCTCCACCCCACCTCCACCTCCACCTCCACCCCACCCCACCTCCACCCCACCCCACCTCCACCTCACCCATCCACCTCCACCTCCACCTCCACCCCACACCTCACCTCACCTCCACCCCCACCTCCACCCCCACCTCCACTCATCCACCCACCCACCCACCTCCACCCACACCCCCCACTCCACCCCACACTCCACCCACTCCACCTCCACCTCCACCTCCACCCACCCACCTCCACCTCCACCTCCACCCACCCCCCCCACCCACCCACCTCACCCTCCACCCCACTCCACCCCACCACCACCTCCACCCCACCTCACCTCCACCCCATCGCAGAAGAGTTGGAGGCTTGAAAAACCATCATTCATTAAAAAAAAAAAATCAAGTCAAGGCTCATGGAAGACTTCGAACCCGACGAGAGCGATCAGGACACAAAACAAACAAAAGGAAGAGCAGAAGAGAAGTGCTGATGGGAAAAATAGACAGAAAAACAATGGATGAGGGGCTGGAGAGAAGGTGGCAAGATGCATACAGAAGAAAAAAAAATTGTGAGCGTGAGGGGTGGGGGGGGTGGTTTAAAGGGTGTAGAAAAGATCATGGTTTTGGATGAGGGATGAACTCAGATGGTGGTGAACAGCAGCTGTCTTGGAGACGTGGAGGGAAGAATTGGATTGAAGAGAATGTG
This sequence comes from Eptatretus atami, assembly GCA_035128595.1. Lineage (NCBI taxonomy): Eukaryota > Metazoa > Chordata > Myxini > Myxiniformes > Myxinidae > Eptatretus > Eptatretus atami. The sequence continues at coordinate 145,917,011 of CM068955.1, read as the reverse complement.
GAAGTTGGTTCACAGGTGGGGAAAAAAGAGGAATAATGAGTGGAGGTGAGCAGTGATTCTTGACTTTGGGAGTTTGACCAGAAGGGGTTGATGGTGGACGGTGGACCCCTGCAGATACCTGGGGGTCGGGGTGGCGAACAAAGCATGAAGAGTGCAGAGGGTGCAAGAACAGAAAGGAGCGGAAGAGACAAAGACTACCAGCGATGGTGAAGTGATAGGTCCAGAGACACAGCTTCATTGTGGGAGATGCGAGACGAGCCCACAGGCAATGGCCAGATATGCTGGCTGATGGGTGACTGCCGAAAGTTATGCCTGCCCTTAAAATGCAAAATTTGACCACACTACTACTCCAGTAGAGATGGGTTGCAAAGATCCAAATAATCCTCCATATGGTCTAGTCTTGTCACCTTTTGATCTTCATCTTTTTCGACCACTCCTTTCTGGCAGATTGGGCAGACAAACTACTCAGCATGACAAATTAATTTCACGTTTGATATATATATATATATATATATAATATATATATATATATATATATATATATATATATATATATATATATAAATATCTAGCGACCCGTGTACCCGTTGGTTTCCCATGTGACGCAGCGGTTGATAAAAAAAAATTTTTAAATATAAATAAAAAAGATAGCTCCAAGGAACTATACCGCTGAGGTTGTTTGCATTGATCAAATAATCCCAAAGAGTACTTGACTGAATCGGGAATTGATTTTTTTACTAATTTTTTGTTGCCGATTTGACGAAACTTGATGCTGCACACCGCAGGCGAATGGTGAGTAAGGTGGGCCGAAATTTTGGCGCTATCGTGTACTGTTTGGCTGTATTTCGGGAACATACATACATACATACATACAAGACGAGAGTTTTAGTATATATATATATATATATATATATATATATATGTCATATAAATTATTGTTGTTTTGCAGTTGCGGCAGACCTGATTATGGCACCTGGAGACGGAACAAAATCGTCAGGCAAAGAAGGGCACCACGAGAGTCCCTGGAATTTGTGCCACCAGCAAAGCAAAGGTGTTTGAGAAGTGCCAATGAGAAGCATTCTGAGGCAAGCAAGCTTTTGAATTTCCTTCCTGGAATCATTTGTGGACAAAAAAAAGTATTTTTTTTTGATGTTCTGTTTTGAACAATGTGTGGATATTTTCTGGCCAGATATTTCCAGGGTTTTAATGAGGACAGGGTGGACAATAGGCATATGTGTGAAAAGCTTTTTCTTGCTGGTCAAAAGATCTCGTACTCTTATTCGTGCACCATGCTCTGTACAGAGTTCTGCCGAAGCAATTTCTTGACTAGGGTTGCCACTCCGACACGGGAGTGTCAGAGGAATGGAGTGCCACTCCGGCACAAAGGAATGAACTTTGCCACGATGCTTAAAATCCCTTTGTATTTCACTTCTTGTTTTGATGACATTACTCGACCTCTAGCAGCCTAGACTCTTGGTTTGGTTTCGGTACCAAATGATTTTTGTTTTTTTCTTTACAAGATTGAGACTCGTTTATGAGCAAGGTAATGAAGAGTATGAACTCACAGAGGAAGAGGAAGAGGAAGAAAACACTGCATGTAAGGGAGTTGGGTGAGGCAGGGTCAATAGTGGTTAAAAAAAACAGTTGTGGGTACGGATGGGGGTGACTTGAGCTGATAGTGTTTGAAGCCCTATGTTCAGTCTCCATCTGCAGCCACATGTCTGTCCCTGTCAGACAGCTGTTACACATTTGTCAGACATTCAACATGTCTGCCCTTCAGCAATTGCCTCTCTTTCCAGGAAAGGTACTGGGATGTACGTCTATTTCCTGGAAAAGGTTTGGCCATTTTGAGGCAGTATATCATCCTGATAATGAAGAAGAACAACAACTCCTTTTGTGTCTTCGGACACGTAGGACTGCTGAGGCAGTTTTTCCTTTGTGAGGAGGAACAATCGTGGACGGGTCCCCACTCCGGGATACTTGAACAGCTCATTCTTCCCAGTCAGCTGGTATTCATTTGCCGAACTCAGAAGGATGACAGGCTGAGTCAACCCACCTGGTGTTATTTTAATGGCATGACGGGCTCAAACTCGGGACCCTAACATTTTAGGACGGCCACCTTAACCGTAAAGCCAACACCAGGCTTGGAGGTTTATATTAATAAAAACAAATTTGAGAGAGAGATTTTGGGTATAAAAGTAAAAGTAGGTTGGGAGTAGATTGTAATAAGGGGGATGAATTGTGTGAAGCATGTATGGGGCCTAGTCATGGGATTGTCAAAAATTGATGTTTTTTGTATATAATATGTGGATGGATCTTGAATAGATGAATTATAATTTGTCGTGGCTAATCCTGTGCTTTTGTTCTTTAGGTCACCTCCCCAACTATTAACAGGCTTGGTTGCTATCAAAATAAACGGTAAGGTCATGTTTTTGGGGGGGTTTTTGAGCAAGTTGGTATGTTGCCTTCATTAATTTGACAAACAAGCCATGTTTTGTGGTTTTTTGTTTTGTTTTGTTTTTTTCTCCCCCTCTAGCAAAACCAGGAGTTTGGCAACAGAGAAGCAAGCACCTCATTTGGAAAACATATGCCTGTCTGCACAAGGAGTAGGTGAGACATTGTACATAGTACCCATGTATTATCTTGTTACCTCCACCACCGAAGGTTTTTTTTTTTCATCCCTATCTGTCTGTCGGTTTTATCTATCTGTGAGCAGAATATCTCAAAAAGTTATGGATGGATTTGTACAAAACTTAGTGGACAGGTTAGGTGTGACAAGGACGAATTTATTAGATTTTGGTTGAAGATCCGGATACGGATCCGACATATCGGTGAAATTCAAAACGTAAACTGTTCAGGTTGGTGGAACTATGTGTGCTACCAAGTGCCGTTCTAGTTTTGTTTCTGTGATGCGCAAAAACAAAATGGAAAAGGTTTTGGCAGCATTATATGCTGTGTAAGCTCCAGGTGGGAAAAAGGACTGAAGATGAAGGGTCAATGACTGACTATCCAGTATGCATGTGTGATGCTTACGGCTAAATGATGGGGGGGGGAAACTTGACTGAAAACTGGGAAATGATCACTAGGAAAGTTATTGATGCATCCCTGAAAACTACATGACCAGCCACAGGAAAATGAGTCGCTGGAAGCTGAAGAATGCCAAAGTTGTACCAGTGATGGTTTGGGCTGCAGGTATGATGAAAATGAACCTCACGGAGATCATAAAACCCATCCCTGGGAATATTATTACAAACAAACTACAGTTGAAAGCTGTCCGGGGCTCAGTGACTATCCTGAAGAGAGCCCTCGACACAAATCTTTGTCAACAGAAAACGTCACAGCTTGGTCCATGAATCGTGACCGCTTACGAACTGAAGGTGGATACTTTGAGCCCACCCTGGGAGGACTCCATTCTACATTCTGAAACTCGCATATGAAGATACCATTCGACGACACACACACACACACACACACACACACTTTTAGACCTGGGCGGGAGCATTTAAAATCAGTGCTATCTTCTCGGAAAAGGTCTGCTTGCATGCATGCAATGCATGCTCGTAGATGCAGCGACCTTTGCACCCCACCAGTCGGCTCACTCCGAATCTGATTCGTACATGCTAGTCCCTTCAACAGAGGGGAGGGTTGGAAGCGAGAGGGAGGGAAGAGGAAAGTGGGGGAGAGGGGAGGGATCAGAGAGATAGAGACAGAGACAGAAATAAGGGTCAGTGTCGGAGAGGGTTGGGAGGGAGAGGGTGAGGGGTGATTGATTCCGGCAGATGTGGCACCCAGCTTATCATCCATCCTGTTGTGTTCTTTCTTAGGTGTTATATTCTTTCCAAATATGTTGTTGCTGTTTGCTGTTGTTGTTGAATTGCCGGATGTTGAGAGATTGCGAGGAAGACGATGAGGTAAGGAGAAGGGGGGCATGTGGAACATGAGGGTCGCCATCTTAACAGAGTCGGAGATATGTGAACATTACGTGCTGTGGAGTAAATGGACGTGCCTTGCAATTGATCGCATTATTTAGTGTCTGTTTAGTGACCAACCACATCCGAGAGATGATACACACAGTGATGAATCACCCTGCCTGTGAAACACCGGGATGACAGTTGATAGCTGGGTTTGGATTCAAATCCAGGCTACACAGAGTGAGCATGCGTATATCTCCGCTTTCCCATCATGGTGTGGCGATTCATTATTTCATAACTGAAAAGATTTTTTTTCTCATTGTGATCATATTTATTGTGCCTTCCGACCTCCGGTATAGAACCACGGTACCACCATTGAAACTTGAAGAACACGCACCAAGTGGCTTCACCAAGCATTCTGCGAGACGGTTGAAGCAACTTTTTAAAAGCGAAACGTTAAATTTTTGTTTGTATTTATTTATGCCGAAGTGGCAGGTCGTATATCGGAAGATCATACAAAAAGGGGAAATGTGGAAATGAAATTTCACATTTTCAGTGACCAGCCACAGCCTGTTGTACCGCAGAACAACACGTGGCCATCGCAGGTGAGTGACCCCTGAACTTTGTTCAAGTCTATCGATATACAGTATTCAGTGATAGTGCGAATATTGTAGCGTGCTCGCCAGGCAGTTTAAGCACTCCAATGAAACGGTTGATAAGAAATGGCTCCCTTGGCATACGATTAGCAATCAGCTAACCGTCATATTAAACTTACACCTCCAAGAGACACCCTAAATGTCAAATATGTCCGAATTTGACAAATGAACACTTTTTTTCTTGGAGTCTGAACTGCTTGAAAGTTCGATTCTGGAGCTTAAATTTTGTAATTCTGCTCAGTTTAAGAGATTCTCGCTGTGATCGCATGTGTGGAAATGAAATAAAGCAACGAACGCTGACGTCCGGGCGTTTATAAGCATTGCAATGTATCTAGCGATTTGTAGCTCTGATGAACAGGCATTCAATAACATGAATGAGGAAAGTGGAGAAAAAAAAACTATCGTGAAGAAGTCGTTGCGGCCTATTTCAAGTCGAGGCATGGTTTAGCAGGCCAAAACAACAGGCGCCTTCAGACCCCAGCGAGGTTACCTAGTATATGCCTTAAGACCCCTTTAAGAGCAGTGACCGAGGATGCACCTAATGAAGGATATAATTAATAAAGCCATTAGTTATCTTCAAAAGGGATGTTTTAATTAACCCAAACACCCAATTTTCATTCATGCACTTCATCGGAGTTTTCTTAGTGTGCATGCAAAGTTTCAGGCTGCTAGGTTTTATGGTTTTGGAGTTGTGGAGGAGACACTGCCACACTGACTGACCCAAACACACACGCACATTGACATTTGTTAGTATAGATACACACACACATTGACATTTGTTAGTATGGATACATGCACACGCACACGCACACGCACACGCACACACACACACGCGCGCACACACGCACACATTGACATTTATTAGTATAGATATACAGTATACACACGCACGTACACACACATTGACATTTGTTGGTATACACACACACACACACACACATATTTTTGTACTCAGGACCCTAAAATCAAATCAAAATGGTACAAGCGGTTTTTTGTTCGTTTGTTTGTTTTGTGTATGTTGTCAAGGCTCATATAAGAGCGAACACACAGAACGTATAACAAAGACAGCAGCAGACAAGAGGGGCGGGAGAGGGAAGCACAAAACAGTGGAGAGCAGAGACATTAGGAGATCTGTGGAAGGGAAAGGGATGGGGTGGGGTACACGGGGTAAACAAGATGGACGCAACAGAGACTTTCAGGAAGGAAAGCAGGGAATTTGAAGAAGGTGGGTATGGGGTGGATTAACAGGGGTAGAAAAGATCATGGTTTTGGATGGGGGAAGATAAGAGATGGTGGTGGTGAACAACTGTTTTGAAGACCTTGAGGGAAGAGTAGGATTGAAATGAGTGTGGGAGTTTGTTCCAGAGGCGGGAGAAATGGAATGAAAGAGTGAAGGTGAGCGGTGATTCTTGCTTTTGGTAGTTTCACCAGAAGGGGGTAACTGGCGGACCTCGAGCGCCTTGTGGAAATATGGGGTGGAGGAAGGGGACAGATCAGACAGAGCAGGGGGGTGAGGCCGGAGAGGAGATGGTAGAAGACAGAAAGACCACCGACCTGCCTGCGGTGAGAGCTTTACACTTCACATTCTACCAACTACAGTCATAAATAATTTGTGACACACATTAGTTCTGTCTGGAATCTATCAATGTATAGTCATCATAGTACGACAAAACCCAAAATATTTTCCAAGCTGGATAATTGCAAATAATGACGATGTTCTCCGATTATCATTTAAGTGAAACGTGGAATGTTTATATACCTGTTGAACAAAGGCACTTTGAATGAGGTAATTGACAATTTGGCCCCAAAATTAATGTATCCGTCAAGACTTTACAATAGATTGATATATTTTAGATAAATAACAAACAAATCAGTGCTTGAAGAAATTTGACCACAATGTACATTGGAAGCACTGTTGCGAAAACAGAAGCCATCATACTTTGGACACATCATGCGTGCAGAACACGAAAGTCTGTTTGAGTCAATCATGCTGGTGGTGGTTGTGGGAAGAAGAGGAATAGACAGACCTTGTATGTGCTGGATGGATGGGGACTTGATGGAACTGGAGGCCGAGAAGGTTTCAGAGGAAGCTAGAGCAGATGAGGATGTCGATGAAATTCCCAAGTTCACCATCAAGGGCATGGCTGAAGCTTTCAACCTTGTTGAGAAGGGCGGGCTTGGTTGTATTTGAGACTGAAGACTAGCCTTGACAGGTTCACCAAAGTGGTAAGAATCATCACTGATGCCCTCAGCTGCTACAAGGTGATTTATGATGAGAAGAAGAGGGCCGCTGTCCAGTCTTCCTAGGACATATTTTTCAAGAAGGTGGAAAGTGAGGCAGCACCATCAACTTAATGTGTCGAGGATCCAGATGATCCAACGTCTGTGCCATCTACTTCTGCAGGCATGCTGCAGCCTCCTCTCCAGCATCACCATTGCCACCTTCATCATACTCTTCCAATTATTACTCTTTAACAGTCACTGGAATGAACAAGAAAACCTTTTTTTTAAAATGAACTCTACGTGTCCATTTTGTTTTTATTTTATGTTATGTGCATGCGTGCGCCATCCTTCGGATGAACATTAACCTAGACATCCCATCCCACACTCACCTCTAAGCTGTGTCTAGCCTGGGGGTTCGAATCTTGGTCCACATCCCGATTTTTCCCATGTCACCCTCCACTTTATTTTGTAATTCTTCCCTGCTCTTGGTTGTTTCCTCCTCCTTTTTGCTGTTGTTTTTTTTTGTCCGTATCCGTTCTATGTTACAGCTCTTCTGAGCTCAAATGCTGTCAAATGGTGGCGGGTGTTGGGTGGGGGGGGGGCGAGAGAGGGGCAATTTTCAAGTTACGAACAAAGTTCGGGAACGTAACCTGTTCGTAAGTTGAAGGCTGCCTGTATACTCATCACTTTTGGGTGAATCTGGAAGCTGAGGTATTTATAGGTCCAAGACTTTTGCTCGGCCTCATCTACTTTTGCAATTAATTCTTGCTCCAACAATGGTGGCTGCAAAGGAAGTGAACATTAATAATAATAATAATAATAACAATACCATTCCTTTTGTGCCGTAAAGGCACATAGGGCTGCCGAGGCGTAAGGAGTACAGTCCTGGATGGGTCACCACTCTGACTCAGCTTGCCCCAAATAGTTATTACCCCAGTGCACTGTCACTCATTTTGCTGACCTCAGAAAGATGATGCACTGAGTCACCATTGCTATAAGCCCCAGTCACACCGACGTTTTAGCCAGCTTATGCCGATTTTTGAAAAATTTATCTAAAACGCTGGCACACGTCGAATACGTTATGGGTAAGTTTTGGAAACATTGAGAGCACGCTGAAAAACACTGCCATACGTCGTAGTACGCTGGCTTTCATCATTGTACTTTGCGGTTGTCCTCAAATTTTAGCATGCTTGAAATTTGTTAGACATGCCAGCATATGACTCACAAGTTCCGCTACGCTGGCCATAAGTTGGCACGTTATGCGATCGTTGAGCACGTCGACACGCCTTGATTGTAAGTTAATCATAAGTCGAAACACGTCGAGGTAATGTTTAGCGTACCCGAAACTTATTTCTAACCTATGAATAACGTGTTGTAGGCACGTACGCGATCGTTGACACACGTCCACACACGTTACTTGTAAGGTACTCACAAGTCGAAACACGTCAAGGTAATGGTTAGCGTCAGTGTTCCAGACTCCCTGTTTGTTTTTGTTTTTGTTTTTTTTCTTCGGTATGACGGTGATGTTGACACTTCGATTTCTAGTGTGGTTATTATTTAAATCGTTGAGCGGCAGCCTATTAATTATATTATATTATAACCGCACTAGAAATCGAAGTGTCAACATCACCGTCATACCGAAGAAAAAAAAAAAAAACGGAGTCTGGAACACTGACCTAACCATTACATTGACGCGTTTCGACTTATGAGGAACTTACAAGAACTTTTGTCGACGTGTGCCAACGATCGCATATCGTGCGTACAACTTATTCCCATCGCATGCGGAACGTTGAGCATACGCAAGTACGTCGTAAAATGTTTAACACGTTTAAAGTACAAGACGTACTCCACTTACTATGACGTTTATTAGCGTACTTTAGCGTTCTATTCACGTATGCCAAACTTACCCTACCGTATTCGACGTGCGCCAGCATTTTAGACGCATTTTTCAGAGGTCGGCATACGCTGGCAAGATGCCAAGGTGTGACTGCGATGTTGACACTTCCATTTCTCCAGCGGTTATGATTGAATCATTGTGCGGCAGCCTTTTAAAGGCTACGCCACTGGATCGTCGGCGATACGTGCAGCGCGCTATGCATAAGTTAGACTATGTTGGGCATAGGTTGTGAACGACAACAGGCTAAGCATTCGTTGGTATAAGTTATCTATAAGACAACGAAACGTTCTGTGTCCTTACTAATATGTTATGCATACGACCAACTCGTTATGAATACGTCCGAATCTTTTTTAAAAAACATCAAAAGTTCAGCGTAAGCCAGCGTTTTACATACATTTGATACGTTGTACCTTTTGCTGGCTAAAACGTCAAGGTGTGACTGGGCCTTTAACCGCCTGCATTGTCACTGAATTAACCACCTGGTGTTAATTCAGCGGTCGAGAGGGGCTCAAACTCAGGGCCCTAGGGTCCCAAACCAGCCACCTTGACCATGAAACCAACACCAGGCTTATTGAACATTAACTTGTACAAAATATCCTGTAAAATTTCACTACTTTTATTTTTTCTGCCAGAAAGTGAGAAACTCTCATTGAGGTGTTATCACAATGTGGAGGGGTCAATGCCCAAGACATGGCGGGGTGCAGACCCATACTCCACACAGCATGTAAGGACATTCACACAAAGTCGTGAACATTTCCTTCGCCGAGAACCGATCCTAGACAGGTCACACCTGCATCGTGAAGTACAGAACTTTCCTGGAGCTTGGACATGTGGAAGAAATTCAGTTCTTCTCTGTCGGAGTCTGAGACATTTATTAACAGAAAACAACAACATCAAATAATAACAACAAACATGCACATGGGAGAGAAGGAAATACAGGACAAGCAATATCAAACACGATCCTTTTTCTGCTCAAAATGCACACAGCAATACTCTTTAAACTATTTTGGACAGAAAAAGACAGGTGAGGGCTAGACATCTGGCAAGGGTAAATGGAGGGGAGAGCTGACAAGCATGAAGTAATGTGAACACCAGTTCAGCCTTGAGGAGAGGGCAATAACATGGTTCAGACAAAACACAGAGACCAGGTGGATTATTTTCTGCTAGACATTGAGGCGCCAGCAATGCGTTCTTCTCTTCAGCAGCTGGGCAGTTTCATTTAAACATTGGAGATATCAGTCTTTGTTATATGTATTTCAGTGAGATATAGCACAAGTGAATATAATTGAGAAAACATGAATATAACAAGTTTTTTTCTTCCACAGACACGTCCCTCCAATTTGATCCAACTTACCTTAAAGAATCACTTCAGATCCCATTTTTAGCTTTAGGAATAGAATGAATGTCTCAATAATGCCCTGAGGATAATTGTCATCCACTTTTGGTAAGCCTTACCATGTAAGAGCATCGCTTCACCATCGTTAACGACAGATTTCTTTTGTCGAATAATTTAGTCCCCACCTTGAGTGGCCTTTGGCTTTGTTGTGGGCGAAATCTCATAAAAAAACAAATTTTAAAAAGTCCACATTATTGTATTTACAGAGGCTTGTGATTGCGTTTGATTGTCAGTTTCATAGAATGTCACATCTATAAATGTACAAGCTATTAAAACGATTTGATGGGAGTTTATGCACTTTTGAATTGAGTCTGTAGTGATATCTCGGAGGACGTGGCACATAATGTACTGTCGGACCCCGACATTTGTGGACCCCGCATATTCGCGGTTCATAAAATGTGACCTGCTTCTACATTTGCGGTTTTTCGCGGGCATATTCGCGGGTTTTTTTTTCATTTTTCCACAGGCATATTTGCGGTTTTTCATGGGATTAAAAAAAAAAATTCCTTATGAATCACGAACCACCAGGAACCTATCCCCCTTTTCCCCACTGAAACAATGCCCTGACATTCACGGATTCGACATTCGTGGCATTTTTCAGGAATTTATCCTCTGCGAATGTCGGTCGGATAGTATTACAATACTATTGTTTTGGCAAACTTTTAATGTTTAAAAAATGAACTGAAAATATTTTTCGATCAAAAGGTCAAGGTCGCATAAAATCATCAATTTTCATCCAATTTACTTGAAATTTGAATTGTGTTTGCATATTGGGAATTGGTTTACCAATTAAAATGCTCTAGAAGCCGATTGTTTTGAGTTCAAAAGGTCATGGTCACAAAATCATGAATTTCCATCTGGCTTGAAATTTTAGCAGGGTTGCATATTGGGTCACTGAAGCCTATTGCTTTTGATGTCAAAAAGTCAAGGACACCTAAAATCGTCAATAATTTTGTATTTTTTCTTCGTTTTCATCATGTTTAGCATAGGGAATAATAAGAAGAAGAAGTCTGAATAAAAAGTGGACACGAACGGGCTTTGTATTTTCAGATGCTTTCTATTTATTTTCTTGGAACAGTTTTTGGATAAATGTTTGTTTATACTGTACTCTCATTCTTTTGCAGTGATAGGGAGCAGGTTGAGTGGTAACGGAAACGAGTGGAAGTTTAAAGCTCTACCCGAGAAGAAGGAGCTCCGTCTGTGCTGTCGTGACTTGCCACAACAGGACATGATGGCTGAGCAGGAGAATGAAATCCCTCCTGTGGGAAGTGTAATGGACCCAGGGAGAGCTCAACATTTGGATAAGCCCGACTCGACCTCGGATGAGACTATGAGCAGGTTGCATCTCTCTGATGTAGACCGAGAAGTGGAGATAGATGAGCTGTGTAAGGAGGTAGGGTCTAGGTCATGCTTTTGTTTCTCTCTGTCTTTCCTTTGACCTGTCAGAACTATGGGTGTCTCATTTGCATTTGGGTTGATGGCATTCATGGATGATTGCTCCAGGCCAAACTGATCTACACCTCTGAGTTCAGTCAGAGCAGGAATTTGGAAATGAGTCAGGATACTGACACAGTAGCCTCTTCTTTTTGAATCACACTGAGATATTTCACTGAGTGATACCAGATAGAACGGATGGCTTAACTTCATGAACAAATGGACAGTGTCTTCTATAATTTTTTTTGTATACCTTGTCAATGCTCGTATGTGAGCTAACACACAACGCACATCAAGGGGAGCATGAGACA
>CM068955.1:145847317-145858579 GCA_035128595.1 Eptatretus atami | reverse complement strand
GGAATGGTTTGAGGAACATGACGAAGTGTTCACGGTGTTGCCCTGGCCTTCAAATTCTCCAGATATCAATCCGATTGAGCATCTGTGGGATGTGCTGGACCGACAAGTCCGATCCACGGCGGTTCCTCCTCGCAACTTACAGGTCTTGAAGGATCTGCTGCTAATGTTTTGGTGCCAGATACCACAGGACACCTTCAGGGGTCTTGTAGAGTCCATGCCTCGGCGGGTCGGCGTTGTTTTGGTGGCACACGGAAGACCAACAGCATATTAGGCAGGTGGTCATAATGTTTTGGCTCATCAGTGTATACAGCTGGTCTGTAATTATTCTGTGTCAACATTTGTCTCCAATGTTATAAGTTATTGAAACATTTACAGTGTATTCACAGATGATACTCAAATAACTCTCATATAAAACCTGTGCCATGCTCTTTACAGAGCGTGGCAAAGGTGACACTGCGTGGTTTGCCATTGCTTTCTGAAATATTAGACTTCTTCATAATTGGTTGAAAGTGTTGTTTTTTTTGTTTTTCTTCAAAAAAAACGATAATATTTCCAACAACAGAATCCTGTCTGAACAATCTATCATTTTCAAGCATCAAACAATAGACACGATGTTAATTTCAACTCATTTTCTTCAAATTAAGTTTCAAGTTTCTTATTCTGATTTAATAAATATATGCTTTTGGGGGTTTTTTTTGGTTTCCTGAGTCAAGACTCGTGTAAGAGCTAGAACAAAACCAGGTGCAGCAGAATGCAAAACCAGAAAGGAAGAGGTAGAAAACACAGAGATCACCGACCTGTCTACGATGGCAAAGTGATAAGCCCATAGATTGCTTCATCGCGGGGGATTCCAATAATCTTGAAGGTCTTCGTTTCCACGGCATCAAGCTGAGCAAAATGTGAGGCAGGGGAGAGCAGTACTCCATCAAACTGCATATTAAGGCCTTGGAGATGGATAGGCGTTCGCGTGTGCCACGGAAGGACTTTGTCCGATGGACGATGCCCAGTTGCTGGCTGGCTTTGGAGGCCAACTCTGACATGTGGTTTGTCCAAGAGAGATCAAAACTGATTATGAGACCCATGAGTTTGAGTGACCAAACTCCCTCAAAAGGTTATGAGATATATATAATATTATATTTATATATACCTCCTCACTCTCCCCCCACCCTACACACACACACACACACACACACACACACAAATGCCACCCACACTTCGCCGACAGGAATACTGAGAGGGGGAGAAAAAGAAGAGGAGAGTGAGGAGAAGTGGGTGAGGGGGGGAGAGTGAGGAGGTATATATAAATATAATATTATATATATCTCATAACCTTTTGAGGGAGTTTGGTCACTCAAACTCATGGGTCTCATAATCAGTTTTGATCTCTCTTGGACAAACCACATGTCAGAGTTGGCCTCCAAAGCCAGCCAGCAACTGGGCATCGCCATCGGACAAAGTCCTTCCGTGGCACACGCGAACGCCTATCCATCTCCAAGGCCTTAATATGCAGTTTGATGGAGTACTGCTCCCCTGCCTCACATTTTGCTCAGCTTGATGCCGTGGAAACGAAGACCTTCAAGATTATTGGAATCCCCCGCGATGAAGCAATCTATGGGCTTATCACTTTGCCATCGTAGACAGGTCGGTGATCTCTGTGTTTCTACCTCTTCCTTTCTGGTTTTGCATTCTGCTGCACCTGGTTTTGTTCTAGCTCTTACACGAGTCTTGACTCAGGAAACCAAAAAAACCCCAAAAGCATATATTTATTAAATCAGAATAAGAAACTTGAAACTTAATTTGAAGAAAATGAGTTGAAATTAACATCGTGTCTATTGTTGATGCTTGAAAATGATAGATTGTTCAGACAGGATTCTGTTGTTGGAAATATTATCGTTTTTTTTGAAGAAAAACAAAAAAAACAACACTTTCAACCAATATGAAGAAGTCTAATATTTCAGAAAGCAATGGCAACACACGCAGTGTCACCTTTGCCACGCTCTGTAAAGAGCATGGCACAGGTTTTATATGAGAGTTATTTGAGTATCATCTGTGAATACACTGTAAATGTTTCAATAACTTATAACATTGGAGACAAATGTTGACACAGAATAATTACACGACCAGCTGTATACACTGATGAGCCAAAACATTATGACCACCTGCCTAATATGCTGTTGGTCTTCCGTGTGCCACCAAAACAACGCCGACCGCCGAGCATGGACTCTACAAGACCCCTGAAGGTGTCCTGTGTATCTGGCACCAAAACAATAGCAGCAGATCCTTCAAGACCTGTAAGTTGCGAGAGGAACCGCCGTGGATCGGACTTGTCGGTCCCAGCACATCCCACAGATGCTCAATCGGATTGATATCTGGAGAATTTGAAGGCCAGGGCAACACCGTGAACACTTCGTCATGTTCCTCAAACCATCCCAACAAGTGTGCAGTGTGGCAGGGCGCACTATCCTGCTGAAAGAGGCCACTGCCATCAGGGAATACCATTGCCACGAAGGGGTGTATCTGGTCTGCAACGATGTTTAGGTAGGTCACACGTGTCAAATTGACTCCAAATGAATGGCCGAACCCAGGGTTTCCCAGCAGAACATTGCCCAGAGCATCACACTCCTCCACCGGCTGTCGTCTTCCCACAGTGCATCCTGGTGCCATCACTTCCCCAGGTAAACGGCGCACACGTACAGGCCATCTACGTGATCTAAAAGAAAACTGGACTCATCGGACCAGGCGACCTTCTTCCACTGCGCCAAGATCCAGTTCCGATGCTCGCGTGCCAACTGTAGTGCTTTCGACAGTGGACAGGGGTCATCATGGCACTCTGACTGGTCTGCGGCTACGCAGCCCCATACGCAGCAGGGTGCGATGCATTGTGGATTGTGACACATTCCTCCCTGACCACCATTAAAATTTTCTGTGACTTGTGCCACAGTAGACCTTCTGTCGGTTCGGATCAGATGGGATAGCCTTCGCTGCCCTCGCGCATCGATGAGCCTTGGTGCCAAACACCCTGTCGCTGGTGTGTGTTGTTCCTCCTCGGACCACTGTCGGTAGGTACTCACCACTGCTGACCGGGAGCACCCCAAAACCTTGCCGTTTCAGAGATGCTCTGACCCGGTCGTCTGGACATAACAATTTGGCCCTTGTCAAAGTCGCTCAGATCTTTACTCCTGCATCCAACACATCAACTTCAAGAACTGACTGTTCACTTGCTGCTAAATATCCACCCCCTTGACAGGTGCCACTGTAACAAGATAATCAATGTTATTCACTTCACCTGTTAGTGGTCATAATGTTTTGCTCATCAGTGTACGAGGTGTGTTCAAAAAGTATCCAACCTTAATTTTCGTGCGTAAACAAATGAAGCTAGGCAGGCGTGGTTTGGTACACGTATGTAGGCGATCCTAATTCGTATGCGTGAATATTTTCCGCCTGCAGAAGCTGTCAGTCGCCGACAGACCGCCGATGAGTGAGGAAGTGTAAGTGAGCGCCGTCGGATTTTCGTTTTTGACAAAATGACGGAAAAACTTGAACGACGCTACTGCATCAAATTTGTGTAAAGCTTGGCGATTCCCAAATGGAAACGATCCCCAAGATTCAACAGGCCTTCGGGTACGAAGCAATGGGCACCACACACATAAAAGAGTGTACAACCGCTTCAAAAATGGTCGCACATCAGTGGAAAGTGAAGCACGTTCTGGTAGGCCCTCAACATCCCGAAATGATCGTCATTGACCAAGTGAGGACCCTGCTGATGCAGGATCGTCGAATCACGATCAGAGAACTTGCAGACGAGGCGGGCGTCAGCATTGGATCCGTTCATTCCATTGTGACTGAGGATTTGGGCTTAAGGAGAATCTCAGCGAAGTGCTGCCAAAGCTGCTAACGATCGAGCAGAAGCAACTCCGTTTGGAGATCGCACAGGACATGCTGGAGACTGTGAACAGCGATCCCAACTTCAACACAGTGATCACTGGCGATGAGACCACAGTGATCCGTCATTTTGCAAAAACGAAAATCTGACGGCACTCACCTACACTTCCTCACTCATCGGCGTCTGTCGGCGACTGACAGCTTCTGCAGGCGGGAAAATATTCACGTATACGAATTAGGATCGCCTACATACGTGCACAAAACCACGCCTCCCTAGCTTCATTTGTTTACGCACGAAAAATTAAGGTTGGATACCTTTTGAACACACCTCGTTATACCAGGAAGTATGATTTCTTAAGCTACTCTTAAACTTACAGACTTAAAAAAAAAAAAACGAAAGTGTGGAAAAACAAAACAAATGTTTTCTTTATGATGTCACACATGTGACTGATCCCTTTTTGACCCCTGACCTGAGTAAACACATTGAGAGGAAGAATAAAAAAAGCTTTACAGAATGACATCAATTACAAGCTAATATCCAAAAGAAGATACCAGACATGCTGGCATCAATTAAAAAACAAACAAACAAAAAACAACACAGGAGAGCATCAATATTCCGGTATGAATTCCCCATTTTAAGGTCACGCACGTCACCGATAATGCCCAAAACAACATTGCTTACATTAAAATTTCTTTAATATAAGCAATGTTTTTCAGCAGTTGCTTGCTTTATTTATGGAATTTATTTACAGTTGCTTGCTTAATGATTCAGCCTCAAAAACATTTTAGCAAGTACAATTAAAATAATGACATCACCTTGCACTGAAGTGCAGTTCATTTTGGTGATCATCATTTGCTAGGGTTGCCCACCAGTGCTTGATCACCACAGTCAGCCACTCCAAAGCAGTGAGGTTGTGACTTGAAAACACAAATGAAGAACAAAACTGATCACAAACATTAAACTAGAGCGAAGTTAATGGTGCGCCATCACAAATCACCACGCTTCCCACCATGCTTATGTTTTGCCCTGTGACCCTAAGTCCCCATCTCCTGGAATATGAACCAGGGGTCAAATCCAAGAGATCATTACATATTCACTGCGTCCCCTAGTCTTAATTGCATATTCAAAGTTTCATTAAAAAAATGTTTTTAAAAAAGTTCCTGAAATTGCATTTTGTGGTATTTGACCTTTTGACCCTACCCCATGGCCTCAAGCGGGCTGGCGCCAAAATTATACAACCGTCGCACCTTCTTGCCATGTGATGATAACTACCAAGTTTATGACATATCAGGTGTGGCCCCATTGGCCCATATTTGTACATTTGACTTATTTAAACATTCATCAATTGCATTAATCAGGTGTCTGGATTCAAACCTTTGTCCTGGCTGCTTCAAATTGTGTCGCTCCAAACGTTTGTCTTCATTTTACAATTTGGGTTACAAGCCAGCCTGGCCTTGCCAGAGAGCAGCTTTTTGCAGGCTGTTATGAATTCCAGTGGAGTGTCAACAGTCTTGGAGAACTACAAAGGATTTGCTCCTGTTTATGAATATGTGCCGGCGCTTTCTCGCTGTCTGAAGCGTGAGAAAGGAGCTGTTTACTGCTAATTCTCCCCGAGGGCCCAGGAGGGGGGAAAAGCCCACTTGCATCTTTGTTTCTTTCTTTGCTTGCTTTCTCCGCCTAGGAATAGGTTTTATATATGAAACCTTTGGAGTGTAACCTTAGTGTGGTACAGGTTCTGACTGCTGTGGTTGGTCCCTGTGCACCTCCGCTTGCAAGTGTGCTGTGCAACTTCAATAAACCGTATTATCGAGAATCCTCAGTTGACTCCCCTCAATTCTTGGCCAGGATTGGTGAGGGTCTTCATCACACCAAGTTTGGTGAATTTCTGCAAACCGTTGAGGAGGTAGCGTGACCGAGACAGACGGACGGATGGAGCAGATTTCAATATCCCCCCACCCCCGATTTTAAGGTAGTTTCATTGCGAAATAGAATTGTTGTCATATATGTAGAAAGATGCAGTCTTCCCTTCCCTAATGTGTGTCTAAAACCACCATCCCTTCATACCCTTTTTAATGTTCTCACCTTTGTAACGTGTCTTTAATGTGGTTTAAAAGAGTCCGATAGGCCATCAGATACAAGTTTGAGTGGGAACACGACCTCGACCCTGAAGATCGGCACCCTCCCTCTTCCACAATCTGGGGAAAGGTCAGGATGCCCACCTACAAACGGCCCCCAAGACAATAGCGCTGAGCGGGGAGGGCTAATGACGTAACGGCTGAAGGTGAGGAGGTGTGGCTATAAATAGGGCTGACACAAATCAGTGGAAGAGAGAGGCAAGAAGGAAGCATCCTGAGCAGACAGAGAAGCTGCGCCCGCACCTCCTCTTCTCGAGGTGGACCATAGCCACAGCACATACTATTCCCATGCCAGGAGGTGCCTCAACGTCACACGCAGTGTCCTGCCAGACACAGCCGGAGTATTTCAGTCTCGTCCTTCTATCTGCTGTGGTACATGTGAGGCTTTAAGGAATAGTTTCTTTAAGAAACTGCAGTTCAATCCTCGAGTCATGGGCACGTATTTGGTTCCATTTTAAAAAAAATGTATTGTTTTAATTATTTGTTTAAATTAATTATGTTTTCATTAATTATACAATAAGTATTGTATTGCTTCCATTTGTATTGATGCCCTTTTTTGCCAAATACATTGCAAAAAAACACTTGGCCTCTGGGTGCATTGGGTGTTTTGATCGCTATTAGAATAAACACATCCGTTAAAGGACAGTTTGCGTCTGGGCGATTAGCGCCCAGAGTGAAGCCAAGCATGTGCGCTGATGACTCCACGCAGTCGCCATTAGAGACCATTTATTATAGTTGTGTATGGTATCGATCAGCATGACGCATGGATTGGCTTGGTGGTGTGATTGGGAGACTATCATGGCAGATAGGCTAGAATGATCGAATCAGTCGTCTGTCGCGATGCTTTAACATGGTTCGTCAGGATTTGAACTGGGCAACTGGACGACCCACCGCTGCAACAATATTTCCCCTATAAACCCATTGTGGAAAACTAAAATTAAACAGAGACTAAAAGTTCATCATGAGACAAAAAGACAAAATAATTATTTTTCAAAGATACACATATTGTTCGGATTTGGAAGCCTCTTGACACAGACAGCAGTCCCTAAGTTTAGTTATTTCGATAAGTATGTGTATAGTTAGATTCCCTCCGGTTTAATGGGAATTTCATGTGTGCGCTGCGGGTGTCTTTTATAGTCAGGTTTTTTACATCTTTAAATCTTCCTCCCAAACAAATCAATCCTCCACCTCTTCGCACCACCGACTCCATTGCCCACGTGTTTTTGGCTGAAGGCGTGGGCGGCCTCCATCCCTCAGATCAAGGCTCCGCTCCAAAGAAGGGCATGGAGCGTTTCTCCAGCCAATGGGAAGCCAGAATACCAGTACTCGCTTCGGCAGTACATATGCAAAATAGAAACTACAGAGTCTCTTGCGGGGGCGGGCCACCGAGACGCTCCGACACCCCCCCCCCCGACATGCCCCTGTTCAATGAGGAGGCGAGTTACCTCAGGACGGACCCCTCCCACCTCACGTGAGGAATGAATAATAGTGGGGGCGATCAGGCTGGCAAAAAGAAGAAGCCTCGTCGCCTTGTTTGCCCTCGTTTTGCCTGCTGGGATTGTCTCGCTTTGCCTGCTGGCGTCTCGTCTTGCCCGCAAGTGCTCGTCTCGTCTCGTCCGTTCTCATGCTGTTGGCGTCCGTTGCGTCATTCCCGGTCCCTGGTGCTTGGTGCGGCGACGAAGGTGTGGGTCGAGTCCCTCCCTCCCCCCCCCCGAACCCAGCTTGTCTCGACTAGACCGCACGAGGCGGAAAGGTGCCGACCGAACTCTTACCCTCAGCTCGCCTTCCTCCCGAGCTGAAGGGTCAAATAAAGGCCAACCGGCCCCATTTTCTTTGTGTGTGTGTGTGTGTGTGTGTGTGTCTTGGTGCCCGTTCCTGTAAGTAGACTGTTAAGTGCCTGTGTTCATTGTACATTGCATTATATTCTGATTAAATCTGCTCTGTGTCTCCCTCCCTATTGTAAATAAACCCCTGTTAAATGTACCAGCTTGTTGCCTGTCATTTCTACCGTTGACCCAGCACGGTGCGGGCTTAAGAAATAGTGAGGCCGTTGGGCCGTAAGTTGTCATTGGACCGGCGCGGCTCTGGTAACTCCCGCTCGGTTACGCCAGACCCGAGTCGGTACATGTAACTCAGTTCGGACAGAGTCAGCGAGGGTGTGCTTCCCCGTAGCTAGACGGCGTGAGTACTTAGGTAAATTGGAATAGACAAGTGACCCTACCCTCACGCCATCAAAATATGTGGTGACCACGGTCCTTTGAGTGACCCGTCGACTCGGAGTTATCCAGGGTGACGACCTTTTAAGTCCGGGTGTTCGGTGAGAGACGCCCTATTGCTCCATCTAGCGGTCGTTCCTCGCCACCGACCCACAGCCCAAACAATATTACAGGTGTCCTTTTTCATCGACGGCACACACACAAGGCATCTCCCTACATGTGAAACATGACAATAACAGTTTATAGCTGGGTTAAGATTCAAACCCAAGTGTACAGCTCAAAGGTGAGTGCACAGCCAACCAATTTTCTTGGGAACAGTCACCAGTGAAAACTAACTTTTGATTTAGATATGCTTTATGGAACTAACTTCAAGGAGTCTGTATTACAGCTATGAATGGGAAATGACCCTTTTGAAGTGGATATTAAACCAATGTGCGAGTGAGTAATGTCTATGCGCACGCACGCACACACACCTCTTAATCTGTGGCGATGCTGATCATAACAATGTCTCACACGCTAAAACTGCATAATCCACACAGAACAACCATTTGTCTGCCACCCAGAAGTTTGTTCCTGCTAATGCAAACCATTCAACCAGAAGGCAGGTGATGTGATCGGCGGGAAAATCGAAATATTGGAGTGCGACGAGCACTCGGTGATCCCCATTGGACACAGTCCACACCAAAGCGTCACCTCCAAACAAGAGGCCTCGGCCCGGTGACTGTCAAACAGACAAAGATTATATGGTCATTATCAGTTAAACATCAAACAGAGCCACCGATCCAGATTTCAGGCATATTTGCCCTCATCAGGATGGCATACCGATAACTATCTAACCAATGATGACCACATTCGTCATTTATACATCAGACGCACCTCCTGACTGTTTTGGTGAACATGGCCACGGATTATGTCTCACACCGTGGACCCTCGGTTGTGGAGTGGTGTCAGGGCCATTCCGGAGAGCGGTATCGAGCGGGAGGGTGACGGTTACATACATACTGGTCAGCTGAGGCCACCCTGCCCCCTCCAAATTGTCTCCCCGTGTGTGTGTGTGGCTGATGGGTACCCTGTCTTGTTAACCAGTAGGTAGGGCATAGGTTAGCTAAGTCTGCAATTTGTGCATTTTCTTTCCTTTTTGTAAATACACACTTCATTGCTTTTATTGCATTTGCCTTTTCCTGCCCCTTGCCCATTGACTCAATTAAGCCCTTGATTTCCCTTTCCTCCTTACACGTACCCCATGTTGCCTGATCTAATAAATTGCCTTGTTCACATTTCCTTTCAAGCTGCCTGTGTCCACCATTCCCCTTATCGATCCAGCAATGTCACACATACATTAGCCTGGAAGATTGTAATTCCGCAATTAAATGGCTCTCACATCAGTCTGGTGTTTGTGTGCGGTAGCTCGGCCGCAATAATCAAAGATCAATAAAGATAAGAGCGAACAATCGCCGAGGGCGTGATTCCCCAATAAGGTGACTGCGTGTTCCCCAGTTAAACAATCGTCAGATGGAGACACTGGGTCACATGGTTAAATTGTTGGCATTCGTGGTCGATTAGCGACCTGCCGCAACATGGACTTATTCGTGTGCAATGGCCTCGATTTCCGGTGAGTCCAGGGAGAACCGGGAATACCCCCACCCTTGTATCCAGATCTGTAACCAACACCACACCACACACACCCCCCCTCTCCTCTCTCTGAACTACTAATCCTTCCTAACTCTAGGGTTTAAGAAAACAGAGTTGTGTTTAAAACGGAGAACTTGCGTTTCTCGATTAGATCATTAAAAGCTACGCAGCTTTGGATGCAATGTTTTCCTGCTCTCAAGAACAGCATGAAGAGTACCTTATTAGTCATTAAAATAGCCTAGTGAAGGACAGCACATCAGTGTAATGATCCTTACTTTTCATATCTGCTCTTCAGAAGTGCATGAATCAGAGGCAGCAGATCTACACATGCTCCCAAGGACAGCAGCTCGTCACTCTCAATGAAGCTATTGAAGGAATAGGAGAGACAAACATGAATTATTTATCATTTATGAGGTCAATGACAGTTTACAACATTAGCTGGTCCATTTTTACCCTGATTTTGATGTTGACATACTTATTCTGTACAAGGACGGCTGTGTTTTTTGCAATTGGCTTTCGTGAAGAGCGAGCTGAAAGAAAGGCAAGGAAGGGACTGCAAGAGGTCTGTCTGCCATCCAGCTGGAGGAGAAACTGCTAGCGTTCGGTCGGCGATCTTGCTCGAGAGGGACGGTTGTGTGAGTCGGCGATCGACTTTACGAGGAGGTCATCGACGGGTCGTCCGGAGTCCAGTCACGGAGCCTCTGACTGTCCATACTCAGGCACGACTCGACACGTTTGTCGATCCGCCTGCGGAGCCCAACACCCCGATTTAGCCTGATCTGGTGAGCAGGCAGGCCAGGATTCTATGCTGGACCTTGTGAAAAGCCAGTTGGAGCACACCGTGGACCTTCCGCTCTTGTGCCGTCGACCTTACGGGGGCTGAAACGCGCTGAGACTGCGTGCGTGGCGGTGCGACAAAAGGACGACGCCGCCATCTTGCCACGCGGCGTGTTCGAGCTGGGGCTCGAATCTGTTGACACCGGCTTGTCACGAGCCGCATTCGTGCCTTCGATACTTTTCCTCTCGTCCATGAAGCATTCACCAAGTACTCTGTGTCTTGTCTGCATGCTGTCCGTGTCTTGTCTGCATGTTGTCTAAGGTTTATCTCGCTAGGGTTCCCTTCGAAACCCGTAGCACCCTAGTTAAGAACGGATATAGATTAATTATAACATTGTCGTGAATGCTTGCAGTGTTGTTGTTCCCCGATGTGTCCCCAATAAAATCTGGCTGAGGTTATACGAGATTTGCCGCTTGATTTATTCGTGCCGCGCCGAGGAACGATCCGCTCGATTTGGATATAAAACCAAAATGGTTATGGACTGTTTAGACTCCACTCGGTCTCTGACAAATCCAGTCTGTAACCGGGGTCTATTTCCCAACTGCAAATCTCTCTTCT
>CM068955.1:145815259-145834308 GCA_035128595.1 Eptatretus atami | reverse complement strand
CTCCCCTGGCCTCCACGCGGACCCCTCCTGGCTCCACGCGGACCCTCCCCTGGCTCCCACGCGACCCTCCCCTGGCTCCCACGCGGATCCCCCCGGGACCCCTCCCCTGGCTCCCACGCGGACCCCTCCCTGGCTCCCACGCGGACCCTCTCCCTGGCTCCCACGCGCCCCTCCCCTGGCTCCCACGCGGACCCCTCCCCTGGCTCCACGCGGACCCTCCCCTGGCTCCCACGCGGACCCCTCCCTGGCTCCACGCGGACCCCTCCCTGGCTCCCACGCGGACCCCTCCCCTGCTCCACGCGGACCCTCCTGGCTCCCACGCGGACCCCTCCCCTGCTCCCACGCGACCCCTCCCCTGGCTCCCCACGCGGACCCCTCCCCGTGGCTCCCACGCGGACCCCTCCCCTGGCTCCCACGCGGACCCCTCCCCTGGCTCCACGCGGACCCTCCCCTGGCTCCCACGCGGACCCCTCCCCTGGCTCCCACGCGACCCCTCCCCTGGCTCCACGCGGACCCCTCCCCTGCTCCGCGGACCCTCCCGCTGCTCCACGCGACCTCCGCCTGCTCCCACGCGGACCTCCCGCTGGCTCCCCAGCGACCCCCCTCGGCTCCCACGCGACCCCCCCTCTGGCTCCCACGCGACCCCCCTCTGGCTCCCACGCGGACCCTCCCCTGGCTCCACGCGGACCCTCCCTCTGGCTCCCACGCGGACCCTCCCTCTGGCTCCCACGCGGACCCCCCTCTGGCTCCACGCGGACCCCCCCTGGTCCCACGCGACCCCCCCCCCCTCTGGCTCCCACGCGGACCCATTCCTGTGAACATGGCCTTTTTGAATCAGGGGTCAAAGGTATTTCTGTGCAGAATATTATGTCCCCTCCAAAACCTCATTTCTTTTTATTGTTTTGATTATTTCTTTTGCAGTTCCATATGTGCGTACATCCCCATAACCAAACCTTCTTGATGGTCCAGTGAATTAAATTATTTTGGGTCAAACTTTTAAAGCATAGTGCAGCGTTTCTCAACCGGGGCCCGTGGCCCCCCAAGGGGTCATCGCCTTCGACCGGGGCCATGAGCGGATGCCGAAAAACTGCGATTCAGAATGCAGAAGCTTGTAATGTACAATTAAGGTGACGAGTCTCCGGTCATAGTGTCAAAGTAAAAAGGTAGATGAGTTTAACCACGATTTTAAAAGAGAGGCGGAGCCCACAGAGCATTCATAGTAAACCAATGTTACAAAAACGTTAGAATTTTGTTTTTTTCAATTTTTTTCTCAGATGTCGAAGGTTCGAAAATGGAATGACAGCTATGTCAAGTTTGGATTCACGAATGTCAGTTGAGATGGCGTGGACTGCGCGCAATGTCTGCACTGCTCGGTCGTGTGTCAAATGCGTCACTACGTCCTTCCAAACTTTCAAACCATCGCAACAAGATGCATCCCGGAAGGAAGGAAGATAATATCGACGCTGTGTCTGCGAAACGATCACGATATGACCGTGAAGCGACACTTCCCAAATTTGGATTCCGGCCAGAAGAAAACCTGCTCTTCAATCCAGCTACGAAGTGGCATACCAGATGGCGAAGTGCAAGAAGCCGCACACTCTTGCTGAGGACCTTATCAAGCCATGTAAGAGAAAATGGTGGAATTGATGATCGACCAGAGGCGAAAAAGAAAATCCAGCAAGTTTCGCTCTCTAATGACACGATCCGACACGGATTGACGACATGGCCGCTGATGTGTGCCGTCAAGTTTGCTCCGAAATCAAACAAAGCACGCTCCAGGCTAGCCTTCAATTAGACGCGTCTACCGACACCGCCCTGGAGAGCCAGTTGATCGCCTTCGCTCGCTACGAGAGAAAGGGAAAGATAAAGGAAGAGTTCTTGTTCTGCAATACCCTACCAACCACAATGACAGCGGCAGATATCAAAGCTATGTGGACTCTCTTTTTGAACAATGGACTCGTTGGCAGAATTTCAAGCACATTTGTACTGATGGTGCCCCAGCGATGGTCGGCGTCAGAGGAGGGTTCGTCACGCTTGTGAAGAACGAATGGCCCCATGTGACGTCCTCCACCACGTTCGCTACACACCGATACGCTCTTGCGTCAAAGACTCTTCCGCCTCGTTTGCTGGAAGTCATGGACGTCGCGGTCAAAGTGATCAACTTCATTCGTGCGAAGGCCAAAAATCATCGGCTCTTCCAACTCCTGGCCAACGAAATGGGAGCGGAACATGTTGGACTTCTGTTCCACACAAAAGTCCGTTGGCTATCAAGGGGGAAATGCCTCTCTCGGCTGTATGAACTCCGGGTTGAGGTGGAAATCTTCCTGCGAGACAACGAAAACAACCTCCATGTCCACTTCGACAATGAAGAGTTCGTCATGATTCTCGCCTACCTGGCCGATGTATTCGGCCGACTCAACGAAATGAACCAGTCCTTGCAAGACCTTGATGTGACAGTCAGTGACGTTCAAGACAAGCTAGCCGACTGTCTGCTAGAATGGAAGTCTGGCAGGCACGAATCAAGGCCGGGTCCACTGCCTCGTTTCCTTCTTGAACGAGCACCTGCAGACGCAGAGGATTGAGCTTCCCGTCGGCATCAAAGATTGCATCACTAGACATCTCGACAATCTCTCCGCTGAGTTCAAATCGTATTTCGATGATGCACCGTTGGATGTTCCGTGGCACAAAGACCCGTTTAACGCCAAAATTGAACCTACTGAAGATGAAGCAGAGGAGCTGGCAGAGTTGAAGGTTTCAAAAGCAATGAAGCTGGTCTTCAGTAACAAAGAAGACCACTCCACCTTCTGGTTGTCTGTTCAGGATGCGTATCCACTACTCGGCAAGAAGGCATCCGTAATGCTCATTCAATTCGCCACAACATATCTTGCGAATCTGGATTTTCTGACCTTGCGACCATTAAAACGAAGTCCAGAAACCGTCTGACGTTGGGAACGATATTCGCCTTGCTGTGTCCAAGACGGAGCCGGACATAAGAGCCTCGTCAGACAAGCCCAACAGCAAGTGTCTCATTGATTGTATTGCTTAGAAAAATGTTTACTTTGATTTATCTTTTAAGACTGAGTAAATAAATTTCATAAAACGAAATCTGCATCTTTTATTGAAGGGCAGGGGACCACGAATGTTAAGCGACTCGGTAGGGGGCCATGAGCCATCAAAGGTTGAGAAACGCTGGCATAGTGGTGCATTACACAAAGTTCGTATGCTCGGTTGCTGTTGTGGCCATGCGGTTTCGGATATATGAGAATGTTGTGGCAACACAGCTGGGCACACTGTTCACTGATTCCTCAACTTGCATGTTCACTGTAAACTCAATAACGTGTTCTTCGTTTTGTCATGATTTATCGCTCTTCCCAGTACAGTGACCTACTTGAACCCCACACCATGACTTCATGTCGTGTATTCATCGGTCGCCTTGGACCTGACGTACGGACCAGGGATGTGGAAAGGTTCTTCAAGGGCTATGGCAGGATCCGCGATATCGATATAAAAACAGGCTTTGGCTTTGTGGTGACCTTGTGATACCTCTGTCATGATTACTCCATCACTGTTCCTTTCCCATGTGATCTGTTTGCTGAATGGCTGTAATCTTTGTCAAGTCATGTGCTTTGTTTGTTTGTTTTTTTGCATTCAGGAATTTGATGACTCTAGAGATGCAGAAGATGCTATATGTGTCTCAATGGGAAGGAGCTGAATAATGAGAGGTAACGATTGCTCGATTATAAATCACGACTCATTCCTGGCCTGAATGATATTTGAGTGCTTCACTTTTATTTATTTATTTTTTAAATAAACGACACTCAAAAAATTCTACGTTAAAAAAAAAAATTATGTTCTCCACAATCTCATAATAAAGGTTTCTTGCAGATTTGATGACAAAAGCTGAATTGGTAAAAATGTTGGTCTGGACATATACACTGAATCTCAACAGGAAACGAGGATTTTGGTCAAAACATTTATGGCTGGTCTCCCACTTCACCCATGTCATCCTTACGATCCTTCATTCCCATTGGGAGTAGAATGAGATGTGCAAGTTTCAAATTTTTCTGATCAGTTCGGAGAAGTGGTTGCTGAGGAAGAAAATTTGTTAAATATGAGCAAAAAAGCGTCGAATAATAACAACTAGAACTGCCACTTTATAACTGCTGGCAGTGATGACCGGGAACCAAGACGTCTGGCTTTGGCACAACTCTGCTTTGATACATCACGGGACTGATGAGGAACACGCCGCATTGAATCTATTTATTACGTAAGCAGTTCACCTTTTTCTGAATACATAGTCGGTATCAATTGAATTGGTGTTTAAACAACCAGAACACAAAGTAATAAATTTGGACACCATGAGTTCAGAGGGTAAAGCGGGACTCCCCTGAGTCTTAACGAGGCCCCTCACGTTTCTCTACGACACGGGATTCACAAGTTATGGACTGAGGGGAAATGTTCCATCTATTTATTATGTACACTGTTGACCGTTTTTCCTGGGGCCATCATCGGTATCAATTGAATTACTACTCCTGTAACCTCAAAACGTATGTAGATGCAACCAAGTGAGCCTTGTGCAAAAATAACCAGAGTTGGTGTCAAAGCCACCCAATGCTCGTCTGTTATACATTTATCGTTTTAAAAGACTCGTCTAATATAAATTAATATTTTTATAAAGCATTGCAGTGAAGTCTAATCCAAATAATTTTAAAGCAATATATGTATTTGTATATTGTAATCAGTAACAAGAGCGCAAGTGAGCACAATATACACCCGAACAAGAAGGTATATACAGAATTGTGCTACTACATGGAAACAGCATCCTGATTGCCATGGCAATCACTTTAGATGACGAACTTATGTCGCGACACACCGTCTCCACAGTCTGTACCTATGTACCAGATATGAAACGTGAAAGTTGAAAACTTTGGGAGTTAGAGTGCGGACAGGGATGGATGGAAAACAGCATCCTGGTTGCCATGGCAACCACTTTAGATGACGAACATATGTCATGACACCGTCTCCACAGTCTGTACCTATGTACCAAATATGAAACGTGAAAGTTGAAAACTTTGGGAGTTAAAGTGCGGACAGAAACGACGGATGGACGTACGACCGGTATCGCATTTAATACGCCCCGATATATATTATATATATATATATAATATATATATATATATATATATATATATATATCGGGCGTAATAAAAATAGTGGTAGATTAAAAACATTAGAAAGGAAAAAATAACTTGC
Organism: Eptatretus atami; assembly: GCA_035128595.1. Classification (NCBI taxonomy): domain Eukaryota; kingdom Metazoa; phylum Chordata; class Myxini; order Myxiniformes; family Myxinidae; genus Eptatretus; species Eptatretus atami. Next base: position 145,829,055 of record CM068955.1, on the reverse strand, counting down.
ACCAAAAACTTTAACATTTTCACGCTGACACTCACGCCGGGGGTATCGCTATAGCTCTCTGTTCTTCGAACAGGCGAGCTAAAAATGCTTAAAGTTCTCGGATTCAAATAATTAAATTATTTTGGCTGCCAGACCTTGTGGCTGATCGGATTGAAATTTAAAACGTACATTCCCCATGGCTGCTACATCATAACTGTGAAGGTTACATTGATTGATGCAGTGGTTCCAGAGTAAATGTTATTTAATATTTTTCCTTCAATCCATTATGGCTGCCTAACCATGTGACCTACGTCAGAAGGAGGTGAGAACTTTTTGTTCGTTGTGGATAGGCGGTCATACCTGTAAAGTTTCGCTGTGGAAATCAGATAAAGTGCGTTTTTCTATCCAAGCTGGCCACCAAACCACATGAATGTGATGTCATAATTTTTACCCAAAATGTAGCCATGGCGATAGATGATAGTTGCAAAGTTTCGCTTTGATGTGTACAGGAGTAGCAATTCAATTGATGCCAATGATGGTCCCAGAAAAATGGTCAACTGTGTACATAAAAATGGATGGTACGTGGCCTGTTCCTCGGTCCATAACTTGTGAATCCCACTTTACCCTCTCCACCCATGGTGTCCACATTTATTACTCTGTGTTCAGGTATTTTAAAACAAATTCCATCTATACCGACTATGTATTCAGGATAAAGGGATAACTGCTTACGTAATAAGTTGATTGAATGTGGCGTGATACTTGGTCCATAACTCATCAATCCCACGTGGTGGAGACGTATGGGGGCTCCGTATTTACTCGGCGGAGTTCTGGTTTACCCTGTGGACCCATGGTGACTATTCCCGCACATTTCTTGCTTCGTGTTCAGGTGATTTAAACACCAATTCAATTGATACCTGTCAATGTCCCCAGGAAAAATGGCTAACTGCAACGTTTACGACCCTCTGGCTCCCACGCGGACCCATTCCTGTGAACATGGCCTTTTTGAATCAGGGGTCAAAGGTATTTCTGTGCAGAGATATTATGTCCCCTCCCAAAACCTCATTTCTTTTTATTGTTTTGATTATTTTCTTTTGCAGTTCCATATGTGCGTACATCCCCCATAACCAATACCTTCTTGATGGTCCAGTGAATTAAATTATTTTGGGTCAAACTTTTTAAAGCATAGTGCAGCGTTTCTCAACCGGGGGCCCGTGGCCCCCCAAGGGGGTCATCGGCCTTCGACCGGGGGGCCATGAGCGGATGCCGAAAAACTGCGATTCAGAATGCAGAAGCTGTATGTACAATTAAGGTGACGAGTCTCCGGTCATAGTGTCAAGTAAAAAGGGTAGATGAGTTTAACCACGATTTTTAAAAGAGAAGGCGGAGCCCACAGAGCATTCATAGAACCAATGTTTACAAAAACGTTAGAATTTTGTTTTTTTCAATTTTTTTCTCAGATGTCGAAGGTTCGAAAATGGAATGACAGCTATGTCAAGTTTGGATTCACATGTCAGTCGAGATGGCGTGGACTGCGCGCAATGTCTGCACTGCTCGGTCGTGATGTCAAATGCGTCACTACGTCCTTCCAAACTTTCAAACCATCGAACAAGATGCATCCCGAGAGGAAGGAAGATAATATCGACGCTGTCTGCGAAACGATCACGATATGACCGTGAAGCGACACTTCCCAAATTTGGATTCCGGCCAGAAGAAAAACCTGCTCTTCAATCCAGCTACGAAGTGGCATACCGAATGGCGAAGTGCAAGAAGCCGACACATCTTGCTGAGGACCTTATCAAGCCATGTCAGAGAAAATGGTGGAATTGATGATCGGACCAGAGGCGAAAAAGAAGATCCAGCAAGTTTCGCTCTCTAATGACACGATCCGACGACGGATTGACGACATGGCCGTTGATGTGTGCCGTCAGTTTGCTCGAAATCAAACAAAGCACGCTCCAGGCTAGCCTTCAATTAGACGGTCTACGACACGCCCTGAAGAGCCAGTTGATCGCCTTCGCTCGCTAAGAGGAAAGGGAAAGATAAAGGAAGAGTTCTTGTTCTGCAATACCCTACCAACCACAAGACAGCGGCAGATATCAAAGCTATTGTGGACTCTTTTTTTGAAAAATGGACTCGGTTGGCAGAATTTCAAGCACATTTGTACTGATGGTGCCCCAGCGATGGTGGCGTCAGAGGAGGGTTCGTCACGCTTGTGAAGAACGAATGGCCCCATGTGACGTCCTCCCACTGTTCGCTACACCGATACGCTCTTGCGTCAAAGACTCTTCCGCCTCGTTTGCTGGAAGTCATGGACGTCCGCGTCAATGATCAACTCATTCGTGCGAAGGCAAAAATCATCGGCTCTTCCAACTCCTGGCCAACGAAATGGGAGCGGAACATGTTGGACTTCTGTTCCACAAAAAGTCCGTTGGCTATCAGAGGGGAAATGCTCTCTCGGCTGTATGAACTCCGGGTTGAGGTGGAAATCTTCCTGCGAGACAACGAAAACAACACCTCCATGTCCACTTCGACAATGAAGAGTTCGTCATGATTCTCGCCTACCTGGCCGATGTATTCGGCCGACTCAACGAAATGAACCAGTCCTTGCAAGACCTTGATGTGACAGTCAGTGACGTTCAAGACAAGCTAGCCGGACTGTCTGCTAGAATGGAAGTCTGGCAGGCACGAATCAAGGCCGGGTCCACTGCCTCGTTTCCTTTCTTGAACGAGCACCTGCAGACGCAGAGGATTGAGCTTCCCGTCGGCATCAAAGATTGCATCACTAGACATCTCGACAATCTCTCCGCTGAGTTCAAATCGTATTTCGATGATGCACCGTTGGATGTTCCGTGGCACAAAGACCCGTTTAACGCCAAAATTGAACCTACTGAAGATGAAGCAGAGGAGCTGGCAGAGTTGAAGGTTTCAAAAGCAATGAAGCTGGTCTTCAGTAACAAAGAAGACCACTCCACCTTCTGGTTGTCTGTTCAGGATGCGTATCCACTACTCGGCAAGAAGGCATCCGTAATGCTCATTCAATTCGCCACAACATATCTTTGCGAATCTGGATTTTCTGACCTTGCGACCATTAAAACGAAGTCCAGAAACCGTCTGACGTTGGGAACGATATTCGCCTTGCTGTGTCCAAGACGGAGCCGGACATAAGAGGCCTCGTCAGACAAGCCCAACAGCAAGTGTCTCATTGATTGTATTGCTTAGAAAAATGTTTACTTTGATTTATCTTTTAAGACTGAGTAAATAAATTTCATAAAACGAAATCTGCATCTTTTATTGAAGGGCAGGGGACCACGAATGTTAAGCGACTCGGTAGGGGGGCCATGAGCCATCAAAGGTTGAGAAACGCTGGCATAGTGGTGCATTACACAAAGTTCGTATGCTCGGTTGCTGTTGTGGCCATGCGGTTTCGGATATATGAGAATGTTGTGGCAACACAGCTGGGCACACTGTTCACTGATTCCTCAACTTGCATGTTCACTGTAAACTCAATAACGTGTTCTTCGTTTTGTCATGATTTATCGCTCTTCCCAGTACAGTGACCTACTTGAACCCCACACCATGACTTCATGTCGTGTATTCATCGGTCGCCTTGGACCTGACGTACGGACCAGGGATGTGGAAAGGTTCTTCAAGGGCTATGGCAGGATCCGCGATATCGATATCAAAACAGGCTTTGGCTTTGTGGTGAGCCTTGTGATACCTCTGTCATGATTACTCCATCACTGTTCCTTTCCCATGTGATCTGTTTGCTGAATGGCTGTAATCTTTGTCAAGTCATGTGCTTTGTTTGTTTGTTTTTTTGCATTCAGGAATTTGATGACTCTAGAGATGCAGAAGATGCTATATGTGATCTCAATGGGAAGGAGCTGAATAATGAGAGGTAACGATTGCTCGATTATAAATCACGACTCATTCCTGGCCTGAATGATATTTGAGTGCTTCACTTTTATTTATTTATTTTTTAAATAAACGACACTCAAAAATTCTACGTTTAAAAAAAAAATTATGTTCTCCACAATCTCATAATAAAGGTTTCTTGCAGATTTGATGACAAAAGCTGAATTGGTAAAAATGTTGGTCTGGACATATACACTGAATCTCAACAGGAAACGAGGATTTTGGTCAAAACATTTATGGCTGGTCTCCCACTTCACCCATGTCATCCTTACGATCCTTCATTCCCCATTGGGAGTAGAATGAGATGTGCCAAGTTTCAAATTTTTCTGATCAGTTCGGAGAAGTGGTTGCTGAGGAGAAAAATTTGTTAAATATGAGCAAAAAAGCGTCGAATAATAACAACTAGAACTGCCACTTTATAACTGCTGGCAGTGATGACCGGGAACCAAGACGTCTGGCTTTGGCACAACTCTGCTTTGATACATCACGGGACTGATGAGGAACACGCCGCATTGAATCTATTTATTACGTAAGCAGTTCACCCTTTTTCCTGAATACATAGTCGGTATCAATTGAATTGGTGTTTAAACAACCAGAACACAAAGTAATAAATTTGGACACCATGAGTTCAGAGGGTAAAGCGGGACTCCCCTGAGTCTTAACGAGGCCCCTCACGTTTCTCTACGACACGGGATTCACAAGTTATGGACTGAGGGGAAATGTTCCATCTATTTATTATGTACACTGTTGACCGTTTTTCCTGGGGCCATCATCGGTATCAATTGAATTACTACTCCTGTAACCTCAAACGTATGTAGATGCAACCAAGTGAGCCTTGTGCAAAAATAACCAGAGTTGGTGTCAAAGCCACCCAATGCTCGTCTGTTTATACATTTATCGTTTTTAAAAGACTCGTCTAATATAAATTAATATTTTTTATAAAGCATTGCAGTGAAGTCTAATCCAAATAATTTTAAAGCAATATATGTATTTGTATATTGTAATCAGTAACAAGAGCGCAAGTGAGCACAATATACACCCGAACAAGAAGGTATATACAGAATTGTGCTACTACATGGAAAACAGCATCCTGATTGCCATGGCAATCACTTTAGATGACGAACTTATGTCGCGACACACCGTCTCCACAGTCTGTACCTATGTACCAGATATGAAACGTGAAAGTTGAAAACTTTGGGAGTTAGAGTGCGGACAGGGATGGATGGAAAACAGCATCCTGGTTGCCATGGCAACCACTTTAGATGACGAACATATGTCATGACACCGTCTCCACAGTCTGTACCTATGTACCAAATATGAAACGTGAAAGTTGAAAACTTTGGGAGTTAAAGTGCGGACAGGAACGGACGATGGACGTACGACCGGTATCGCATTTAATACGCCCCGATATATATATATATATATATATATATATATATATATATATATATATATATATCGGGCGTATAAAAAATAGTGGTAGATAAAAACATTAGAAAGGAAAAAATAACTTGCACCAAAAACTTTAACATTTTCACGCTGACACTCACGCCGGGGGTATCGCTATAGCTCTCTGTTCTTCGAACAGGCGAGCTAAAAATGCTTAAAGTTCTCGGATTCAAATAATTAAATTATTTTGGCTGCCAGACCTTGTGGCTGATCGGATTGAAATTTAAAACGTACATTCCCCATGGCTGCTACATCATAACTGTGAAGGTTCACATTGATTGATGCAGTGGTTCCAGAGTAAATGTTATTTAATATTTTTCCTTCAATCCATTATGGCTGCCTAACCATGTGACCTACGTCAGAAGGAGGTGAGAACTTTTTGTTCGTTGTGGATAGGCGGTCATACCTGTAAAGTTTCGCTGTGGAAATCAGATAAAGTGCGTTTTTCTATCCAAGCTGGCCACCAAACCACATGAATTGTGATGTCATAATTTTTACCCAAAATGTAGCCATGGCGATAGATGATAGTTGCAAAGTTTCGCTTTGATGTGTACAGGAGTAGCAATTCAATTGATGCCAATGATGGTCCCAGGAAAAATGGTCAACTGTGTACATAATAAATGGATGGTACGTGGCCTGTTCCTCGGTCCATAACTTGTGAATCCCACTTTACCCTCTCCACCCATGGTGTCCACATTTATTACTCTGTGTTCAGGTTATTTTAACAAAAATTCCATCTATACCGACTATGTATTCAGGATAAAGGGATAACTGCTTACGTAATAAGTTGATTGAATGTGGCGTGATACTTGGTCCATAACTCATCAATCCCACGTGGTGGAGACGTATGGGGGGCTCCGTATTTACTCGGCGGAGTTCTGGTTTACCCTGTGGACCCATGGTGACATTTCCCGCACATTTCTTGCTTCGTGTTCAGGTGATTTAAACACCAATTCAATTGATACCGTCAATGTCCCCAGGAAAAATGGCTAACTGCAAACGTACGAATTAGATTGAACACCGTGTTACTCGGTCGGTAACTCGTCAGTCCCGTGTTATACAAAAGCAGGGTGGTATTTTTTATCAAAGCAGGACGTTTTTGTACTCGGTCATCACTGCCAGCAGTTATAAAGTGGCAGTTGTAGTTTAATATTATTCTTCAATCCAATATAGCTGCCAAACCATGTGACATCAATATTATTCATAAACAAACTTTTTCAAGCATGTCTGGGGGAGCATGTGTAAATTTTCAATCCAATATGGCTGACGAACGGCGTGACCGATGACATCAAAAAATTATATTCTGCCTCTAACGGGGTAGGGGATCACGCTTGTGAAGTTTTGTGTGAATCGGAAAAGGTGTGTTTTTCTATCCAAGATGGCCACAAAACCATGTGACTTGACGACATAATTTTTACTGTATTTGCAGCCGTGGCGTTACGTGATAGTTGCAAAGTTTCACTTCGATAGGATAAGTGGTTCCAGAGAGGACATTAATATTTTTCTTCAATCAAATATGGCTGCCAAACCATGTGACCTTTTAATTAGAAATTAACAAAATTGTAAAATGATGTCTTGGGGAACGTGGTTTAAGTTTCGCCTCAATCTGTCCAGTCGTTCTGGCGAAGAAGTTTTTTTTTCCCCCAAAACAATATGGCTGCCGAACCACGTGACCGATGACGTTATAATATATTGTTACGGCTGTGGAAATTCGCATTACACCATAAAGGCCCGCAGGTGAGATATCTCTAAGTACATGTGTAGTTAGCCCAAACCCGTTGTATAGAGGGAATTTATGTGATTCATCCGGGCTGCGACGCTTTGAGTTAGCCATTTTTTCTGTTCTATCTTTATTTTGAACCAACCACGTCTCAACGCCATCACACAACAACCACGCCACCGCCACTGGACCCACTTTGGTTAAAGATCGCTCAAGTCTGGGGAGGCCATCTTGAGGCTTGAGTTGGGCCTCTACACAGGACGCTAGCTCTCCTCATTCCCCTCCAGGAAGGAACGTAGGGGTTGGGAGTAGGCTAGGGACGATAGGTTAGCCGAACAAGGACAGTAAAGGGGGTTAGGGACGATTTATAGTGGGAGGTATAGAAATGAAAATAAAACAAAAAAAAAATAAGTTGGGGCTAAATTGGGTTTTACAAATTAAGGAGTGGGTATGGACAGAGACAGGCAAAGGCGATAGGTTGGGAGGGAGACGGGTAGGTAGGTCCGAGCCCGCCTTCTGAGTGGCCAGCACCACCGCACTCCCTCCATCAAACTGCACTGCATGGCAAGAGGCCGGCCAACTTCATCGGCTGGCTGTTTTGCTGCGAGGCCTGTACCAGCCGGATCGTCTGCAGCTTTTTTCTGCAAGGCCTGTGCCAGTCGGATCGTCTGCCGGCTGTGTTTGCCTGCAACGGCCTTGTTCTGCAGGCTGTGTTTGCCTGCTGCCTTTGCCATGCCATGCCCACTGCCCATGTTACCAGCCCCCGTTCTGTTTTGATTGCCCCCGCCCCTTGTTCAATGCCATGTGCGCCAGGTCACCGCAACAGTTTGCAAGCTGCAAGAACTGTCCTGTTGGCAGCTACAACACGGGCCTGCAGTGGCGGCCGTGCACCGGTTTTCTTTTGACTTTTGTTTTGCTCCCTGCAGAGGCCATTGATCCTGGGCCATGGTTTAGTGTAAAATTTATAAGTTAAGTTGTACCGTAAATATGAGTGCGCCCCCGGCATGTCTGTCTAGCGCCGGCAATTTATTTAAGTCGTCTGTATGAGTGGGTTTGTTTAGTTAGTTACTCAGCCCGTAGGTTATTTATTTTGGGGACACGAATACCATGAATGTTGCACTCAGGGATCCGAAGGTAAAACGACTAGGGGAGAACTACACATGATGGCACACGAAAATTTGACGACTCGGGACGAGTCTGTAAAAAGGGGAGGGGGTAGTGTTACGGCTGTGGAAATTCGCATTACAACATAAAGGGCCCGCAGGTGAGATATCTCTAAGTACATGTGTAGTTAGCCCAAACCCGTTGTATAGAGGGAATTTATGTGATCATCCGGGCTGCGACGCTTTGAGTTAGCCATTTTTTCTGTTCTATCTTTATTTTGAACCAACCACGTCTCAACCGCCATCACAAACAACCACGCCACCGCCACCATCTACGCTCCCACATCATCGCATCCACGCCATTCCCAAACGGCACCATAACCATCAAACCACCACCGAAAACCTCCACCACCTACACCTCTCTCCTTCCACGGCCATTCCCGCACCACCTGTGAACACTGAACGTCGGGCTGTCTCGGGCCCGTTCGGCGTTTGGTGCCGAACGCACCGAGCCGCGAGCGCAAATGGCGCCTTCCGAGGGGAAAACTCGGATCAGGAACACTTCACGCCCACTTCTCCTCCGTCCAATTAGCGAGCGGCTTGGCCCCGCCTCCAAGCGTGTGTGTGTGTGAAGTCGATATATGCAAATTCTAGGATCAGGGGAGGTTCACGCCCCCGTTTCCTCCGACCAATGGCGAGCGTGGCTCCGCCCCCGAGGTCATTCTGATCTGAATATTTGCATATTAGCTGCTCCTGCCCGCCTATAAAAAGACGAGCGCAAGGCGACTTGCAGAACGGGGGAGAGTGTATCGAGAGAGTCGGGTGAGGAGAGAGTGTCATCGAGTCGAGTCGGCTGAGGAGAGTGCGGAACTGAAGAGAGTCGGGTCCAGAGAGTCGGGCGAGTGAGAGCGGTGGAACTGCAGGCAAGGGAGCTCGGGTCCGAGGCGGTCGCCAACGAGGTTGCGGTGTGGGATCGCTCGTCGGGGACCCAAGCCAGCCAGCCACCCCCCCCAGGGCATCAACAATCTCCCTTTCCGCCCACGCTGAGATAGTGCAAAAAGGGGGCCCCGTTCCCACCCACCCCACACGTGGTGCCAACGAAACCCGCCAAGGAGCACGGAGTCGGGGCACAGCCGCGCGGCCACATTGCGCCGCCGCCAACGCGTCACGATGACGCGGTAGGACCCCCCCCCCCCCCCGATTTCGCGGACCTGGCCGCTCCTCTCGGTCCCGCGCACATTTGCCTACGGGCCTGTCTGCCTCCTTGTCTATGAGGTGGCTTCTTTCCTTGCTTTTGTGTAAATGTGCGTTGGCGCCGTCTGTGAAGTCGAACTGTTTAAGTATTGCCGTGTGTGCGCGTAGTCGGTATTAACTCTGCGTCGTTGTTGCTTTTATTGTTTTGGTTGCTTTATGTGCATTTTTGACTGTATGGCTGTTATATGTGCTTTTCCGTGTGCCGGGAAATAAATGTGCATTGTGTGAACTGTTTTCCCGTTTCGCTTTGTCTTTTCTTTGTTGACTCTCCATCCTGCTTCGCGTAAGGGTGTCGTAGTGGGCTTAATACGCCCGGTAAGTAATCGGAACCGTCGAGGCCGACGATAACACCGCTCGGTTATCACTGTAGCACGGAACGGACCGCTTAAGCGGTTCGTATCGAAGTCGGCCTGTGGCGTGGTACGATCGCCCGGTCGACCATTCGCGCAGGTACTTAGGTAGATCGAATTTGGCGAGCAACCCTATCCTGCGCGCTGGGCAATTGGCACGATCGTGGTGAGGTTAAACCCCCACCCGTGACTAGCTCCCAGCGTGTCCGAGAGGGTCACGACTGAATTGTCGTCCGGTGGGCGACGTGCCGCGATTCGAGTTACGTGGCCGTTCGCACGCCGGCGGGCGCGAATTCGCAACAATTTTTTTTTTCCTACGGTGATTTGTGCAGATGACGCTCAAATTTCAAATTTTTCCGATGCAGCGTTCCACGTGCGGAATTTTCACCAGGATACCACTTCACTGACGACATCACAAAAAAATCACACTTTTTCACAATGGGGAGTTCTTGCCATGTGCCAAGTTTCAATTTTTTAGTAGTGTTTCGGAGATACAGAGGTACAAAGTTTTTCGGTTTTTCAAAGATGGCGCCTGTACCGCGCCTTATGACGTCATAATTTAAATGAAGTATTCTACGAAAAAAGATGCATACTACGGTGAAAATTTTGTGTCAATCGGATTAACGGTTGCTGAAAGAATGAATTTTAAAGCGAAAAAAAACTCTCTAAAATTGCCGACGGAAGAAGAATAATAACAGAAGAAAAACAATAGGTTACCCAGCCTTGTAGGCTTGGTACCCCAATATTAAACAGAACAGAAACAATAGGGTGCCACAGTCTAAGGCTAATGGTACCTGAATAATGAAAATTATTTTAACAAAATTGTTCATTTGTCTTGTCCATATTCTCATAAACCTTTGTTGAAAATCTGATGACAAAAAAGTTGCATCCTGGACAGACGCACAGACGTGATTTCAAAACCCTGTCTTCCGCTGCACGGGGGACGGGCTAATTATGCAGCTACTTCTAGACTTCCTTGTCAATTTTGACATGTCGTTCATGTCTGCTTACGACCCATTTATTATAATGCGAGGTACATGACTGTGTACTGTATGTTCAGTGAGTAAGCAGAACTGTTTGTTTCACAATTAGTTTCAAACTTGCTGTCGTTGAACAAAAATGGCAGCCTCCACCGCATGGGGATTGGTAATAGGTTTTATTTATTTTTGGTTACTGCAATGATTTAAATGTTGACCATTTTAAGTCGGAAGTTACAACAGCATGGATCAATAAAATCAAAGGAAGGTGTGTTCAGCAGATAATAAATTTGGTTTCCAGACAACGGGCAATCAGCAAGGTATTGCCGTCCAACAAAATGTTCCGGTTGTCCCGGGATGTGGGACAATCTATTACGCAAGGCCAAAGCAGGATGACGTAACAGTATCTTGGAGTTGCATTGCTTGTTCTGTGTTTACTCCACACTTCTTTTCAATCCTATAAAGCACTGAGACACGCTACATTCATTTTTAGCTCGCCTGTTCGAAGAACAGAGAGCTATAGCGATACCCCCGGCGTGAGCGTCAACGTGAGCGTGAGCGTGAAAATGTTAAAGTTTTTGGAGCAAGTTATTTTTCCTTTCTAATGTTTTATCTACCACACTTTTTTATACGCCTTATATATATATATATTGTTGCGAATTCGCGGCCGTCGGCGTGCGATCGGCCACGCGACTCGAACCGCGACCGCCTCGCCCACCGGACGGACAATTCAGTCGTGACCCTCCGGCTAACGCCGGGATCCAGTCACGGGTGCCTTTCGACCTCACCACAATCGTGCCAATCGGCCACCCGCGTAGGATAGGGTTGTTCGCCAAACTCGACCTACCTAAGTACCCACGCGGATGGTAAACCGGGCGATCGTACTCGCCGCAGGTCGACTCCGGACACGAGCCGCTTGGGCGGCCGTTCCGTACTATCGGGATAACCGAGCGGTGTTATCGTCGACCTCGACGGTTCAGATTATTTACCGGGCGTTTTGCACCCACTACGAACCCTTTACGTGAAGCAGGATGGAGGTTCAATTAAAGAAAAGACGAAGCGAAACGGGAAAACAGTTTACACAATGCACATTTATTTTCGCGGCACACGGAGCACCTATAGCACGTATTTACAGCCACAATTTACGATTGCACTATATCACATAGGACAAAAGAAATGTACATATAAAAGGAGTTAAAACCGACTACACGACACAGCGACCACTTATACAGTTACTACCTTACAAGACACGGCGCCACAACACGCATTCACACCGAAGCAAGAAAAGACCCCCTCAAAGGCAAGGGAGTCAGACTGGGCCCGTGGGCCTAATGCGCGTGGAACCTGGATGAGCGGCCAGGTCCACGAGACCGAGGGGTCCTACCCGCGCCCTCGTGGCGAGCCGCAGAATGTCGTGCACGGCGTTCCGTGGGCACCTGCTGGTGTAAGTGGGAACGGGGCCCTTGTCGCACTCTCTCAGCGCGGGGAAAGGGGGAATTGTTGATGCTCTGGGGAGGGAGTATGGCTGGTTGCTCGACTCAACGCGACCTCGTCGTCCCAGCCTCCAGGTCCTCCTCAGCCGATCGCCCTCCGCAGCCGTCTGCCTCACCTCTGCTTCGAGCTCCGTCTCCCGACTCCGCCCCACCGACACTCTCACCGATCTCGCCAACTCGACTCACTCCACGATACTGCTCGAGCTCCGTCTCCTGACTCTGCCCCACCGATACTGCTCGAGCTCCGTCTCCAACGACCCAGCCCAACTGACACTCTCACCGATCTCGCCAACTCGACTCACTCCACGATACTGCTCGAGCTCCGTCTCCAACGACCCAGCCCAACTGACCTCCTCACCGATCTGCTTCGAGCTCCGTCTCCGAATCTGCCCCACCGACCTCGCCAACTCGACTCACTCCACGATACTGCTCGAGCTCCGTCTCCAACGACCCAGCCCAACTGACCTCCTCACCGATCTGCTTCGAGCTCCGTCTCCCGAATCTGCCCCACCGACCTCGCCAACTCGACTCACTCCACGATACTGCTCGATCGACTCACTGCGCTCGCCTTTTTATCGGCTTCGGAACCACCATATGCAAATTCTCGGATCCAAACGACCTCAGGGCGGAGCCACGCTCGCCGATTGGACGGAGAAAAAGGGGCGTGTATCATTCCTGATCTCTCAAATTTGCATATGCCGATTTTCGTCAGGCGCGTCTGGAGGCGGGGCCAAGCCGCCCCGCGCTTCCTGATTGGGTGGATCAGATGTGGGGTGTATCATTCCTGATCCGAATCTCCTCAGAAAACCCGCCATCTGCACTCGCGTCTCGCGTGTATCGCTGAAGCAGCCCGACGCTCGGCGTCCACAGGTGGTGCGGGAATGGGCGTAGGAGAAGGTGGTGGAGGGTTTTCGGCGGTGTCCGATGGCCATGGAGCTGTTTGAATGGCGGTGATGTGAGGTTTGCGGTAGCGAGTGGTGAAGGTAGGTTTTGGCTGCTGGCGTTGTTGTTGTTGTTGTATCAAAACAAAGGTAGAACAGAAAAACGCCTAACTCAAAGGATCGCACCCGAATGAATCACATTAATTCCCTCTATACAACGGGTTTGGGCTAACTACACATGTACTTAAGAAATATATCTCACCTTACGGCGACTTATGGTGTAATGCGAATTTCCACAGCCGTAACAATATATATCGGGGCGTATTATGTGATACCAGTCGTCCGTCCCTGTCCGCACTCTCCCAAAGTTTTCAACTTTCACGTTTCATATTTGGTACATAGGTACAGACTGTGGAGACGGTGTGTCAGCCCGACATACCGTGTCGTATCTAAAAGTGGTTGCCATGGCAACCAGGATGCTGTTTTCCATGTAGTAGCACAATTCTGTATACAGTAATTGTATATACCTTCTTGTTCGGGCGTATATTGTGCTCACTTGCGCTCTTGTTGCTGATTACAGTATACAAATACATATATTGCTTTAAAATTATACTTCACTGCAATGCCTTATAAAAAATATTAATTATTAGACGTCTTTTAAAAACGATAAATGTA
>CM068955.1:145765990-145779657 GCA_035128595.1 Eptatretus atami | reverse complement strand
CATTTCAACAATGGGGACATTTATTTTCACACTTATGCAATGAATGGGGGGATGGGACATGACACGAGCAAAAACCTACAGCCGATATCTATTTATTACGTACATGCACTTACAAGATTCGTGGTTTCGAAGCAAGCCACCATACCACAAAGTTAATTGTGAGCGGTGGCCCAGGTCCGGCTCTTCGAGGAGAAACGGGGATTAACCCCTCATCATACACTCGGTAACGTGGCCGCAACAAACATATATATATATATATATATATGTTTACGGTGTGGAAATTCACAGATCACCATTCAGGTTCCCTGAAGATCAGTTATGTCGATAAGTGTGTGTCCAGTAGTTTATTTCCCCACCGATGTATAACGGGAATTATTTTTGTGCCGGGCTGTGAATCTTGATGGTAGTGTTATTCTTTTCTATCTTTATTTTAAACAATCTTCTCTCCTCATCTCCAAACAACATCATCCCCAAACAACAACATCTCCTCACACCTTCTCCAACAACCGCAACATTCTCCTCACCACCTTCTCCCACAACCGCCAAATGCTCGCTCACCACTTCTCCAGGCAACGCCAACATCTCCTCATTCTCCACAACGCAACATACTCCACACCTTCGCCACAACGCCAACCTCACCACCTTCCCAACGCGAACACTCCTCACCAGCATCCTCCACGGCGGCGCCTTTTTCACCAACAACAACATCCCCAACAACAACATCTCCACAAACGAACACGATGGATCCTCGACAGCGGCAAGTGATTTAACAATGGCCGCACATGACTTGCAAAACGGATCAAAACGACGAAAGGGGCGCAGCCAGCGCGGGGTGGAAAGTTCAAGGATGAAAGGGGCAAGCGCCGCCTTCGGGTGGCGAAGCCTACAGCGGCTTCACCCTCCGGGGCTCTAAAAAAGCGCCGTTTCGACGCCGAGAGTCGAGTTGGTCGGTGGGAGGCAGTCGAGTTGGTGAGTCCAGTCAAGTTGCTGTTGGTCGGAGGAGGTGGAGTTCGTTCGTTCATTGGAGCCAGCCAAGTCACCAAGTGTTGGTCGTTGTTGGCCGTTGGAGTCAGCAGCGAAGTTGCCCAGCCGAGAGAGGTCGCCAGCGGAGAGAAGGTCGCCAGCCAGCTACTAACGTCCGAGTGACGCTGAGGAGTGAGCGGGCTCTTAAAGAGCATCAACTCGAAAAGAGAAGGCCCGTTCGCTCCTCTGAAGCGTCGTCGGCCAGGCCCGATCGACCAGGCCGCGCTGCTGGCCCTGGACCAACCAAGCTGCCGTTCAACAGCTGCCGCTTTGACACAGGACATACGGAGGTGTCGCCGACAAAAAGCCCATCGAGTGCGCCCAAGGCGACAAAGGTAACCTGCACGGGCCTCGCGGAGCTCCTTCGCGTCATCCCAGCTCCGAGGAACATTAAAGGCTTACGAGCCCAGTTCTATCTTTCTTTTCTGGGGGTTTTGCATGAAAGTCTGTGGCGCCTTGTCCGTAGTAAAATTGTTGTAAGTGCATGTACGTAATAAATAGATATCGGCTGTAGGTTTTTTCGTGTCATGTCCCATCCCCCGTCATTGACATAAGTGTGAAAATAAATGTCCCCATTGTTTAGAAATGTCACCTGCTCGTTGCTGTCCTTTTCCTTGCCATTGACTGCCATAATTGCGTTCGGAATAAATAGCTGGCCTGATTAATAGCCAATAAAACGACATCTGGTCGACGGGGCTTGGCGATATAAAACGCTCGGCAATCGCTAACGGAACGAGCTGCTTAAAGCGGCGCGTTTTCGTGCAGGCTCCAGTTGAGGTGTAAATCCCGGCATTTCTGTTCTGCGCAGTAATAATTAGGTACATCGACAATTCGGGCATGCGACCTGTAGCGCGCGTGGACAGAAGAAGTTGGCTGGTTTATGGTGTGGTTAACAACACCCGTAGCTGGTTTCGGCATGATTCGAAAAGCTTGCGACTGATTGCTCGTTCGGTGGGCGCGGCCGCAATTTAGCTAAAGGCGGTCGCCCGCACGCAAGCGGGAGAAATCCACAACAATATACACATATGTCAGTTACCTAATTAATCACGTGATTTAATTACCAGGGAACACGCACCCTCGGTACACTTGTTCCGAACGACGGATCACTCTACCGGATCGGATGCAGCCGAGCGACACTGCAAGGACGTACTGGCTAAAAGGAAGCGATCGTTGGAATAAAGTCCCGGCTAAAGTAGGATTCAGACCATGCTGGATCAATGGAAGAAGACAAAAAACGAGCAGGGAACATTCCTAATATAATGTTGCGGGCCGGGGTCGTGGCGAGAATGACCATGTGGGGAGGTTGCGTCGTCTCCACCAAAACTCCCCGGAATTTTCGTTGCCGTCGCTCGGATAACTCCGACGAGCCGGCGCGGTCGTTAACCGACCGTGGAACGCCAATATCTTCGACCGCGTGGCGTAGGGTTATTTTGTCTTTAATCCAATGTACCTCAGTAACCACGCGGGTCTCGGCTACCCGGGATCCACGCCCTCGGAACGCCTGGCCGAACCGGATTCACTCGACCGGCAGCGGTAAATTACACCTCCCGACTACCACTCTGCACCCACCTTTCCGGCTCGGATGCAATCGAGCGGGCCTGCCAGGAACGTCCCGGCGACACTTGTCGATTACCGGGGAAAAACGCCCGCCTAAACTCAGATCCGAAACTATGCTGGACCAATGCAAAAGAAGGGACGGAAACGAACTGGGACTTTCTACAATTGTTTATTTACATAAAAAGACACAGGGAAGACTTAACGCGGATATGCAAGTAATATTTACAATAATCAAAAACAAACACTAACAGTTTCTACTTATAAGACGGGCCTACACGCAGACACACACACAAATGAAAATAACCCCAGAGTTCTTTATTGGACCTCGCAGCCGAGCTGGGGGTCAGAGTCCAGCTGGGTACCTGACCGTCGGAGAAGGGGGTGCTCTGTGGTGCGGCACCTGACAATGGTCGTTGGTTTGGTCCCCAGGCGCACGTGTGGGACTGTGGTTCGTGGCGGAGCTTGGGTGGTGAATAGCGGGGTCCACGGAGGGGGTCAGGTCGCTCTTTCCTTTCCGTGTAGAGCAGCAGGGACACGTTCGCTGCTTCACGACCTTCTGATAACCCTCGCTTCAAAGAACTGCACGCTCAAACAACAACCCTCAGAGGCCCCATCCAAAACCTTGTCAGAAACACCGTGGAGAACTTCCTCCAAGACCTTTTCCTCACTCGACTCTCAACCCCATAACCCTGTCAAAAACCTCAGAACAACCTTCGTAACAACCTTGCTCAGGGGTCCTCGGAAATCTATGGACCTCCTCAAACGGGGCGGCCTCGCTTGAACAGACGTCACTCCCCGCCCTGATTGGACAGGCTCCTATGGGTTCGCCCTATTCTGGGCGGGGGTTACGGCCCCCTGCCGGGAAACCCCACCCACTCTTCCACCCGGGTTCATATTTGTCGAGCAACAGTATCAATGTTGGCAAAGGTCATCGTGAAAGAGTTACAACGTTTGTGGAAGCCGAGAAACTGGAACCGCGAGATCCCACCTCGGCACGTCAGGGTGCGAAGAAGACAGCGGTTGGCGTGGATCGTGACGGGGGATGGGATGGTTGTTAGATGACTTGTTTGATGTAATAACCTAACAAAAAGAAATCGCAACGCACGCCTTTGATTCTCCCACGAGACAAAAGGAAGGGGGTCTGACTACACACATACTTAATGACATAACTGACTTTTGGGACATCTGTATGTTGAGATATGGTTTCGCAGATCCGTAACACTACCCCCTCCCCCCCCACCCCTTTTATTAAGACTCGACCTGGAGTCGTTAATTTTTCGTGTGGCATGCAGGTGTAGGTTTTCACCTCATATGTTTTTACCTACAGATCTCCTGAGTGCGAACATTTGGATACAAGTCGCAAAATAAATAACCTAGTGCGTTGCGTAACTAAACTAACAGATTCGCTCGGACAAACTTAACTACATTGCCAGCACTAAACAAACAACAGGTGGTTAAAATTATGTACAGTCCTATATTTACACTACCATGGCTCAGGACCTGTGACTTTGAGGAGAGAAACACAGCAAGGTAACATTTGTGGGTGAGTGCGCAGCAGGCATCGATGGTCAGACATCTTTAGGGCCTTCAAAGGTCCCTTGATTGTGCGTTGAATTCTTCTTTATTTTATTTTATTTTTTATTTCAGCTACTGAGGCAACTCACCCTAACACGGCAGGCACACGCCGTCCCATTAGGCCATTTGAACTGGCTTTATGCAACAAATCTCCGGGCCTACTCAGTGCAGTCCCCGGCCATTGAACTGACCTTCATAGCAGCAACAAGGAGATATCGGGCTGGCTCAGTGCCAGTCCCCGTAACACGGCTGCCTGCAGGGTAGTCCTTGCAAAACACTTTCAGAGATGGTCCTGGAGCACATGGTGAGAGTTGTGACATGGGAAAGCAAACAAAGGCATGGGCGGGTATGGAGGCAAGGCAAAGGCAGGCAAAGCATGGCATGGCAAACGCAGACCAGGCAAGATGCAGTACAACAGGAGGTCGCGCACGAAGCTGGCCGCCTCGGTCTGGTCTCGTGAGGTATGGGAGGAGTGTGGTGGCGGCTGTACCGGTCTGAAAACGGGCTCGGACCTACCCTACGGTCTCCCCACACCTATCGCCTATGCCTGTCGAGTCCATACCCACCTCCCATTAGCTTGCAACAACAACAAAAAAAACAACCGAAATTTAGACTATTTTATTTATTTATTTTATTGTATAATTACGTGTGTCCCTAACGCCCCTTTTCGTGCTTTGGTCGGCTAACCTGTCCTGACCGTCTATCCCCAATCCTATAAGATCCCCTATTGAGGGGATTGAGGAAGAGACTAGTGAATCTGTCTCGAGGCCTCAATGCAGCCTCAGAATAACTCCCTCAGATTTCAGCATTTTCAAATGGTGAGTCAGCGGCTTACGAACAGCGAAGGGATGGATTGGTGCGAAGGGGTACACGTTTTCTATCGATCTCTACGCCATTTTTATTAACGTTAATCTATCCCCGGGCTTTTCGAACATGCCTGTCTCTTTAAACTATCGGTTCTAGAACCGTGTGATTCCCGTCGCCTGTGTTGGTGTTTCATTATTTCATTTGGCCTGGCCGCAAATTTTCGACATCCGTGCTCTTGCACAATTTCGTGCTGGGCAGGGCGTGGCTCCATTGGCAGGGATACCTCATCTGCCGAACTCGAACTACAGGCACCGCCCGGTCGTTGAGTTGCTGTCTCCGAGCCTACCTTACTCCGCATGAACGTGGGGAATGCCCCTGGCAGTGTCCGCCTTCGATGCCCACGTGGCATTTTGGTGCTCCGGTTTTGTTTCCGAGGGCTGCCCGTGCCCATTACAACTAACCCGGTCGCTTGACCCATGGCCTACTCTGGCCGAGTACTTCGGTGCCCTGGTGCCCTCCACTCAGTACGCATATTTCAACAGCCACGCTCCCAGCCGGTCAATAGACTCCTGCAACCCTTCAAAAGGTTTCGCGTGCCTTCGTCCAACAGCCAACACAAACCGACATCCGTTTTGTTAATTTAACTAACCCACTAACTAACATTACACTAACCCTGCGTTCCCTTGGGTGGGAGTCACTCCCCCCCCCAATCTTCATTCGCACGCATGCATTCAGCATCGCACTCCACTCAACACCTCGGCCCGTGCTGACCGCACATCTCCTCATCATGTTTCTTTTCTTCCTCTTTTATTTTTTTTTTTCACACAACATTGTTATGGCCAAATTGGCCAAACACACAAGGGCGAAATTGTTATGGCCAGGATGCTGGTCGAGTATTCTCTAAAGGCAAGGATTGTGGGGTGCTCCCGCCGTCAGCAGTGGTGAGTACGCTACTGGCAGTAGGTCAACGAGGAGGGACAAACACAAACCGGTGACAGGTGTGTTGGCGCCCAAGGCTCATCGATTGCGGCGCAGGGCAACGGAGGCTATCCCGTCCAGGTCCGAAACCGGACGAGGATCTATCTCGTGGGCAGCAAGTCACACGAACCAATTATTATGGTGGTCAGGGAGGTAATGTGTCACAATCCACAGTGCATTGAGCAACCTGCCTGCGTATTGGGCCTGCGTAGCGGGCAAGGACCGGTCAGCGTGCCAGATGACCCTATACACACCTCGAGTGCCTACAAGCTACATGCGAGCGTCGAAACGCGACCATTGGAGCAGTGGAAAAAGAAAGGTCGCCTGTCCCGATGCAGTCCCGTTTTCTTTTAGATCACGTGGATGGCTTGTACGTGTGCGCTGTTTACCTGGGGAAGTGCATGCATCAGGATGCATTATGTGGAAGACGACAAGCGGTGGAGGGAGTGTGATGCTCTGGGCAATGTTCTGCTGGGGAAAGCCTGGTCCGGCCATTCAGTGGACGTCGATTTGACATGTGTCACCTACCTAAACATCGTTCAGACCAGGCTACACCCTTCATGGCAATGGTATTCCCTGATGGCAGTGGCCTCCTTCAGCATGATAATTGCACCCTTGCCACACTTGCACACATTGTTTCGAGTTGGTTTGAGCGGAAATGATGAAGTGTTTTAGGTGTTGCCCTGCCTCCAAATTCTCCAGATCTCAATCCGATGAGCATCTGTTGAGATTTGTGCTGGACCGCCAAGTCCGTCCATTGCAGGGCTCCACCCTCGCAAAAATACAGGACTTGAGGATATTGCTGCTAATGTTTTTGGTGCCAGATACCACAGGACACCTTCAGGGGTCTTGTGGAGTCCATATGCCTCGGCGGGTCGGACGCTGTTTTGGTGGCACACGTGGACCAACAGACATATTAGGCAGCGTTGTCATAATGTTTTGCGCTGATCAGTGTATTACTGTATATATATAATATATATATATATATACTATATATTTATATTATATATATATATATATATATATATATACATTGTATTAATATTCAGGCATCGTGGGGTGCGGGGACCGAACGGGCCACGACCGTGCGCACAGTGGGCCAGCAGCTGCCACCCTGCCATGATGACATATATTATTGTTGCCTGTCAATGTGTGTGATGTGCGCGCCTTGTAAACTTCGTTAGCGCAAGTGAGACTCAGCTAAGAACTGCTCGTTTGTTCAGTTTTCTTTCTTCATCATTTGCCATTTGTACATATTTGATTGCACTTCTTCTTTCCTGCCTGTGTCATCCATTTCTGGAATATAAAAAATTTCTTGTTGAATGTACTTACCGATCTGCCTCGTGCTGTCCTTTCCCCTTATTGGTCCAGCAATATCCGTATGTAGCCTAAGCCAGGACATTATATTTTCCAAAGGATTGGCTCTTAATCAAGTTTGGCGTTTGTGTCGTGGTAGCTCAGCCACCTTAAGGTGAAATAAAGATTTAAAAGCAGCACAATCACTGATGGGCGCGATTCAACGATAAGGCGACTGCCCGTGTTCCAGTTAAACAGTTGTCAGATTGGAGGACCAAGCCAGCCGTTTTCTTTATGAACCATTTCATTGGAGTGGCCTTGCTTGAGTACGTAACCACTTGGCGAGTGCTCTATAATATTCGCACTGTCACTGAATATCGATCGACTTGAACAGTTCAGGGCCCACGAGCCTGCGTTTGGCCGCTGCAGTTGTCTTTGCCAGTGCGTCGGGCGGTAGCTGGCTTTGCTGAAAATGTGCACAACCACATTTCCCCTTTTTATGATTTCTTTCATGACATTGACCTTCACTTCAGCACGATGCATTAAAACGAAAAGTTTAAACCGTTCAATTTTTAAGTTTCTTCAACCGTTTTGTTGGAGTGCTGCTTCACCTAAATCACTTGTCGAGCCGCTCTTCAAAGCTTCGATTGGTGTACCTTCAAGCTTTCAATGGCGGTTCTCCATGGCGACATTATCAAGGCCAAAATAAATTAGATTGGTCACATTGAGTAAAATGTTATTCGCGTAGTTACAAAGCAATGAATCACCACATCACAGCAGGATAGCTGGAGGTACGCACGCTTCGCTCTAATCAGGTCTAGCCTTAGGTATGAATCCCGACCCAGCTGTAAACTGTCATCCTGCGTATTTCACAGGCAGGTAAGGGTCAGTATGGAAGCCATGCGCCAGAGCACGCGTCGTGATCCACTTTCCGCCGTACTCAAACAGGGGCCTCCGTCTGGCCATCCCCCAGGCAGAGCTGGCTCATCCCCCATCTCCTTGAGATGCCTATCAAACCATTGCTGCAACACGAGGCACTGGTCGGCCCATTGGCCTCCTCCACTCACGAGACTCCCTTGCCGAGAGAATCTGGTTGAGCCAGCAGATCAGCGTCAGGAAAACAAGCCAATGTCCATACAGCCGCAGCTGACGCTACTGGGACCTATGCAGAAACAAATTCATTTGAGTCTCTCAGCGACTACTCGTTGGAACACAAAATCTGACCAGCGATAGCCAAGGATTCTTTCGAATGAGGACCTGGTACCAAAGGAATTTAAATCTTCCGTCCCAGATCCATAGAGAAAGAACTGAAGCACCAAGGACCTGAAAGACTCAGACTTTTCGTCCTCCCGCACAGGTACCGCAGCGCCACACCCATGCATCCAGTAATTCCATGACTCCCAGGCCTGACCCAAGATGTCTGCTTGACTTCTTAACTTACAGGCCAGCAGAGACATGAATATCACTCCCAACGGTAAGTGGAATCTCTCCGTGACCTTCAACATCCTCACCACAAACAGGGTACAGACAAACATAGGAACAGCCAAGATGTCATTGAAGCCTGATACTTAGTTTTGACCCAGGAAACCCCTAATTCCCAGCGACTCCGCCTCCCATTCAGCACCTCAAGGGCCTCCCAAAAGGATATCTAAAGTCTCCGCAAAGATGACTGCATCCATCACAGCAGGTGAATCATCAATGTGGTCTGCCGTCTCTCGGAATCGACGTTAAACTGGATGGTCCCATCTGCCGGAATCCCCCCCCCCCTCTCTGTTAACGACAGATGGTTTTAGTTTTGAATTTAACCGCTCCCCATTTGGTGTTAACATGTTATGAACAGTGATTTGAAATGAGCAAACCATAGGGGATGCAAAGGTCACTTTCAGACGATAATTTGGTTAGGACAGGTGAGTGTATGACAAGTACAATATATTAGATTTGTGAAGATCCAGGTTTGTATGACCGAGATAAGTGACTTTTTCACCATTGAGCGATGGGGCCCAAAAACAATATATAACATGATATTTGAAAAGATGTGGACGAGTTATGACACAACTCGTGATGGAGTTGGTGGATTGACAAGAAGCCGATTAGTATTTGTAAAGGGGTGGCAGATCCGGCCTATCAATGGGATACAAAACGGTAAAAACTGTTCAGCCCAGCGGCAGAGGTATGTTGCTCTACCAAAGTGCCATGTTTGTTCCTTTTGTTTACATATTGTCCACCCCATGCATATTTTCTGCCACCCACTACCCACCCCCCATTGTTTGTCCAAGTCTCCATCTATTTTGTTCTTCATTTCATCTCTCTCTCTCTTCTCTCTCTCTCTTTTTTTCCTCTCTCTCTCTCTCTCTCTCCTCTCTCTCTCTCTCCCTGAGACGGGTTGGTGTTCTTCCCTCTTCCATGTTGATGGCTTCAGAAAACTTTTGCCTATTTTTATTCCCCTAAATTTTCAATGCAGAGTGACTGCTGGAGTGTAGAAGTGTCAGGTCACCTGCAGCAAAGTAGTGCACAGTTTTCTTTGAAGTAGTGAAGTTACAGGTTTTCGATTGGTTACCCCACTGCAGTAGCACAGTTGGTACGTGTTTATCTACTGAACACTATTTTTTTTTTAGAAAAGCTTATGATGGGAACCCAAGGTTAAATCGAAGACGTAAAGTTGAGTTCGTGTCTGTTTCTGTCTGTGACGTGGTTATAAGCACCGCCCATTCTACAAGCCATGTCCTCCAGAGTCCAGAAATGCCCACCATATTTTTCTCTCCCATGTGCTCAGATTGTTTTAAAGGCCTCATGTACATTTGAAGACTGAACAAACACCATGTTTCTACATTAAAACACCGTTTTGAGGGGGGAAAAAAGTAACATTTTGATTACAAACCTTCAAACAAGCGGTAATGATGTTTATCCGCAGTGATCGTGGCAGCTGTCATAATATGCACCGCCCAATGAAGTACGTTAATTCTCATTATTGCAGAGGAAAAGAAAATCGTGATATTCCATTAAAAAAAAGCACTTTGGACGTCAAATGCAGTTACTTTCTGTTCTTGCGAGACCGGTGACGTGTCACGTGCTAACTCAATGTTTGCTCACCAGGAATTTACAATGGCTTTACAGCAAAAATATCCTTTGTTTGCTTCCGTGCGAAGCTATAAAAAAAGAACGTCCCGACACATGCATGTCATAAACGCACGATGTCTGCCAATATCAGGAATGCACTAAATAATTGGACCCTTTTTCCACAACATACTTTTAAAACTCAGGGAAAAGATATGATAGAAAGATAAAAGTTTATTATGCTGAATTTACTCATTGAGAGGGGGGAGAAAAAAAGAATAATTAACAAGAGAAGGAAACATATGGCAAACATGGCCCCAGTTTTTTTTCATGGCCCAAAAAAAATGGTGTCTCACTGTTCTCCTAATCTAATATACAAAGCTGAGTTCGTTTCTGTGGATGGGATGTGTGGGCGTCTAAACAAGGTACGTTTAATTACAAACAAAAATACTCATGATTAATATTTGAAGTGTTTGATTTTTTTTTAGCAGCTCTCATAGAGAGCTTCGGCGTTGTTCTTCCTCTTCTTCTTCTTCTTCTTCTTCTTCTTTTGTTCTTTCTTCTTGTGAAGACAAAAACCTTACCCTCTGAGACTCCGGCTCTTGTATATACAAGATCCGGATCTTCCTTAAAATACTTAAGCACATGTACACATCCTCGCATTGACGCTTGCCTTTTGAGAGCGTCTATCATGAAACTTTTAAATACTGTATATTCGGACATTCTGCTTTAAGGTTTCGAAAAAGTTCACGTACTAATTTAAAGATTATTCCATTATATCGTTATTGTAATTTCGTAAATACACTATTTATTTCGTTAAATACACTACATATATATCGTAAATACGTAAATACATTATGACGCGGTCTCGCTATTGGCTTAATCAAGGCTACGTGATGAAATATCGGAAGTTGTTGTTTTTTTTTTTTTGTTTTATGCGACAAAACTTTTAGGACCGCTGCTCTGGACACATTGTCCTTGTTTTTTAATGTCCTTTTGTTGGGTTTTTGTATGTATATATGCTGAGATGTCCCATGGTGTGTTTGTACCAAGCAGCTTAGGCTGCCTTTTTTTTTTTTGGTCTTGGCTTGAGTGCTTAAGCCACTTGACAAGCGCTCCACAAGAAACTGTAACTGAACACACACCAGATTTCATGACATGGCGATGAGGATAAAAATCTATAGCATTCATCTATTTCAGCCACATCGCTGAATTTGTCCCTCAAGGAGGTGGAGTGGTAAGGAGAAACCCGACGTTGCCGGCAACACTACCTACCGGCAGTGGTATAAAATATATTGTTTGGTTTCCAGTCAACCTATAATCGTAGTTAGTTTCTCTATTCCTTGTAATGCAATGTACAAGAGAGACCAGAGAGCAAATTAAAGTTTTCCCAACAAATAATTTCACTACTTTAGTTGGAGGTGCATGAGCAAAGACCATTACCATATGGAAAGTTACTTTTGTTACTTTGCAGTGTTACTTTTGTTTTTAGATCCTCGTGGAGGATCTCTAAGTCTTACTCACGTTGTGTTCATTCATCTCTTCTTGTGACTTCTTTTGTTTCACAGCCTACAGTTTTCATCGAAAACTTCCTGAAACTGGCATAATATATGTAAAAATACCCTGCCGCAGACAACCATCTCCAATTTTGAAAATTCCTCCTAGAAAAAAAGTTATTGGGACGTCAAAAATTCTCCGCTAATGGAAACGCCGAAAAAATTATCTCCGGAAACTCGGCAAGCTTTTTGAATTTCTGTTTGCGGGGGAACGAACAGGCATTTAGCAAGAGATGAATTACGCACATATGATACATCACATGACGTCATATCAAATTTTTTATGACGCATTCATATTTTTGACATTTTTGTTTCACAACCAGGGTTTTTCATCGGATCTTCGTGAAACTTGCTATGTATATGCAGGAAAGCCCACGCGCAGGCAGTAACCATTCTCCGATTTTGGAAATTCTTCCTAGAAAAAAAAAGTTGACGTCATAATATCGCCGCTAATGGAAAAATCGCCTATACCATATCTCCGAAACTAGGCAAGCTGTTTGAATTTTGTTGCGGGAATCAGCCAGGCCATTAGCACAGATAATTTATCGCAAACCTTGATAATCACAATGACGTCATATTCGTTTTTAGACGTCATCATTAAGAGGACGCAGGCATCTTAGCTCATTTGAGCTTGTTAATTAACTTTAGAAAGTTACTCCTCGTATATATTTTGACCGTGTCCATGCACAACCAAATAACTAAAAGTACAACGGTAGATGCAATAACGAACAATACCATTTGAAGAAATCCAGCGGCCCCACAGCAAGCAAGCGTTGCGTTTTAACCGGGGTACTGCCGATGCGCATGCAATGTCAGTATTCTCACTCACCAACAGCTTTAATGGTGGATACAGGACAGTTGTTAAAAGCATTGTCATGTGAGTGATGCTGAGATCATGATCAAAAGTTCACACTGAAAAGAACATTTAAAACTAGATGGTCTTCATGGAATAATTACCGCGCATCAACGGTTTGGAGATATAGAAGAAAAAATATTAACGTTTTGAACGTTTTTTCGTTTTTTACCAAGATGGTGCTTGTACCACGTGACCTATGACATCATGAATTATCATGAAAATATATCTACAGGGAGGAGGGCGCTCCTATGGAAAATTTTGTTGTCCAATCAGACGAACAGCTGCTGAGAAAAAAAATTCATAATGATCGGAATTAAGTGTTGTACTTGTCGAATTTATGACATCATATACCAAAGGCACCGTGACATCATCATGAACGTATATCTTATTCCCCATTGGGAGTAGTTGAGAAGCAGCTATGTCTAATGTTTCCACGGATGGTTCAGAGATAATAGAGGGCTGTTGACGTTTTTCAAAAGATTGGCACCTGTACCACCGTGACCGATGACATCGTAATTATCATAAACATATTCTACAGGAGGAGGCGCTATCCACGGTGAAAATTCCACGTCAGTCGGACCAAGAAATTGCAAGAAATAAAAATCCATACTGATCGAGTCAAGCGTTGTACTTGTCAATTATGACGTTCATAATTAAGGTACCGATGACTTCATTAATGTAGTTATTCCCCAAGGGGATACTTCACAATAAGCCATTGTTTCAAATTTTTTGAAGCTCGAGCTGTGATTGGTTACTTATCTCGTGGCGGTCTGACACCAATTCACACAATGACGTAAATGTGAGGAGGATGAGGAGGAGAAAACCAATTTGAACCCCTCCTAGTAACGGAGTCAAACGTCGGGGTAGCTAGAAAGAACTTAACAGTGCACTACTTTCCAGCACTATAGCCAAATATGCGGCATTTCCTCTGATTGAATGAACCAGTTACGGCTTTAATCTCTCTC
>CM068955.1:145732305-145744347 GCA_035128595.1 Eptatretus atami | reverse complement strand
ACCGTGGTCGCCAATATTTCGACGGCGTGGGGTAGGGTTAATTGCCTAATTTCAATATACCTAAGTACCGAGGTCGTCTACCTATCGGGGAAAACCACACCCTTGATGGACCTTGGGCGGAACGGACCGTTTACCGAGCCCGATCCGGGTGTAAACCGAGCGGGGATTACCAAGATCCGTCGGACCAAATGAACAAATTTACCGGCCAAACGCCTTACATTTGCTCAATACGCACCATGCTTAGGCCAATGAAAGAAAGCACAGAAAACGAGCTGGTACATTTAACAGGGGTTTATTTATAACAATAATCGGGGAGGGGGAGCACGAAAAGAGCAGAGTTATCCGAATATGAAGAAATGTAATGTACAATGAACAAGGCACCCAATGATTCTACTTACAGACGGGGCCCACGGACACACACATACACACACCCAAAATAAACTGGACCCCGTTGGTCTTTGGTCGGTAGGGCCAGGGTACCTGTCCTGCCTCGTGCGGTCACACCGACCCGAACCCACAACCTTGGCGTTGTCAGCACCAAGACTGCAGACCGCTCAACCACGACCACAGACCGCGCCGCAATCGCCACCAAGACTCTTGTCCAGACGTCTCTCGTCTTCTTTCTCTCTTAGGTGGGAGGGTTCTTTCCTCGCCACTCACCTCCTGATTGGACGAAAGGTTGTCAGACGGACTCGTGGTCAGCCTCCCCGATTGGCTGGGGCATGCGTGTGGTGCTCGCCCTTCACTCATTGGCTGGAGGAAACGGTCCATGCCTTCCTTGGAGCGGAGCCTCGATCCGAAGCGACGGAGGCTCCGCCATGCCCTCACCATAAACACGTGGGCAATGGCGACTGGGTCGAGTGAGGGACGCGTTGTTGCTTTGTTGTTGTGTTGTTGTAGTTTGTAGTTGTTGTTGTAAAAACCTAACTAAAAAAATAAACCGTGCGCACACACGAAATTCCCCATTAGACAGAAGGAGGATTCTAACTATAAACACATACTTATCGAAATAACTGAACTACGGGGACTCTGGCTGTTTGTGTGCACAAGGTTTCCAAATCCGTAACAATATGGAATTGTCTGCTTTTTCCTTTTTTACAACTTTTTAGTGACTTATTACGGGTCGTTATGTCGACCAGGATTACGGAAAACATACGATATATAATTTGGGAAGTGTCTGTTTTATTTATTTGACTTCGATGCACTCCTGAACCGCTGTATGGGGTGGACGGGATGGCTTTAGGTAGTTAAAAATATATATATTATAGTCCCAGGGTTCAGGATAGGGGAAGGATCCCAATTATCTTTATGTAAATGTGTATCACATAGCACCAACTAATAAAATAAACAAAAGAGATCATGAAAATGGGGGACCAGATGTTTTGTTTGCTGATCTATTAAATGAAGCATTTTGTCTTGCTGATGTGAACCTAAATCACAAACAGCCCTTTTCTAGCATTGTTGATAAGAATCAGAGATAAACTGTCAACCTGGTGTTTGGCATGCAGGTCAGTGGGTCATTGCATAAATGTGCGCACCATCGATCATTGATATGTACTTTAAGCTCGAGATCCTGCCTGCAAGCATTAGTTGGTGGACGTGGAAGATCCCACAATGTCTTTCATAAAGAGGTGGCGAATTATCGCTTGCACTTTGGCTAAATTACAAATTCCTTGCACCTTCACTTGAACATCCGACCTGGCCAGCTGGTTGTGAAAGATTTGGGTAAAAAAAAAACATCCCTTGCCCAAACCAACATGGTGTGAATGATTGGGGGGTGATTAAGAAGTAGAGAAAGTGTGGTACCAGTGTGATGGGACAAATGGCCTTATCCAATTGTCATCATCTTCATTTATTTTATGGGTGCTAATGCCATGAAAACATTCAGACATCTCTTGACTATATCAAAATGCACGAAATGCTTTTCAGTTTTCAAGGAGTTAATGCTGTTTGAAAGAACTAACATTTATTTTACAGTGTCATTATTATGTACTGTAATTACCAAACGATGGCCAGACTCTGCAGTCTTCGATAAAGTCTTTCTTTTTTGGCCGGTTAATTGAATTGTCAAACTCACTGGTTAATTAACATAAGACAGGGAATCTCTTTGCTTTGCTTCACCCTTGGGGGTTCAATTCCCCCATGGCTGTTCAGTGGAGTTTTCGTTCATCCCAACACCACCATGTGTATGCTAAAGACCCCACGGTGATACTTAAAAAGGAGAGACCTTTGGGTGACCAGTACAAATTAATGTAGAAGATATGAAAAATTGTTCAATTAAGCAAGAAGGAAGTCAATGTGCATGGCATATATGCCTGGTGTTGGCTTAATGGTTAGGGTGGTGGGCTTGGGATCCTAGGATCCTGATTTCAAATCCTACTCAGCTGTTGAATTAACACTAGGTGGGGTTGACTCTGCCTGTCATCCTTCCGGGGTTGGCAAAATGAGTGCCAGCTTGCTGGTATCCTGCGTTGGAGTGGTGACCCGTCCAGGATTGTGCCAAATAGGCAATAGCCAAGGAGACTGCTTCGGCAGCACCAACGTTCTGCACAGAGTATGGTCCCAATGGATGGATGGATAGATGGTATGTAAAGATCTTGGTGATCTGCAAATGCCATGAAAAACCTCCAAAGCAACCAATTACTGGTGAATTTGTTAGCTCTGACAGGTTTTGTTAATCCTACTATTAATTTGCAATTGGTCACGGGTTTTGGACACCAAACAAATTTTTTTTATTACGGACACTCGGCATCAAAAAGATACATATATTGAACAAACGGTTTCAAATGGAACACTTCGCCGCCATTACAGCATTTAAATTGCATCAGATGTGGCAATAAATGTGAATTGTTTCTCCCAGCTTGCCGGCTCGATGACAGAAGACGCCATTACATTTTTGCCTCCTCCATCCCTACCCGGTTTAGAATCCCAAGTGGAGCACAGGCAACTTGCTAGTATTTTAAAAACAATACGTGATGCAAGTCTACAGTGTCCATGACAATGTGACTGAAATAGAATGCTAGTATTTGTTTCTAAGATTTAGACTGAAAACCCATAACAGATCTTCGACGTAAAAATTATAGTTTGCGTGGTGTTTAATTTGACACAAGGCCATTTTTGGTGGCGGGTATACAGAAAGCCATTCTTCTCATATGAAAGATTTTATCTGGAGGTTCAATTTGTTAAGGTTAATTCAATACAGCAAGGTGCTGCCAATTGGAGAGTCAAAAGTGTTGGGAGTCAGTGGGTGCAGCTGAAAGACGTAGCCATGCTAAATATGAAACGCAGAGACAATGGATGATACCAGAAGTCACTGATAGTAAACAAAGAATTATTATTTAACTTGCTGCAACATCCTGCATCTTGTCATGTTTTTGTTTTTTTTTGTTCCACAGTTCCCAGAATATGGCTTCAACGACATTCTCAACAAGATCCAACTCTTCCGGCACGATCTCAAGTCCGAGAACATCCTGCAGCTTCTTAACTCGGCCGAAGACATTCGTGAAGGAGACGTCATTGAAGTTGTTATATCAGGTTAGAATTTAACACCAATAGAGTGGCCTGGTTGCTACGTCACATTGTGAGTGCATATCTCATGATTGTGATTCACCACACTCTGTCACAGAGCATCGGTGCTGCCAAAGCAGTTTCTTGGCAATGGTTTTACTGGGTGGTTTGCCGTTACTTTCCGAGCATTAGCTAGGGCAGGAATTAGGAATTTGATCAGGGTGCTGGTGATAGCTCACCTACTATTCAGATGTTCAACTAATACCAGGAGATGTCCAACAACTAATGCCGGTAGATGGGATGTCCAGTTTAACTTGCATCCAAGAATCGGCACACACATTGATGAATCATCTTGACTGTGACACACCAGGATGAGAGTTTATAGCTGGGTCAGGATTTGAACCCAGGCTAGATGGCTTCGAAGGAAGTGTATGTATCTCGAGGCGATCCTGCCAGCCCATGTCTCATGAAAGTTTGACAGGTCAGGTCAGGTATGGGAGCATGCGCCAGAGCAGCACATCGCTGCGTCCACTTTCCGCCGGTACAAAAGGGGCCTCTGTCTGGCCATCCCCCAGGCAGATGCCTGGCCCATCCCCATCTCCTTGAGATGCTGATCAACCTGTTGATCAAGGTTTGATACAAGGTTTATATCCCATGTATTGGACTAATTTATTTAATGTAATACAAGTGAAGGGACCCAATGAAATGGCGATTATTAGAGTGAATATGATTCTTTGTTGGTACATACTAGCAAGTTGCCTGTGCCCCACTTGGGATTCTAAACGAGGAAGGGATAGAGGTGGCAAAAATGCAAATGGCGTCTTCTGTCATCGAGCCGGTAAGCTGGGAGCAACAATTCACATTTGTTGCCACATCTGATACAATTTAAAGGCTCTAATGGCAGCGAGGTGCTCCATTTGAAACCGTTTGATAAATGTAGCTTTTTGATGCCTCGCAGGTCTTTTTGATGATGTGGCTCGTAGTCATGATGGGAAAGGAACAACTTTGGTGTTTTTTTTTCATCAGAACATTTGCCAACGCTTCGCACTCAGACATTTATAGTCAATAAATTGCACACGTGAAACGGACATTAACATAGCAAGATGGTGTGGAGCGCGGGATCACTCAATTATTTTTATTATTTTTGTTTTGTTTTTTGAAAAAGAATAGGATGTGAATCAAAAGTTAAGTGCCTGATCATAAATAAGAAAAGTTATAAATACATGTGTATGGAAAATAGTTGTGCAGCATTTACATGATGGAACAGCAAATTTTGGGCAAATGTGCATGCGCAGTCCAAGCTCCTCTCACCCTCTCGAGCGTTTTAATTTTAATATTATAAATGTATAACTTCCTCCATGAGTGTTAGTTTGAAGGAAAAGAAAAACGTCCATTTGTCTCCATATTGATGAACTGTAATGTAAACAAAAGCTAGAGCTTTAACTGTTTTATTGACTTGAAAGAAATAAAATAATTAATCAAATAAGTACATTCAATTAATGTGGGATTACTTTATTGGCCATTTACTTTTAATGTATGCACAAATGCTGAAGCTTTAATGAAATAACTACCCAATATTCCTCTTCCCTCTCCATGCTTCACTCTTTTCCCAAACTCCTTGTTCTATCTCCTCCTTCCTCCCCCATTTACCTGACCACTGCACAGCACTCCATTGTCAATATTTTCCTCTTGATCCCATTATGATACGGGCATGATGAGCTACTTCACACGTCAACCACATATCCTTGTGTGACTCAAGTTATATAATTGTCGACTTGACCACCATGTGCATGTCATCCCACACAAATCGGTTTGATGAAGTCATGGTGGCTGCAGGTTTTTCTCACTTTATTTCTTGAATTTCCAACTCCTGTGAACTTCTGCTTGCTCACATATATCGTGCTGCTTGCTCACATATATCGTGTTTCAAACATCCATTTTGCTGTTGTCAAACATTCAAACTGCGAGACACGGTTTCATGCACTTGAGTACAACTTACGAATTCCCCCTGACAGGTATATCATTTTGCTTCTGTGGCTTGGCATTTGTAAGTGACTTCAACTGAGTGATTCATTTTCTGGTGTAATGTGTTCACCTAGCAGTGTAAGGGGCTGGCAGGATGACCGAGACTTAGAGGTATGCACACTCACCTTGAAGCTGTCTAGCCTGGGTTGGAATCCCAACCCAGCTATAAACAGTTATCCTGGTGTATGACAGGCATATACCATCCCCTGGATGGATGTTAAACCGGACGTCCCATATACCAGGATTAGTTGGTGGACGTTAAAGATCTCACGGTGTCCTTTGCGAAGAGTAGGTGAGCTATCGACGGCACCCTAAACAAACTACAAAATTATTGTAGTTACGCTGGGACTACTACTGCTGCTGGGAAGGTAATGGCAAACCACCAAATATAATCCTTGCCAAGAAACTGTTTTGGCAGCACCGACGCTCTGTAACACAGTATGGTACATCAGAATCAGAATCGGAGCAGTGAAGTATTATAATCAGCCCATTGCACTATTTTTGGTCGAGGATTTAACTTCGATTGTTCTGCTGCAATGGAGTAAGAGTCAGAACCTCATGATATACCAGAAGCTTTTGGTATCCAATCCAAGTAGGGGGTTTTATGCAACGTCTCTGCTACTGAACTGACAAGAAACGAGCATATTTGGTGTATCTTTTTCAATCAATCCTGAACACCAAAATTTTAAATGAAGTGTATTATGTCAATATGCTTGAAATTCACCTGGAAAATACGTGGGATCCACTCCAATGTGTGTTCGTTTTGCTTGAACATCATGCACTTGTGTTCATCAATGTCACCGCCACCTCACTCCCCCTGCTTCAACTTCAAAACAAACTTCAAAGGTCACTGAAAAACTCGACACGAAGCAATGCTCAGATTCACACTGAGGAACTCAATGCTTCTTGCAAGATTTTCAATCTTCATGCATACAACTTGCATATTGCATAATAGTGTGGGGGGCACATGGTGATACCTGGCCAGGTGAGCTTTTCCTCTTGAGGGTTTCATGATGTGCTGCGCATTGAAAAGCTATGGAATTATTGGCTTCACTTAATTTTGCCTGTGGTGCAGCGGCAACACCACCTGATCCCACATCCCAATATACACTTTATAGCGGCCTTTGGTGGCCTCAAAATGGTCTTCAAGGCCAATGTGTGGAAGCTTAAAACCTTGCCCAGATTCTGAGGTACCTACACCCAAAATTTGTGGCCTCCAGGTGCTATGGTTTGGGCATGAAAAGGTAACCCAAAAATGCACAAACAAACACACAAACCTTTGAAATTATTTATGAGATTACATCAACAAGGCACCTGTTCGTATGCCGGGTTCTCACTTGAGTGATTGGTTGTGCAAGCAAATCGCTCTCGAAATCGAGAAATTCATTTGTGTACAACTACTGTATTTTATCCATATCTGAGCAAGTCGGTACGCAACACTATTCCCTGTTTCAATGTGTGTAGTTTTTATTTTGTGGCAATTGCGCTGAACCTGGTGGCGCTTGTCAGTCTTTGAGTCGACAATGGCTCTTGTAGTTGTCTCATTAATTTTTTTTTTTTGTATACCTGTTCGGGCCTCGTTTATGAGAGCTAACACACAACGCACAGCAAGGGGGGGGTATGAGACAAGAGGGGTGGGAGTGGGAAGGACAAAACAGTGGGGAACAGAGACATTAGGAGATCTGGGGAAGGGAGAGGGATGGGGTGGGAAACACGGGGTATACAAGATGGACATTACAGGGACTTTCAGGAAGGAAAGCAGGGAATTTGAAGGAAGTGGGGGTTTGGGGTGGATTGACGGGGTAGAAAAGATCGAGGATTAGGATGGGGGACGATAAGAGGTGGTGGTGAACAACTGTTTTGAAGGCCTGGAAAGAGAATGGGATTGAACAGAGTGACGGAGTTTATTCCAAAGGCGGGAAAAAGGGGAATGAAGAAGTGAAGGTGAGCAGTGATTCTTGATTTGGTAGTTTTTACCAGAAGGGGGTTGTTGGTGGACCTTGAGTGCCCTGCGGAAATATGGTGGGGACAAATCGCAGATAGAGCAGGGGCGGCGATAGCGGAGAGGAGACGGTGGAAGACAGAAAGACCACCGACCTGCCTGCAGTGAGAGAGTGAGAAGCCCAAAGACTCAGCCTCATCGTGGGAGATGCCAATGATCCTAAATGCCTTGGTTTCTACAGTGTGAAGCTGAGAAAGGTGAGAGGCAGGAGCACCAGCCCAGAGGGGAGAGCAGTACTCCATCAGGCTGTGGATGAAAGCTTTGTACGTGGTCAGGAGCTCAGGTGGGCTGAGGAAGGACTTTCATGACGGAGGATTCCCAATCGGCGACTGGCTTTGGAGGCCAGGTCGGAAATCTGGCTTTCCCAGGAAAAGATCATGGCAGATAGTGAAACCTAGAAGCTTGAAAGAAAGGACTTCTTCGAGAGGATTGTTGAGAAAGTGGATGGGGAAGGGGTGTGGGGGGGGGTCCAAACGGTCTTTTCGGAGAGACAAAGTGAGAGTGTGAGATTTGTTCGGATTGAAAGACATGTTTCACGTATTGGACCAGTTTGTGATTTTACCCAGATCTGCAGTGAGCGAAGAAGCTGCTGCATGCCGGTCTGAGGGATGACAGATGGTACGGCAGAGGGTGGAGTCATCAGCAAAGAGATAAAGAGGATTTTCCAGAGAGTCGGAGAGATCATTGATGAAAAGTTTATTGCGATTACAATTTACAATTTATTGCTATTATTCGTTTGATATAAATTGAGGCTCATGAAAGCACTGAATGTTTGACAGCGATGGGAGTGGAAGGAAGATGAGGAATGGAGATGGAATGAACCCACTGGCAGCAGAAGTTGGGCTGTACAGACAGGACAAGGGGAACGAAGTAAGGTGAATATACAAGGAGAATGTATATAGCAGACAAGAAGAGCTGCCAAGCAGGGTAAATGTGGAAACGAAACGTACAGTGGATAGGATAGGAGAGTCTATGAGAAAATAAAAGATTTGGAATATAAACAGTGGATAACATGAGGTGGTGATATCTGCCATGATAAAGCAAAGGAGAGAAGAACATGATTGGACAGACGCAGAAAGGTGAGCAGTTGGCCTGGATTTGGGAAGGGTAACAAGGTTTGGGTTGCTAACTGAGTGAGTGCGGCCTAATCGGGATTGTGAAGAGCAAAATAGCTGAGAGGGCAGGTCATCCATACTCCATGCCATTGCAGATGAAGATTTTGTACACAGCTAGGAGTTGAGAGCAGCTGAGGAATGACTATCTTGGAGGCCACCTTGGAAAAGAAGGCGGCTCAGGAAAGTTCATGGCAGGTTGTCACATCCAATGGAGCTCCACAGACCACACCTCTGTCAGAGGTTGATGAATACATAAGTAAACGGGAAGGGTTAGTCACACGGTCTTTCGATAAACATGGAGCAAGTGTGTGGGAGAATCCTCTGGTATGCAACAGCTTGTGGGCACATTGAAGGAAATAAGGTCTGTGTGCCATGTGGTGGGTTGATCAACACCACATGCGCACAACCATTTTCACGGTTCTTGCCCTTACATTGTTGCTGTTGGTCGTGACACCAAATCAAAGTCAACGGCTTATTCTCACCTGGATGTCATCCAGTCACACCATTCCAGTTTTTGGTGATATGAATGTGGGTATCTATGATGCTCTCCAGCGTGGAAGGAATCACAGTAAATCGACAAAAAAGGATGAGTTGATCTTTTTGTTGCCTTCAATCTTGTAGATGAGGTCAAAACAATATATTGTGACGGTTTCTGCGAAACAGTCATTCCGCAAGGCAATGGCACACAACATATTGCGGTTCCCAAGATAGTTATTTCATTATTATTTGTTTCAGATAGTCCTTTCCTTTTGAGTAATGGGTTTATGGCCCAATATGCATTGTGTGGGATTAGGTATTTCCCCCCCCCATTCTTTTCCCATTTAAATCCTCTACACACGAACAAGCATGCCAAAGCACACAACAAATAGGTACACCGGCAGTCATTTGCATACACGTGCCAAATCCCAGATAGAATCGCATGCCATAATCCAACTGGCGTATCACTACAACCTTCACTGTACTCTACTCACCAACGCTACAATGATCATACAACCTCAAAACGCCTTTATTATAACCACCACACCATTGTAACATTATCTAAGCTCCCTGTACATTCGCCATTGACGTCTCGACCACAATGAACAACCATGCAACCACAACTACAACGAACCACCATGACACAACTCATCATTACACCGCGGCTACCATTTCCTCAACCACGGTCACTGCGTATGCCCACCGTCACCTTTTGGAGTAACAGGAAACAATGGGCGCAATGTACCATTATGTACACTTGGATATGGGCGTTCTGACATCTAGCTCAAAGTGCAAGTGTGTGCTAAGCACCATTCAAAGTCACATTGATAGCCCTAGTGCTCCTCTCAATTATGACCCCCATTGGGTGTTCAGTGCACGTTCACACCCAGAGAGCGCAGCCAAATACCCCAGTGCCATGTTACGTACGAAGGTCCATAGCATGGGGAAGCCCAGAACATATTTCCGGCATCTTCGCTGGGGTGCCCATGCGTGGGCGGAACCGGTGCTGGGGTAATAGTGCATTCACCAATGAGGGTGTAGGAAAACTCAAATGACCCGTTTTGATCCATTTCTACACTCCTCCCTCGCCAAAGGATTATATAAGCGCCTTGTTCCACACAGAAGATAGAACACATAGCTCCAATGAGATCTTCATTGGCTTGGTGGCAAGAGGCGGAATGGAGCTGTGGAGTGAGGCTTGCGGGTTGGAGCGGGGGAAACGGAGTTCGCGGAGCGGAGCACTGGGCGACCAAGAGATCTGAGTGCCAGACCGAGCACAGTCATTTGGGCCAAGCCAATTGCATTCACATTTACAGACTTCCTTACACCGCCTTAGGCTGTTTTCTCACATGTTTTTTTCTCTTCTTTTCTGTCTTGTCTGCTGTGGGTGCATAATCATAAAAGAGCAATTAGTGATTAGCCAGGCAAGTTCTGAATGGTTGTCCCTTCAGGGCGGCCCCACAGATATGCACCTCTTTTGCAGTTTCCTCCTTGCACCTCATCTGTTCCTCACTTGCACCTCACCATACCCTCACTTGCACCTCCTTAAACCATGCACCTTAGACACCCTCAGTATTCCTCCTCTTTCCTCCTCAGCGATTGGGCCATGCGGGCTCGTCAACCCAGCTTTGAAAACACGAGGTTGCAACCGCCTCGTCTTTTCTCTTATCTCTCTTGCTATTCTACTCTTCCTCGGAATGTTTCTGATGGTGCCTGTTGTGTTAGTATGAAAGTAAGATTTTCTAAGAATTACATTGGGTTAGCTTTGCACTGTGTTTTCTTTAAGTGCATGACGGTATTTTCTTTTTCTGCACCTCAGCAATCCTTGCATCTCCCTGCTGCACCTATTTTCACTGTAATAAATCCCTTGCTTGCTTGTACCACATACTTTTCCTCACCCTTTCTTGTAATAAATTGCTTGTTATTGTAATGTACCCAGCTCATAGCATCTTTTCCTGCAGTGGTTTAGCAGAGTCCACACGTATTGTTAGCCGGAAAATTATACCCCACGTGATTTGCTCTTGTTAGCCAGCGTACACTCACTGTATTGCTTGGCAGTAATCCGAGGATGCACTGAGAGCACGAGCCCAACTTGATGCTGAAGCCTGGTGTTGGCTTAGTGGTTAGGGTGGCGGCTTGGGATCCTAAGGTCCTGAGTTCAAGCCCCGTTGCCGCTGAATCAATACACCAGGAGGTTGACTCAGCCTGTCCATCCTTCCAAGGTCGGCAAAAATGAGTACCAGTGCACTGGTAAAGGGGGACACTGCATCAGCAGCATAGCCGCGTCCCAACCAATGATGCAAACAGCAGCCACAGGCTGCAGTCGATAGAGAGACTTGATGCTGTCATCCAATGGAAAGATAACATGTGAAGTAGTGAGAACCCTGGCAGGATTGGCGGTATCAATCGGCGTTCGTGGTTGATTAGCAACCTGTCGAGCTGCGGAGTTATCCACGGCTGCTGGCCTCAGGACCGGGTATTCGGGAGGAACTCGAGTGCTTCCCCTTGTGGCGAACCTCGAACCCCAGGCCGTAACAATATTCACACAAGGAAATATGACCATCTTGAGCAGCATTCCCACCGAGTTTATGCACAGGCATCAGATATTGCAGGGTGTGGGTGTTCAATCCACCATACAAAAGGTCAGGAAGTAGATTTGAGGCACAGATCAAAAACCTAACCTGAAAAAGCTGAATAATATTTCAGGAGGAATATGGCTGCCTTGTTCCTTCACATTATTGATCAGCTAGATACCATGTTTTTCACCCCTATCTCAAGCCTGTTGAAAAATAATTTGCCTTTCATATCAGCTATGTGTGAGAGAAGTGTTGAACTCCTATTAGCTGTCCAATGGCTTGATTTCCGATCATCAATTTGGTTTCAGACCAGGTCACTCTACCCTGGATATGTTGCTTC
>CM068955.1:145691066-145722877 GCA_035128595.1 Eptatretus atami | reverse complement strand
GCCAAGTCCTACCCAGGTGCCTCCTGATGACTTCATCTTTGCGTTTTGCTTGTTCGGGTTCCTTCTGATGACTCCAATGCAGTACCTATTTAATTTGGTCTTCCCTTTGATTTGAATTTATTTTTTTGAATGAGAAATTTGCCACCAGAAGAGTTGGCTCGCACCAAGTCCTTCTCAAGTCTACATGGGATAAGTATTCTATGACTACCATCTGGTTCTTCAGGTGATGGGGAAAGCTTACATCGTCGTCATACAGACATAATGGAATGCCAAAACCTTTTCAAGTGTTTTTTCCCCCCATTTATTTAATATTACTTGTGAAATCATAGATTCGCAAGTATATTGGTTGGTCTGGTCTGTGATTCTGTCTGTTTGTCTGTCTGTCTGTTTATCTGTCTGTATGTCAATTGCCTACAAGTCACAATTTTATACTGATCTTCATGAAATACATGAAATACTATTGTCAGGTCAGGCCGGATTAGATCTGTGACTTGCTACAGGTACCATGTAAACCTGTACTAACCTGTTTCATGGTCTGGTTATCGGTGATTAAACCATCTCCACCACCTGGTGTCCTGCTGAGGAGGGTGTATGGATATGGACACTCAGCAGGATTAAAAACAAACCCTGTCAAAGGGTGAATGAGCTCCTTGTGAGGCAACGGCCATCCATATCTAGTGCACAACTGTGTCTGCGAATATCGTCCTGCAGTTAGGTTACTCTTTTTTTGGAGGTTGATGGCAGGATTTGCACTCTGGCTACCGTAAAACACTTCCCTTTGCAAAACACAAGAAAAATGCAAAGAAAATTGAAAACCCACTCCGTGGGAGTCCCTCCTGTGTAGCTTCCCTTCGCAGGGCAGCTCACCGAATGACGAGATTGGGGGAAAGCCTTCAGGACCCCCATTAATTGATGATAGGAGGAAATTCATGGGGGTAACCTTCCCGGGTCAGATTGCGGTAGTGTGTGTCGGGGTGGTGCTGAGGTGTCGTCTACCAGATGGGAGTCTCCTTGGGTTAACCTGAGGCGGTCCCTTTGGGTGGGTACCTGGAATGTCCTATCCCTAAGAGAGGATGATCACCTGTCTCTGTTATCGTCTGAGCTCAAGCGTTTGAACATCAGTATTACAGCACTCTCTGAGGTTTGGAGACCGGATAGTGGTGAGATCATGGTGTGTGGTTACACCTACTAATGGTCTGCTCACTCTGATGGTTACCATGCCCAAGGAGTTGCTGTAGCTGTATCCAATACGCTGACTCCAATGATAATTGAGGTAACACCAATCAATGAGCATATTATGAGACTAAGGATTCGTCACTCCTTGGGTGTTGTTTCCCTGGTCTGTGTTTATACTCCGACTGAGGCGAGTGATCTCACCATGAAGGATGCATTGTATGCTGCGCTCGCATCTCTAGTTGATCAGTGCCTCAGGTGAGATACTCTTCCAGTCTTGGGGAATTTCATCGCATCAACTGGAACTGATAGGGATGGTTATGAGACATGTGTTGGACTCCTGGGTCTGGAACTATGAACCAGAATAGCATTAATTTCCTTGACTTTGCAAGAAGTCATGGACTTAGGGTGGCTGGTTCATGGTTTCAGCACCCACAGGCTCATCGCTGGACTTGGTATTCCAACACTCGTGGTGTGGCAAAGGAGATTGACCATGTGCTCATTGATGGTCGCTGGAGGATGATCCA
This sequence comes from Eptatretus atami, assembly GCA_035128595.1. Classification (NCBI taxonomy): domain Eukaryota; kingdom Metazoa; phylum Chordata; class Myxini; order Myxiniformes; family Myxinidae; genus Eptatretus; species Eptatretus atami. The sequence continues at coordinate 145,721,177 of CM068955.1, read as the reverse complement.
GAACTGCATGGTCTACTGGAGTGCTCAGTTCCTCAATACCGACCATAGGCCTGTGGTAGCAACTCTTAAGTTGCAGCTTAAATCCGAGAGAATGGTACCATCCCAGCCTCGGCTGGATATTGGCAAGCTCAAGGAAGAGAGGGTTGCTGAGAAGTTTGCAAACAGGCTGAGTGGGGATTTGGAGGGTCTGGATGCTTTGGGGGATCCTGAAGAGTTGTGGAGTGCCTTCAAGACCACCGTCCTTGATGTTGCCGGTGGATGTCTTAGAACTCACCGTAGGGGCGAAGAAGAATTTTGTCTCAAATGGGACACTGGATACCATTGACCAGAGTCGCACAGCCAGGCTTAATGGCAGAGCTGAGCTGTTCAGGAGTTGAGGCGTAAAACTGTACGTGCGCTGAGGGTGGACAAGGAGGCCGATGTGCGAGGAATCTGTGAGGGGGTGGTGCATCACCTGTGGTCAAGTGATTCTTGTCCTGGTTACAGGGGAATTCACGCATTGTGTTCATCCAAGCCCGTCCCTCAGTGTACTGCAGTTGGAACAGAGGGTGGTGGCTCTTGACAGAGGAGTCGAAAGTGAAGGCCCGCTGGACCAGGCTGATCCACCAGCTGTTAAGTTGGATGTCAGGGGTGTTACTATCCCTATTGCTGACCCTCCAAACCACTGTCATCCACCTTTGTTTGTGGAAACACAGGCTGCAGTGAACCGGTTGAAATGGGGTGAAGCTCCTGGGATATGTGGCATCCATGCTGATCTTCTCAAGGCTGGTGGAAATGCTGTACTCATGTTGTTGCATGCAGTTCTGTGCTCTGCCTGGAACATAGGCATCATCCAATCTGAGTGGAAGAGGGGCCTTGTTGTCCCTCTCTGGAAAGGGAAGGGTGATCGCCAGGACTACACAACTACCGAGGGGCGACGCTGCTCTCTGTGCCAGGCAAGGTCTTTGCTCTGATAATTCTTGATCGGGTTCGCCACCATCTGCTTGAGCACCAGCGCCCAAAGCAGTGAGTCTTTATACCAAAGAGGTCAACGATTGACCGTATCCTTGCCTTTCTGGTCCTCACCTAACACAGACAAGAGTTTCGGCAGGGGCTGCTTGCAGCCAATGCTGATCTCTGCAAATATCAGTGGGTTTGATGCCATTCTTGATAAGATCCACTTTTTCTCAGCTTGAATGAGCCCATCATGCCAGATCTTATAATCAAAGCAAAGTTGAGGTATTGGGAGTGGACAGCTCCATGGAAGGCTGGGTATTTTTACCTGAGTGAAAATGCTACAGTATAGTGTTCAACTTCTGTGATGTCCCTCGGATGGACGTTAAACTGCATGTCCCGTGGACATTGAAGATCCCACTGTGTCTTTTGTGAAGTGTCAGCTAGTTATTGCTGGCACCCTGAACAAATTACAAACACCTGTCCCTGTCCCCTGCGCTTCATCCCTTGCCTCCCGTCCCTTGCCTCCCGTCCCTTGCCTCCCGTCCCTGCCTCTCCTTGCCTCCCGTCCTTGCCTCCTGTCCCTTGCCTACGCCATGCCTCTGTCCTTGCCTCCTGTCCCTTTCCTCCTGTCCCCTGCCCCCGTCTCCTGCCCCCTGTCCCTTGCTCCCTGCCTCCTACATTGTTCCCTGCCTCCTACATTCTGTTCCCTGCTCCTGTTCCCTGTCTCTATTTCCTGCCCCGCTTCCTGTTCCCTGCCCCCTATCCCCTGCTTCATGTTCCCTGTCCCCTATCTCCTGCTTCCTGTCCCCTGCCTCCTATCCCCTGCTTCCTGTTCCCTGCCCCTTATCCCCTGCTTCCTGTCCCCTGCTCCCTGTCCCTTGCCTCCTGGCCCTGTTCCGTCGGTTGCCCCCTGCTCCCTGCCTCCTGCCCTCTGCCTCCGTCCCCCTGTCCCCTGTCCCCTGCCTCCGTCCCCTGTCCCCCTGTCCCCTGCCCCCTGTCCCTTGCCCCCTGCTCCTATTTCCTGCCCCCTGCTTCCTGTTCCCTGCTCCCTATCCTCTGCTTCATGTTCCTGTCCTATCCTGCTCGTCCTGCCTCCTATCCCTGCTTCCTGTTCCCTGCCCCTTATCTCCTGCTTCCTGTCCCCTGCTCCTGTCCCTTGCCCCCTGCCCCCTGTCCATTGCCTCCTGGCCCTGTCCCTGTCGCTTTCCCCTGCTCCCTGCCTCCTGCCCTCTGCCCCCTGTCCCCCCGGCGCCCTGTCCCCTCCAGTCGAACGTCAGGCCTGGCAAGCCAGTTTAGGAAAGATTTGGGTAGAAAACGTTCCCAGGTGGACCCCCATCAGAAGGTCGGAATAATTGTGATTGTTAAAAGAAGTGTTTATAACATTAGCTCGTGATTACGAGAGAATTGCTGATAACTTATATCAATTAGGAAAATATACTGCCAGCTTATAATGACACAACACCTCACACCTGCTGTTTTAAAATTTGGGACCATAAGTGCCATTAGCTGAGTGTGCATGACTGGTTTGAAATGTGGTCTCAAGAGGCAAGAGTTGAGCTGGAGGGCGCTGGAGGGCAGAAATGGTTTGGTGGAAACGAACCAAATCAAAATCAAAACATAAATTGTAAAATTTGATTGTTACTAATCCTTCATGATGATTTTATTTTATTTTTTAAAAACAAATAAACTTTGTTTATCTGTGCTTCAGTGGGTTTTTAATTCCCCTATATATGGAGATATTGTCTCGAGCGTTTTACATATTATGTTTGAGACGCGTCGGTTGTTTAAAGGTCCAGTTGTACCGTTATAATTTTTTTTTTTAACTATGTTTCAGCCTCTGCCACACAAGAAGACTTCCAAATCCGGCCACATGCCTTGTTTGTACACTCGTACAAGGCACCGACATTTTGTGATCACTGCGGAGAGATGCTCTGGGGTTTGGTTCGCCAAGGCTTGAAATGTGAAGGTGAGCTCTTCGTTGCATCAAAACGGTTACACGTCGACTTTGATAGGCTTTGTTAATAGTAGATGTTTCGACTTGTTAAAATATCAAAATATATTTGATTCAATCAAAGCCTTTTACATTTTCTTTGAGAATGGTTTGATTCAGAAAAAGATGTGAATGGTGATGGTGCGTATGTACATCAGCTTAACAACCTCACCTTGATGAACCCATGATGTCGCAAGATGATGCCATTCTACTGTTGTGTGTTTTCCTCTTGTTCCAACAAGTAAAAGGGGTCAAGCGCAAGCGATGCCCACTTGATGTGCCCCCACTTTGCATCCCCACTCTCCCAATCCTTACCCTCTTCATTGCAAGAAGAGATCACAAGCGACAATTGCATTCACAATGAACATTCTTCTTCTTTCACATGGCAGATTGGCTGCCGGGTAGCTATCATTTTGTTGGGGCGCCACTGTGCCGCTGATGCTGTGCCCCGATTACCACTCCACTGGTACACATTTCTCTGACCTCAGAAGGATGACAGGCTGAGTCAACCCCACCTGGTGTTAATTCAGTGGAAAACGGAGCTCAAACTCAGGATCCTAAGATCCCAAGCCAGTCACTCTAACCACGAAGCCAAGACCAGGCTTAATGAAGAGTCATTAGCTACTTTTCAAAGCAGGATGTGTGGTGCACTTGAGTGTTCCACAGTCAAGAGGATATAATGGATGTATGAGTGAAGGACAGCAAATTTACGTTTGTAAAGGAAGACTATATAGGCTATTACACTCTACAATACTGGTAGAGTAAGTCGAGGAAATGTTCTGAATAAATGTTGAGCGAAACTCAAGAGGTGGTGGAAGAAAACAGAAGCTACGGACATTGGTGAAGGAAACGGTTAACACATATTTGTCGTCCACATCTGAGAGTTTTTTTTTTTGCAAGACAGCATGCTGACACGACTTAGCTTGGATGAAGTTGATGTTCAAAGTTTCAAACGAGCTTTTGATCTTGACCGATGCAGCAATCTGTGGGGGTAACGGTACAACAAAGCGAAGTGATCTACAAAGTGTGAGGGGTTGTCCAATGAAGCTGACAGCTCTTTGATGTGAATATGAAATTGTGTAGAAATATTGCAGTGCAGCTCTCGAGGTAAATTAATACGGGCATCTTCCTGTTTTAGGAACGTGGTAGATGCCCAACATGGCTCCAGCGGCAGGATGGCTCGTTGGGTGCAGCGCTCTTGGCTCTGATTAGTCAAGTGATATTTGTGAATATTTTATCGAACTGATTTTATTGAACTATTTCGTTTTGCATTTATATACTTGTAATTATTTCCTCATTGGAAGACGAAGACAGAAGCTACCTCAAGCAAACATGAGGCTGTTCCATGCTATTGTTACAAACTAATGTCAGTTTACCCTTCTTGCTGTTACATGTTGTTGAGTTCCGGTTCCATGATGACCACAGAACAGGTTCTCATTAACAAGGGAATGCTTTAACCATAAATTGGGGTGGGGAGGAAGAAAAAGAACGTGGCTGCACATGCACTAAACCAAACCGTTACAAATGAATTGAAATGATCTCGATGAGCGACCTCGGAACCTCGATGGAACTTAATTATCAAACTCGATGCACGTATTCTTACGGTTTTGGAAACTTGCTGGTGCTTCTGTCTCTCTAATACTCGGGCTTCAGCATGGGCCACATGGTGAGCTGCTTGTCGCTGTTACTGGTACTCTTGGCTGTCCATAGCACGGGCTTCAGTATTGGCCACACGGTCAGCTGCTCGATGCCTTTGCTTGTGTTCCTGGCTCTCCACACGTGTTCACTTCATACTACTTGGTTTCCTGGCAATAATTTGTTTCTTTGGAGGCATTTTTTTTAATTTTTACATCTCTTGAGAAAACGTTTGTAATATGTAATTCCTGCCAACATTGTATGGACCGTGTATGCTTTTCAAGTTTGGCTTTAAAAGTTGAGCCTGAAGCGAATGGGTTTCGTACAGGGAATTGTTAATGTTAAAACAAAAGTAAAAACCGACAAACAGTATCGTATGATAGTTCGCTCACTTTCATGTTCAAATGCAAGTTGAGCATAACCATCCCAACTTTCTAACACATTCACTGTGCACCTTGAGTACAACCACCAAGTTTGAACTCATTCCGTCCAGCTGTTTATGAGTGCATACAAGGTAGACAGACAGACAGGGGTGAAAACATAACCTCCGTCCAGCTTTGGTAGCGGAGGTAAAAAGATGTGCTGCAGTTTTATTTCAGACAATTGACACATTTTTTTATTTTTTTTGCACTTGTAATAGCCACTCCCACGAGGAACGGAGGTGCTACATGATACATACACATTTACATGGATCATTTGCATCACCAGTTGTGTCAAAACAAATGTGGTCATGAGTTTATTTATTTTTAACCACCAGAAACATTTCTGGGTATGTCCCAAGTTCAACCACCAAGTTTCAACTCGTTCTGTTCAGCGGTTTAAAAGTGCATATACGACAGATATAACAAACCGTCAGACAGAGGTGGCTGTGGCTAGGTGTGTGTGTGTGTTTGCATGCTGTATATGGTGTCATTTCTAGGTTGGCTTGCTTGGCATTCCCATTTGTAGCATTTTACTCATCGTGCTGGGATCTCAGATTCACATCCCATGTTTTTGTCGCTTTATTATTATTATTATTATTGTTATTATTATTTACTAATGTGCTAGTGAAAATAAAAGTATTCTGATGTCTCCTGATGTCATTATCCCTTGTGGGATATCTGTGCCAGATCCTCTTTGAGCCTGAGATGCTGCAGACAAGTGGTAATATGACAATGACTTTATGATGCGTACGCTGTTCTTGCTAGGCTGTGGCTTCAATTACCACAAGCGTTGTGCTTTCAAGATTCCAAACAACTGCAGTGGTGTGCGACGTCGGCGGCCATCCAACGTATCACTCCCTGCACTCACTCGGCTGTGCGGTGGAGATGGTGTCACGCTCTGCACAGATGAAGTTTCTGTGGTGAGGCAGTTTTCACCATGCAGGCCTGTTAACCATTGATCAGTTAACTTGTGGTTGCTTGCTCATTGCTTTGTGATTTTGTGTTCACCTTTATCTTTTAAAACTCTACACTATGTACTCGTATCAGTTGTTTCAATGTGGATTTGAGATAACATTTACACCATGCAAGCAAATCCTTGTATGAATTGTCAATATCTTGACAAGTTTATGTGTAATGATTTATGGGGCCATCTATATTGCTTCTGCAAACATTTCTGAATTGATGACCCACTCATTCCCCCTCCTCCCCTCTCTGATACCACACCACCCCCAACACCACATATCCCATGTAGTCCTCTCCTTCCTTACATCCTTCCCTTTTGACCCTCTTCATTGCCTCCCCTACCCTACTTTTCTTTCTTAATCTTCCCCTTACACTCCCTTCATTCTAAAAAGAGTGTTATGCCTATGAGCATGCTTCAACCTCCAGAAGCTGTCCACATGCTTCATTCCAAGTGAAGGTTTTGCCACAGAGACGAACCTGGAAACGTACCTGAAATAATGTCCACAGATCAGATAAAAGGAGTAAATGAAGTTTCAATGTTCCTATTCCCAGAATAATCTGAAGTGTAGCAAAATAGCATGAAAGGAAATGCCAGAAAAGAAAAAAAACAAGAGGGCAGTCTAATCACTTTCCAACCTCAGCACAAGGGCATGACGCACAAAATGCATTGCTAAGGTCGAGTGCAACCAACGACAACATAAAATCAAGACGCCCATATGGTGGTACAGAACTTTTGTTGTTGCACTAATGACAATGACATTATGATACGTCAGACAAATCTGACCATCAGTTTGGATCCCATCCCAATTGCCACTCAACCTTGGATATGGTGCTGCTTCTCTCAACAATAGATAGAGGTCATGAATCTCAAGCCAGAGGTCAAGGCTGTGTCTCTGTAAACACCTCGGACATTCGACATGATCTAGCACCCTGCCATATTTGCCAAGCTTACGGCCTGTGGCAAATTAGGCCACCTTCTTAATGGCTTACTGACTTCCTCCGCTCAAACTGTCTGTGCCAAGCTCTCAATGAAATCATCTCATCTTCCAGTAGAGCTAAGAGTGCCCCAAAGAAGCATATTCATGGACTCGATCCTGTTCCTCATTTACATCGATGACCTTTCTCATTTTTACTCCTTGCAGATGACTCCACATTCTGCTCAACATTTCCATATCCCACTGACCTGTCAGTCGACAAGGCCTCTCTACGTTGCTTATTGGATGAAAGCTCTTCCCAATGGGCAGGTGTGCCTGATTCGCACACCTTTACTGGATGCTGTGGATACACAGCGCTTCATATCATTACCATCTCCCACAAAGAAGAAAAAGCACAAGGCAAACTGTTTTCATTGCAGATGGTTGGTGGCTTCTGTTTCATACTGCCCCTCATCAGGTCTTACTCGCGAAGCTCTTTCTTTCTTCTGTCCTGACCTACTCGCTCCAGGTTACAAGCGTTCTTCTCGCAACCGCCTCCACGTAAAATTCTTAAATCCAGGCTTATGGCTCATTTCCACTTCTTTGTTCTTCTCTTATCCAATATTTGGAACCTCCTTTCTCAGTCATTTCATTCACCCCATTGCCTCTGGGGCTTCAAATTGGTAGTGGACCACTCTCTCACGTCATCCTCCATCCCGACCAGTCATCTTTTTCTCCATTCATTAATCCTTCCCTACTTCTCCCCATCTACTTGTAGGTTGATTTTATTCCTTGCCCCTCCTTCTTCATTACCTTCTGTCACCTCTTCCATGAGCCAATATTTTGTGTCCAAAAATAATTAACACGGCAGGTGGGGTATGAACTTAGGGTCACAGCATCATTTGTAAACGCCAAACGTCACAGCCTGTTTATGACTCATAAGTGAAAAATCAGTTAAAAATTCAAATTTTCTACTCACAAACAGCCTTTTACTCTCACAGTCAACATCTGCATGCCACTCCGTTGCCAGAACTTTAACCTTATTCTGTCACTTAGCTCTTCCAGGAGTCTATAATTATCTACTGTATATCCAAGCATGAACAAGTAGTGTTGCTACATGTAACAAATACTGAAGCACAGGAAAATACCAACAAAATCCCTCGCACCTCTCAATTTATTACGATGGGATATTATAAATTTGCGTTGCACTGCACTGACGTCATAATGGCAGAAATGATTACCTCCGCCACCTAAGGTAACCGGAGGTTATGTTTTCACCTCTGTCTGTCTGTTTGTTTGTTTGTCTGTGAGCAGGATATCTCAAAACATTATGGACGGATTCGGGCGAAATCTGGTGGACAGGTTGGGTTTGTGACAAGGATGAATTGATTAGATTTTGGTGAAGATCCCGATCCGGATCTGTTTCGAAGAGTTTTTTAAAAGTGATTCCTCACCATTGAGAGATGGGGCCAAAAACGATTTACTGTACAGCACGATATCTCATGAAGTTGTGGACGGATTCGGAGGAAACTTGGTGGACAGGTTGGATTTGTGACGAGGACGAATCAATTTGATTTTGGTGAAGATCCGGATCCGGATCCAATAATTTTTAGAGTGATTCTTCATCATTGACTTGAACACATGCAAGTGCACAGATGGGCCCAAAAATATATAGCGTGATATTTCAAAAAGTTGTGGACGGGTTATGACAAAACTAGGTGGATGAGTTGGGTAGAACGAACCGATTCGATTTTGGTTCAGGTCAGAATCCAGATCCGGCCGATCAGTGGAATACAAATTGTAAACTGTTCAGCCTTGCGGAGGTAAGCGCTCTACCCAGCGCTGTTTTAGTTTTGTACATGGATTATGGAATGCTTGTATAAAATGACATGTTGCGTCTTCCACAGAAGAGCCCATTAGAAGGTGCTGTGGCTCGCGAGCGCTGCTCCCCATCTTGGAGTGGTCGACCTATCTGGGTTGACCGTGCCGTTGCCACAAAGGTCAAAGTTCCACATACATTGGCCGTCCACTCATACAAGCGGCCTACCATGTGTCAGTATTGCAAACGGCTACTTAAAGGTCTTTTCAGACAGGGTGTACAGTGCAAAGGTAAGTTCTGCAAAATGTAGGCATGCATGGGAATTAGTTACTCGAGTTATTGCATTATTTCAGTTGTATTATTTCCATTCTCGATTGTCTTTTCATATTTGTATGGAATTTTAACCACAGACACCTGACTTGTGGACAGCACACCAAGAGAAGGTGGTCACCATGAACCACCGAGGGGTCACCTGCATGAATTTGCATAAACCCATATTTGCTATCCTTGGATAATGAAGGCAACCAGATGTTTATTACAAACAAATGTTGTACGTGTAGATCTAATATCCTACAAAGTCAAGGGACACCCTTATAGATTGAGGGGAGTGGGGTTGGGGGAGGAGGGTTCACCCCCCACAAATGTATTTTTATTTGCACAATTGTGAATATTATGAACAAAGTGTAAAAATCGGACACTGATCCACCATTGAAGCTTGCGGGGTTATAGCTCCCCCAACCTTTTTTTTTCTCAAAACAGTAAAATAGGCCCTTTCCTCATGCACTTGTCAAACTACTGCACTAGCTCACTCCACCTCTCAATTTTTCTCGAGAAAAGTCAAAAATCCAGGCAGCCAATGGCATGAGTCAAGGCCAAGCTATTAAACACAATACAACCCACAGAAAATGCAACTTTGCATTATTTTGTTAACAATACACACATTCTAGAATGCCCGTAACAGCAGCTCTTTCATAGTTGTACTTCATGATTGATTTGTGATTTCAGTTTACAAATCCTGCTAGAAGCTACTGTAGATTCTCCAAAAAAAGAAAGCTTCCGAAATTCAAAATCCTGACTCGAGCGAATAATTATATTTCCTTACTTTGCCAACAACTCTCTTCGGAAGATGTAGCAAACATGTGATAAACCACACCAAGGCATACCGACACATGCTTATCACCGTTTAATTATGACTGGCTGTGCGATGATGATTTCATACCTCCTCTTCCTCCTCCGTATGCAGCACAAAGCTGTGTGTAGCATCATTTGCTGAAGGTGCGGCTGTGCCATCGATGCATTGCCCCTATTACCCTTACACTGGTACTCATTTCCCTGACCTCGGAGGGATGACAGGCTGAGTCAACCGCACCTGGTGTTAATTCAACAGCCAACAGGGACTCAAACTCAGTAGCCTAAGATCCCAAGCGAGCCACCTCAACCACTAAGCGAACACCAGGCTTGTGATTACTTACGTTAGAGATGGAACATGTCTTCAAAACCAACACATGACTTGAACACGCACAGGTGCACCTCCCGAGCTGCCACATTCCTGGTTTTATTTCCTAGTTCTACTTGGTTTACAAAATGCAGCTATGGAATCCAAAAATTCTCCTTTGCTGTAAGAGGCACACTGGCACAGTCGGTGACAGCCATGACACCGTCGGTCATTTTGCCAAATGCAGATCAGCGCTTGTCGAAGTTATTTTTCATCAAGCTTTCGGTTTGAGGGTATACTTGTATCACTTCATTATTCTATCTCAATCTTTTCCCATTCACTACCCCTCTCCCCCTCTCTCCGCTTCCACCTCCCACGCCTTTCTTTCCTGGATCCATGCATGATGTAAATAGCTAAATAAGTCTCACTGCTCACTTTCAAAGTATCGTGCTCCATCTGAACGATTTCTCATAGCCCTTGATACTCCGAACAGCCATCAGAGTTTGGATACCGAGTTCAAGATTTAAACAATCAACACTATTCTTAAATCAACCATGGGGAACGTCAGCACCAAGTGGAAGACTCTGACAAGTGCGAGTACACCAACCCTGGTCATCGATCTGGAAGACTATCAAAAAATCGCCTTACAAGGGAAGAGAAAGCAGAGATTTAGACCAAGCATATGTTTTTGGGGATGTCAGACAGTACTTCATGACGTGACAGAGTGGTGCTTCATTGGGATACACAGGAACCTGCACACAAGCCATTCCTCAGTGTGGTTGTTGCTTAGTGTCATTTGGTGCAATGCAATTTATGGGTTTTCTGCGGTTTCGAAATGTGGAATCTGGTTTTGTGGTATGACTCGTCCAGGTCTATGGGATGGGATGGAACATCAATTATGAGCCAGGCAATGACCACAATGTGAAATGAGGGGATGCAAAGAATCAATCCCATCTCCAAACTAATCTTTCATTAAAGTCCAAATGATGAGGAGGGCACAAGGAACCCCGAATATACATGACTACTTCTTCTTTTGCATCAGCACAAGGTTGCAGGGCAACGTCATTGGCTGGGAGTGCGGCTGATGTAATGCCCTCTTTATAGATATATATGTGGAAAAATTACTTTCGCAGACTGGGAATCGAACCCAGGTCATCTGGCAAAATGTAAATCGAACCCAGGTCATCTGGCAAACTGTAAATCAAACCCAGGTCATCTGACAAACTGTACCAATGCTCTACCATCTGAGCTATCTGGGCGACCCACTGGCTGAGCAACGCAATTCTTCCACATGTATAAGTGCCACCCTCTTTCCCCCACTGCTTCCGGGGCACTCACTGCCAACCATAGAACAGCTAGGGCCTGCTCTTTGATCACTAATGGTCACAAATGATTTTTGATCAAAGGTTTTTAATCACTAATGCCCTCTGTAGGTTAGGCTAGGAGTTTGTAATTTGTTCATGGTGCCGGTGATAGTTCGCCTACTCTTCGCGAAGGACACCGTCTTGCAATGTGTGTTTGGACATGATTTGGTCAACTTCTGTATCGCTGAGTCATAGTTGTGAAATTAAAAATCTGAAGATCATGATCAACAGTAGAACATAAAAAGGAAGTCACATACACAAAATGTTTCATGTTGAACGGTTGTCATTTTGAATATTTGAAACTCTGAAATCCTCCATACAATGTCGGGCCACCTTGTTCCGACTTTCCCATTAAATAATGCATTATCATAAACTTTAAATGATAACGTTTTTGATCACTTTGGATGGAATGTAACAGCATTTCAAGTTAAACATAAGTCTTAGTGGACAAGGGATGATCAAACTGATGGGGAACAGCCAGACCCGTTTACCATGGGGTTTTTGGCAGATTTTCTTGTTTGCCCAGGAGGAATATTTGTGTGAGCAGCACAAGTTGATGCATTGTACCATTTAAGTGAAATGTTGCATCCAATTAACGATCTCAGAAATAAACTCCTGAATGGCTCGTGGTTATAATCGTTAAAATGTGACATTTGTTTGATGGACGAGAATGTTTTTGTCCGTAGACTGCAAGTTCAACTGTCACAAACGGTGTGCTGCAAAAGTGCCGAAAGACTGCTTCGGGGAGGTTTTGATCAATGAAGGTAGGTGTCTTTCAAGAATGGTTATTGAAATGGTTTAAGGTTCCATTTTGAGGGTTTTTTTTGGTTTTTTTTTTGGAGAGATCAAGCGTCATGGAAGAGCCACTGCCAAAGTCCTTCAATGTTGTGACTTCAAAGATTATCTTGGGCAAACAAGGATGATTCCTGTATGGAAAAAAAAAAACGAACTTCGTTCAATGTAACGTATAGGTAGACAGGGTTACGTTGAACTGGATTTCACCTTAATGCTGAACTTAACTTGATTTAACCAAATGTAGTTTTTTTTTTGTTTGTTTTTTCCTGGCACTCCCAATTGTTAATGACACGCATGTCAATCTGAACATGGCGGTTTGGTTTTGCATTCGTTTAATTGACGTCGGGGAGTGGTGGGGTGGGAGGAATACGGTGGCAATTCTGTCACAAGTAGATGTGGTGAAATCTAAAAGGCAAGGGGGTCATCCTGGCATTGTTCTTTACCTTTTGACAATGTTGCAATGGTCACCTGTACATCGATAATTACCTCCGCCACCGAAGGTAGATGGAGGTTATGTTTTTCAACCCTTCCTGCCTTCTCTCTCTCTCTCTCTCTGTCTCTGTCTCGGTCTGTCTGTCTCTGAGGAGGATATCTCAATATGTTGAGACAGATTTGGACGAAACTTGGTGGACAGGTTGGGTGTGTGACAAGGACAAATTGATTCGACTGGTGAGGATTCGGATCCGATCCGGATCCAAGAATTGTTTTTTTTTTTACTTCCTAGCGATTCTTCACCATTGAGAGATGTAACTTTAAACATAGGAGGGACTCTCCATGGAGAATATTTTATGAACTGAAGCACCGCTCCCCTCGGGAGCCTTCAAGGGGGTCATGTTTATATTTATGCCTATTTTACTCCAAGGGGCCAGGATTACACACCCAAAAATGGTTGTGATCTGTTCAGCCGTTTTTGCGGTACCTGGGAACAGACAGACAACAGAGGTGAATATTATAGTAAGATAATTCTGATGTCATAGGTCACATGGTATGGCACGCATATTGGATTAAAGGAAAAAGTTTGGACATCATCTTCCATGAAACCGCTCAACAAAAAAAATTGAAACTTAACATACGTCATCAACTCCCCTTGCAGCACACAGGGTGATTATGACAACATCATTGGTGAAGTGGTATTCCAGCCATAATTGGTTGAATCGAAATCTTTATCCAAAAAATCTGAAACGTCATATATCTTGTCTACGACCTGATCTGAGTGGATAATTAAATTTATGATGTTCAAAACCCATGCCAAGAAATGACACGACATGCTATGGGTACGTGGACAATAATAGTGACGTGTTTAGTTAATAATGGTATTTTTGTTCAGAATGAGTGCACAAGGCGAGACTATGCGCTCGACCGAGTGCTGTTCTAGTTTTTGTATGAAATTGTATTCACCATTCGATGCAGAAAATAAACAAAAACCTTTCATTCATAGTTCTGCACTGTTTACACTGCATGCACTTTTGTACTTGTGAGACTATAATTGCCCAAATGTTGAAGTTTTATTGTCATCACCTTCACACAGAGCTGCTGACTCCTGACAAGGAGGGTAACATTACTGCGGAGGAGAGCGGCGATGAGGTAGAAGGAATCGCTTCATTTCCTTTGGATGCAGAAGAAAACCTGGACACCAGCAATGAATTTCTGGGAAAGGATTTTAGGAACGTAGCAGAGGGGGACCCTGATGATGATTGCGAGAGTGACCACACCAGCAGGTTAGTGGGGATATCTTTATGGGAGAATGAGGTTTAGTTAAGTGAAATATGCATGGGAAATTAAAGATATAAGCTGCAAATCCGAATATATAACTTATCAATAGTGGTATCATCTAGTTTCATTCTTTGAATTATCTTTCAATCTTTCTACGACCACTGATGTCACAAAGGCCCATCTAATGATTCATTCACAATGATTCACATCCAGTCCCCACCCTCCCCCAACATCACCCCTTGGGAATACTAACCACAGCATCCTAACATGCCTCACTAGATAGGTCCCCACTCAGAGCCCCCATTGTATGTACTTTTTGATTAATTACCAACATTATACAACAATAATGGAATTGCCAGCTGTGCGTACAAACACCACTAAGTAATAAACATTTCCACCTGATGGTTCATCCCTCAATATTGGTGGGCGCTGTTTTGGTACTTTCCAAATCATCAACTTTTGAAATCGTTTTCTCTCTTCTGATTCTGATTCTGATGTGACAATTACTCTGTTACAGAGGGTCGGTGCCACCAAAGCAGTTTCTTGGCAAGGGTTATACTGGGTGGTTTGCCATTGCAAGCGGTAGTTAGAGCAGGGATTTGGAATTTGTTCAGGGTGCCGGTGATAGCTCACCTACTCTTCGCGAAGGACACCATGGGATCTTTAATATCCACCCACAACTGCCGGCAGACTGGATGCCCAATTTATCGTCTGTCCGAGGGACGGCACACACGTTGATGAATCACCCTGACCCTGAAACACTGGGGTTTACAGTTTATAGCTGGGTCAGGATTCAAACCCAGGCTAGACAGCTTTGAGGCGAGTGTATGTACCTTTCAGCCCTGCTTTATATGAAGAATCCTTTAATTAGCAAATAATAGGCCTTCAGTGAAATGCATATCTCCATCGATCAATTTCTAGCATTCCATCCTTATTTTACTTGATCCTGCTAGCTTTCCTCAATCTACCAGGATGCTATTTTTCCTTTACGTCTGACTTGATGCAACGGTGGTAGCGGTGGTGGAAGTACCTTTACCATTTGGCTGAGATGATTATTGTTTTCCAGTGATGTTAACGCGCTGCTCCGGTGCATGCTCCCATACCTGACCTGACCTGGTATTAACAAAAGCGTTCCTCTACTCACAGTCCACTGTCATTGTCAATCCACTCTTATTCTTCACGAGTTCCGTTTAAAGCAAATGATAGTTAAGCTCTGTTTGGTAAAGATAATTTTTCTATCAGTGCTGCCACTTCCCTTGCAATCTCGCTTGATGCCCTAAAAAGGAATAAATGTTTTGTTTAAATAAAGCCTGCTTACACCCTTGAGATGACAATCTGAGATTGTGTCCTGTCCACCATTCTGACGAAAGTTGTTCCATGGTTTTGGTTACGTGTGGGTGTCCCAAATATTGAGGATGCAGCTAAACTCTTTTGGTTAGTGTAGCAGTGTTTCTGCTCTGTGCAGATTTTAATGCAGATGAAGTAAAGTGGAGTCAATTTGGGTTGGTGAATGTGGTAAGTAGTGTAAAGCTTGTGTATCAGTAATACAAAAAGGTTAACTTGATTAGACTGTTGTTGCAGTCTGATGTCGCTTGCCTCGTGACATCGACCACTGGTCCAAATGACACATTGTTTTTGTACATTGTGTCGAGCCATTGTTGTTCTTCATGAGATTTCGGCTTGTGGTGGTGTGAAATAATATCCATCAGGTAGTCTGTAATGGACTTCCTATGGAGGAATGGCATGGACACTTCATATGTTTAATACAACACAAATCCTCAAAGGCATTGGCCAAGATAAAAAACTTACAAACCTATAAAGTACCTACCAGTCATCTGTGGAGGATTTCACATCCAACAACACTCGTGAAGCTATTGGACAGCACTGCTGAACTACAAAACTGGCAGACCCAAAAGAGCCTGTTTCTTCTTCTTCTTCTTCTTCTTATTATTATTATTCTGCTTCTTCTGCTTCTGCTGCTTCTGCTTCTGCTGCTTCTTCTTCTGCTTCTGCTGCTTCTTTGTCTTCTTTTCAGACAGCCTAACTCAAAATTGGTTTCAGCTTAATACTTGCATGAAGCACGAATCGACTGGATTTTACAGTGGGAAGATCCATGACTACTCAAAGTTTTCACAACTTGAAAGGATTTAACAAAGTAGGCATAGCTGCATATCTGCATGTAGGCCGTATGGCCATGAGAGGTCGGTGGGACCATGCCTGTCATTCAGCCTGGTGGGGACGAGCCCACGGCGATAACGGGCCGAGGACCTCATACACCTGTATGAGTGTGGTTAAAGGTGGAATATTACGTACATTCTTACAGCAGAAAACCATTTTCAAGTCTGACTATTCAGTCTTCACATCCTTTGTGTTCCTCTGTTCATGTTCAACCGGCAGTTTTAACGACAATATATTTCAGAGTGCAATCAAAATAATATTCCCCAGCATGTAAATACAGCTTTTTTTTAAAGTGCAGAAACGAGTAAAAAACATGTAAAAGGATGTAGGGGATGGTACGCTGAAAAGTGTGTAAACAAGGTAGGGATGGTTTAAAAGGGGCATAACTGTGTGAAAAATTGCCGAAACACCCGAAAACTCAAACTTGTTCTGTAACTTATAATAAAGCAATGTACCAAGTTTCAGCTGAACATGTTAGAGGGTATGGAGAAAAAAAAGTCTGAAAAATCAAAGGTGGAATGGACGGATGGACAAATGGAGAGCAAACATATAGTCCCCTCTGGTGAAACCGCTAGGGAACTAAAAATGGTTGATCCCTGGCCATCCCTAAATATACATCTCTCTCAATTTGGGATCACAAACACCACAAGCACGAGCTGAAGTGTGTGTGTGTGTGTGTGTGTGTGTGTTTTGTTAATACAGTCCCTTCAGAAAGTATTCACACCCCTCGACGTTTTCACATTTTGTTGCATTACAGTACAGCCTGAATTTAAAATGGATTAAATTTTTTTTTAAAAATTCTACAAATTAATTAAAATGAAAAGATGAAATATCTTGCGTCAATAAGTATTCAACCCCCTGAGTCAATACTTTGAAGAAGCACCTTTGGCAGCGATTACAGCTTCAAGTCTTCGTGGGTATGTCTGTATCAGCTTTGCATATCTAGATTTGGGGATTTTCTCCCATTCTTCCTTGCAGATTTGCTCAAGCTCTGTCAAGTTGGATGGAGAGTGTCGGTGAACAGGAATCTTCAAGTGTTTCCACAGATTCTCAATGGGATTCAAGTCTGGGCTTTGGCCGGGCCACTCAAGAACTTTCACATTCTTGTTCTGAAGCCATTCCGGTGTTGCTTTGGCTGTGTGCTTGGAGTCGTTGTTCTGTTGGAATGTAAGTCTTCACCACAGTCAAGTTTTTTTTTTGCACTCTGAAGCAGGTTCTCCTCAAGGATTTGCCTGTATTTGGTTCCACTCATTGTTCCCACTATCCTTACAAGCCTCCCAGTCCCTGCCGCTGAAAAGCATCCCCATAGCACGATGCTGCCATCACCATGCTTCATGGTAGGGATGGTGTTGAATGGGTGATGAGCTGTGCTCAGGTTTTGCCAGACATAGCGCTTTGCATTTCGGCCAAAGAGTTCATTTTTTGTCTCCTCAGACCACAGAATCTTTTACCTCATGCCTTGAGTCTTTCACGTGCCTTTTGCAAACTCAGGAATGCTATCATGTGCCTTTTTCTCAGGAGTGGCTTCCGTCTGACCACTCTCCCATAAAGCCTAGATTTGTGAAGTGCTGCAGAGACTGTTGTTCTTCTGGCAGGTTCTCGCATCTCAGCCAAGGAACTCTGTAGTTCTGTCAGAGTGGTCAGTGGGTTCTTGGTCACCTCCCTGAGCAAGGTCTTTTCCCGGTTGCTCAGTTTGGTCGGACAGCCATTTCCTAATTTGGTTTGGTCCATTTCCGAACAGTTTGGTCCATTTCCTAATGATGGAGCTCACTGTGCTCTTGGGAACTTTCAACAGTCTAGAAATTGTTAATACCCTTCCCCAGATCTATGCCTCATCGCAATTCTATCTTGGAGTTCTACGGACAGTTCCTTGGACTTCATGGTGGAGTTTCTGCTCTGACGTGCACTGTCAACTGTGGGACCTTATATAGAAAGGTGTGTTTCTTTCTAAATCATGTCCAATCAATTGAATTTGCCACAGTTGGATGCCAATCAAGTTGTAGAGACATCTCAGGGATGATCAAAGGAAATTGGATGCACCTGTGCTCAATTTAGAATGTCATTGCAAGGGGGTTGAATACTTCTTGATGGAATACATTTCAGCTTTTCAATTTTCATTAATTTATAATAATTTCTGAAAACATGTTTTCACTTTGTCATGATGGGGATATTTTGTGTGGATCGGTGACAAAACATTTAAATTTAATCCCTGTCCATATCGGAGAAGTGATGGTTTTGAGACAGAAGTGTTAGAATTTGCACTTATTCCTCAGTTTGACGGATTTGTCGAAGGAAAGCCGAGTGGTATCATCGATGAAAGAAACAACATTTTCATGAGTGCAATTGTTGTGGGTTCGGGCGCTTGAAATAAATATTTAACATGATAACAGTTGAGTTGTCCCAAGTTCAAGTTCTCTTGGGTTGAAATTGAACACATTGCACACTTGCGGCGAACATCGTCCAGCAGAGGAATTGAAGCATCTATTTTCCTCTCAAGAGATTGTATCCATCAGTTGTTTCCATTCCATGGAAAAGTATTTGATGGGATTTGAACAAATTAAAAGTAAATGGTAGACAGTGCATATTGGGAGTAGTGAAGTCTTAAGGATAGTTTGGTGTAATATACCTGTATCACACGTGCAAAACTTGTACCAATCACACACGGGATTGATATTGTAATCAGCTCAACACACGTGGTTATGGTCTCACATTTGCTGCTGTATGGAATGGATTTACGCACAAGTGGAGTCTTCTGGTGGATGGGAAACATTTGGGCATTCACTCTAAATCTGCAGCTTTGTGGTGTAATGTCATGAATATTATTACAAATTTGGGGTCCATCATCATGGGGAAAATGTGATGTTATATTTCATTGATTATAATATAAAGATTAAGATGGAAGCAAAGATCAGACCATGATAGTTTCTACCCCATTAATCCTACCTCCAACTCCTTTCAAGTTTTCAATTTTTCCTTCTTAAGAGTTTCCTTCTGTATCCGTATTATCCACCCTGTGCATACATCCCTTACGTGTCCAAGTCTCCCTCGATTTTGTCCCCCAACCCGATTGTTGGTGTGTCCTCTCCCTCTCAAAGCTCATTCCGGTCACGTGACTTTGTCGGTCAAAATGGCGGACTTAGTAAATTCCTTCAAAAATCTTCTTCTCCAGACCCACCAGTCAGAATGCTACCAAATTTGGATTACGACAGTAGGACGAGGGTCATGGTGTTAACTTGCGGAGGTCATACCGATTACGTGACCAGAAGTGTGTCAAAACGGCAGCCTTTGTACATTTTTGAGAAAATTGCGTAAGTTCGTTCAAAAATCTTCTTCTCCAGACCCACCAGTCAGAATGCTACTTTTGGGGCCGAGGCCTACTACCTCAAGAAAGAAATCAAGTAAATTCATATACCAGCTGTTTATTCAATAAGATACAAGACACTCCTGTGCACAGAAGGAAGACTTCAAACTCCCGATGGTATTGGGAGTTGAAGGCTTAAGGGTACAGAGCATTTCTTGAGCGTTTCTATACAGTTTTCACCAAGATATCAGATGGAACTTTGTGGACTCCAAATATGCCACATACAATGGTATTAGTCTGTCAAATATGTTACATACAATGGTTTTGGTTGGTTCAAAGATGCCTCATACAATGGTTTACAATGGTTGGAGTTTGTTTTCTGATACAAGAAGAGGGGTGTGGGGGGAGGGGGGGGGGTAAGAGAGAGTCATTGTTTCATTCTGCTGACTACATGATCACAGGTCAAGAGTTCATTTAACAGATATGACTTAACAATAGGTTATTTGGATTAAAGTAAAGATCGTGTGTGTATTTTCTTACAAGCTCACTCAGCATGTATACCTAGCTCACTCAGCATGTATATTTTAGCTTTATCAGCATGCATGTCTATCAGCTCTACCAGTAAATCATTTCTAAACTAAATTAATTAAATCATTTAAGAAAATAACTCAGTAAATTTTGCTTTTTACATGATTATCAATTCAATTTAATAATCCAGCTCCCACATCAAATTTGGTTTACAACATTAGGCCAGGGCCCACATAAGATACGGGTCCAGTGGTCTTATTTTTAGCTCCTCTGGAATTGGAATTCCAGATCAGGTATTGTCATCTTGCAGCATCCATCCGTCCGTCCGTCCATCTGTCCGTCCATCCGTCTCCTATTTTGACTTCTCCGGCCAAACCGCTGGGCCAATCCTGATGAAATTTGGCAACAACGTTCCTGTTCAAACTGGTAACAGGGATTGCAAAGCTCGTTCTGGTCACTTGACTTTAAGTAGGTCAAGATGGTAGAATTAGTAAATTCCCTCAAAAATCTTCTTCTCCAGACCCATCGGTAAGAATACCACCAAATTTGGGTCACAACATTAGGACAAGGGTCCAGTTGTTAAATTGCAGAGGCTTTGTGAATCACATGACCCGAAGTGTGTCAAAATGGCGGTCGCGTAAATTCCGTCAAAAATCTTCTCTGCCAGACCCACCAGTCAGAATGCTCTCAAATTTAGATTACAACATTAAGCCAGGGCCCACATAAGCTACAGGTGCAGTAGTCCTATTTTTGCCTCTGCAACCGAAGGTGAAGGTGGTTATGTTTTCACCCCTTTCTGTCTGTTTGTCTGTCTATTAGTTTGTTTGTGTACAGGATATCTCAAAATGTTGTGCACGGATCTGGATGAAATTTTGTGGACAGGTTTGGTGCCTGATAAGGACAAACTGATTATAATATTTGGGTGAAGATCCGGATCCGGATCAGACTCCGTGAATTTTTAAAGTGATTCTTCACCATTTCGAGATAAGGCCGAAACGATATAGTACTGTATAGCATTTTTCAAAAATGTAATGGGCCCGATATGTTCTCATGGATCAGGCATTACGTGGCGGATGTATGCTCTCCACCGAGTGCCCTTCGAGTTGTTGTTGAGAGATTTTTGACATGTTCAGGTAGTTATTGATGTTTTTTGGTTGGGGGTTTTTTTCAACATTCGGGTGGGATTGACCGGTTTGTGGTTTGTTTATAATTATGTGTTTGGATTATACATTAGAGTGGAATTTGTATGTTGAGTGACCCTCACCCGAAACCCTGATAATTATGTCTGACCCTGAATATTTGACTGAATGGATTTGTGGTTTTTTTCGGAAGCGAATAAAGACAAAATTAAATTGAGTTATTCACAATTTGACGGTGCATTCTGTAGTCCTCATCCCTTAGGTTGGCAAATGTCAGCCAGTGCTTGAGGCAGTAATTTGGAATTTTAACAAGATACTGGCACACAATGGCATAGCCTTTTCTCAGTTCTTTTAGATATTTATCATCGACTTGTTAATGCTAGCAGAGAGAGAGAGAGAGCAACGCTCTTCAGGGTGGTGTACATTATGATGCAATGCTGATCCAGTAAATCACGAGCATGCAATTTTGTAATCCGTTCCTGTCGTCGGGAATCCAACCAAGGATGGACGACTACAAATGTTAGCACATTATCACTGAGCTATCCTGCCATCCCTGACAGAATGTTAGTCTTGAGTTTTGATTGCAGTGAAAAATAATCATTTTCTAATTCCATCTTTTCTCTTCAACAGCCACAATATGAGCACCAACATCCCGCTGATGCGCATCATTCAGTCCGTGAAGCACAAAAAGAGGAGAAACCTCTCACTCATCAAAGAGGGCTGGATGGTTCATTACACAGACAAGGACACGCTGGTCAGGACTCAGGTTTTATTCTCACCTTGATGTGACGCGAACGGCATTGCATGACTCTGCCCGTTGTCGGTGTTTCAAAATGTCACATTCCACTTTCAGTCGATCAAATACAAAATGTAGAAATCAAACTTCAATTCTGCTCAAATTGAAACATGACAATCCTGCCTTTATGGATTCCTGATGCTGTACTTGCTTTGAATCCTCCTCTAGTTGGAGGTTGTTGTTGTTTGTGGTGGTGTTGTGTTTTTTTTGTTGTTGTTGTATTTTTTCTTTTAAAGAGAAAATACGATTGCAATTGAAGGTCAAATTGGAATTGCAATTGAAGACAAATGTCAAATTTCCAGATGCTGTGCTGATAACTAATTTTGCTGTTCATTTTATTTCTTCCGTCATTGAAGGTGAAGGGGGTTATGTTTTCACCTCTCTCTGTCTGTCTGTTTGTTACGCTCGTTGAAGGAGAGGGTATTGCATTTGGATCCGTTTGTTACCTCCACCACTAAAGATGAAGGAGGTTATGTTTTCACCTCTCTCTGTCTGTCTGTCTGTTTGTTTGTTTGTGTACTAGATATCTCAAAAAGTTGTGGACGGATCTGGATGAAATTTTGTGGACAGGTTCGGTATGTAACAAGGACGAACTGATTAGATTTTGGTGAAGATCCGTGTCCGGATCAGACTACTCTCATTTTTGAGTGATTCTTCACCATCGAGAGATAGAACCAAAAACGATATATAGCATGATATTTCAAAAATCTATTGGGCTCGATATGTTCTCGTGGATCAGGCATTACGTAGCGGAGGCATCAGGCATTACGTATGCGCTCTACCGAGTGTCCTTCTAGTTTGTTTGTTTGTCTGCACAGAACTTTCGTGTTTTTCTCCGTAACTGCTTGTCAGATTGAGAGGAAATTTTTACAATTGGTGCGACTACTCATGTAGAATGTTTTAATGATAATTATGACATCGTAGGTCACATGGTGTGGCACCCATGTTGGAAAAACAGAAAAATATTGGACCTCTTTAGCTCTGAAACCGCACCAAGGAAAAAATTGAAACTTGGCACATAGCAAGTACTCCTCATGGGGAATAAGAATGATTTTTTATGATGTCATAGGTGCCTTCGTTATGACATCATAATTGCATATGTAGAATGCTACATCCAATCAGTATGAAAATTTTTGAGGGTCATCTAGGAATATAATGGTCCACAAGAAAAATTTGATGACATCATCGGTCATGTGAGTTGGCAACTCTATATATATATATATATATATATATATATATATATATATATATATATATATATATTTGTATATATATACAGTGTATATATATATATATATATTTATTTATTTATTTTTAACCTTCAAAAATCTTCTTCTCTAAATTGACTGCGTAGATTAAGGCAAAACTTTACAGGTATGACCGCCGATCCATGAGGAACAAAAGGTTCACACATATGATGTCATAATTTACCCTAATACATATATAATTTACCCTAATAATATTGGGTTTACCCGAATACATATATAAATCTTCTCCAGAACAGCTGGACATATTGAGGGGAAACTTCACATAAATGTTCCCCAAGGCATGCGTGTACAAGGTTGTTAAGGAATAATTGATGTCACATGGTTTGGCAGCCATATTGGATTTAAGAAAAATATTTAATAATATTTTCTCTGGAACCGCTTAATCAATCGACGTGAAACTTCAAAATTGTGATCTCGTAGTGATGGGGAATACTTTTTGAATTTCAACTTGATCAGATACATGGTCTGGCAGCCAGAATTATTTATTTATTTTTGTTTTATTTTTATTTTTATTTGTGTTTTATTTATTTATTTATTTATTTATTTTGAATACGGCTCACTTGGCTGTGCTAGTCAGCGACTGACTTTGGAGGCCAGCTTGGAAATGTGGCTTTCCCAGGAAAGATCATAGCAGATAGTGAGACCCAAAAGCTTGGGTGACAGAACTTCTTTCACAGGATTGTTGAGAAAGTAGATGGGGGATTGTGCTGATAGCCGAGGCTCACAAGCCAATTCTCTTCATGGGCGCCCCGAAAACTGCTTTGAACAAGTTTTGTGAGCACCTGAAAAAGATATCATGCCAAGAACCAGGCCAAAGATGGCTCCTCCCACGGACGAGGGGGGAGCAGACCCAAGTGCAATGGGCTTTCAAGATCCATAAAAGGCTGCATGTAGAGCATCTAAGAGAGGGCATATAAAGACTGAGAGAATCGGAGATTTGAAGCTTGATTACTCAGTTAGGGGCTCGATTATTATTATTGTTATTATTATTATTATTAATATTATTATCATTATTTTTATTTGCACGAACGCAGTGGTCCTCTCACTTTCTCTCTTTGCATCCTTCTCTCTGTCATTCCTTTCGCTTTGCTCGCTTGCGTTTCTTCCTTCACTCTCCTTCGCACTTTATCAATTCATTTCTCGCCACACCACCCATCTTCGTCATTCATTCTTTCCTGCATCTTCCGTCTCTGTTCTTTCGCTTTCTTCCTGATTTCTTCACCTTCTGCCCTTGTACACCTTCGCTTTCACGTTCCCACGTCCGATAGCTCCGTCAATGTACCCTCTGCCTCATCTACAGCACCCAGGTGTCTTGCCTGGAGACTCATTAAATACATGCCTTGAGTGATGTCACTGGTCCATGGGGAAACTCCAGTGTCACAGCTGTGTGTAGGGCAGGGGGGGAGCAAATTGCGGAGGCTTCCTTTTTCAGTCAGGACGTGGGAGCCAGAATCAACAAGTGTGAGGTGTGCAGCGGTCCGTCCTGTCCCCATCTATTTATTTCTATCTTCATCTCATCTTTTTCACCAATTATTCATCCCACAATTATTTGCCAATCATTAATCCCATCATTCTTTGCCAATCACCCATCTCTACCTTCCACATCAGATGCATGATGCTGGTATACTGTACTGCAGCATGTTGTCATTCATAAGGTTCTGAAGGTGGGTCTGTTACTTATGGGATAATTTTGAAAAGCATACGTGCTGCGATTAATTGTTGCACATATGGCATTCCATTGTTTTCTCTCCTTGTAAATACTTGTTTGCCTGCTACTGTAAAGATTTGCATTTTTATTCTGATGGTGGCATAAGACTGCTGAGGCATTTGGCTAGCTCAAATTTGTTATCTAAGTTCAATCTCAGATGAGGTTACATGACGTTGGTTATGCTCGACTGACTGACTACGGTCTGTTGCGTAACCACCTGCATGGTTCCCCTGTTGCTTCGCCTAACTCACCGGCATGGTAACCTGACCTTGGGTGCGAAGATCCGGCCAGACTTGAGAGTGGCAAATCGCGTCCGTGGTCTCTCGGAGTTATGCAGAGGCAACGCCCTGTCACATTATTAATAGTTCATGTACTATGCTGTGTACAGAACGTCTGTTCTGCCAAAACAGTTTATATGGTTAGGGTTACAATCCTGGCTGGGCCGCCACTTCAACACAGGAGGTTAAGGCAGGAATTTTGATTTTTTTTCAGTATGGCAGCGATAGCTCACCTACTCTTCGGAAAAGACACTGTGGAATTTAATGAATTACCCTGCCTATGAAACACTGGGTTGACAGTTTATAGCTGTCATCCAGGCATGTGCCTACCTCGAAGCCATCCTGCCAGCCTTAGTTGTATTAATGCTGTTTAAAAAAGAAAATCCTTTTGATGTTCATTGACACCTTTTTGGGGGGTTTCTTTCTTTCACCGAGCATATGAGTTTGAAACTGCAATATTTCGAAATTGCTGCCAATCAGATTCACAGCTGATAAGTGCAGCTAAATTGTGGCCTTTTTTGACCTTGGATTTGTCATTCTTTTATCCTTCACACCCTCACCTCCCCAACAGCGAAAGCGCCATTACTGGCGATTGGACAGCAAGTTCCTTACATTGTTCCAGAATGATTCCAGCAACAAGTATTACAAAGTAAGACTATTATTTCTATCATTTTAAAAATTGCTTTATTTTTGCTCTTAATTCATGGCTTGTTAAACTTTCCATTCTTAATTGTGTAAAGTAAAATTGAAACCTGATTGATTGTTCTACTAGAGTTCTAGAAACCCTCTGCGATGAATACTTCATCGCAGTTTAATTCCCTTATTCATGTCTCATAGGAAGTTCTCCTCTCAGAGATCCTTGGTGTGGAAACAGCACAGAACTTTTCAATGCTACCCACTGGAAGCAATCCCCACTGCTTTGAGATCATAACAACAGGAAGTGTATTGTATGTTGGTGAGAATCCTGTGCAAGTGGACGACGTAGTGGCCCAGATGAAGTATGGTCTTCCATGCAGTGGTGTTGATTGCAATGTGGCTCAGTCTTGGGAAATGGCCATCCATCAGGCTCTGAGGCCCGTCAATCCCAAGGACAGTGAACACTGCCCACGTTCAGAGGCATCACCTCAACACAGTATGCTCATTTTCATTACGTTGCTCAGGAATGCTTTTGATTCAGATGGAATGCTCGCTTCATTGTTGATTCTTCTTTTTCAGGAGCTGCTTCAATCAGCATTTCCATCTCAAACAGTGAAATTCCCGAGAATGTGGTAAGTGATTATATTTCTTTCTGTTCAAACCCAACAGAAGTAATATTGAAATAACATAAGGTACTATTTTATTTCCTGATAGAAGGGACAAAGAATGGGCACATGACAAATAGAATGGAGATAAAAGGGAATTTCATTTTTTGGATAATGGAAACTACTCTTGGATTGGGTCAGCATTAATTAAGAACAAGTTGGCTGATAAGATAGAAATTCCATGGACAAGAAGAAATAACCATCATAGCATATCTATGGGAGTAAAGCCGAGAGCAAGGAAATAAACATTATTTACACACACACAACACACACACACACACACACACACACACACACACACACACACACACACGCATTTACGATACACATCAAAATGTCAGAAAATATCTCTGATTTATGTACATTCGCGGAAACCCGTGAAATCACGGGCATGATCATCTTGACACAACTGAAGGTAAAGTGAAGTGGAGGTGTTGTAACAACTAAAACTGCACAAACTTATGATTGGAAACTGAGATTTTGGTTTAAGATTGAATTGGATTAATATAAGGATCATCGGAGAGGCATTAGTTTGATTTGAATCGAAGTTGGCAAATTGCAGAAAATAAGATTGTATGGAAGACATTAACATCGAAATATTAGATTTGGAGGTGCTGCAGTCCAAGAACTAGAATGGCACTCGGTAGAGCCTATACCTGGGCCAGGCTGAATAGTTTACATTTTATATCCCACTGATGGGCCGGATCTGTATCTGGACCTTAACCAAAATCGAATCGGCTCATTTTTGTGACCTAACCAACTCATCCACCAAGTTTTGTCATAACTCGTCCACAACTTTTTCAGATATCGTGCCTATATATCGTAATAATAATAATAATAACCGAATAATAATCATAGTCGAAGATGGCTGTTCACATAAAACATGCAAAAGCCTAAGTCCATCAATATTTAAAGCGTAGGAGATGTTGCCCATGCAGGATAGTAAGAGGTATTACTGCATGTAAAGGAATGTCTGAGATGACCAGACCACTTACTATCGCACTGGCGGAACCATTATTCAGGAGAGCAATATTATTGACTAACAACCAGGTCCACCGCTAAGTAAACATAGGCATTCAAACCCGAGTTATTTAACTTGGGAAATGAGCATGCTATCCACTATGCCATGGGACTCCATCGTTGTTGTTTGTAGTCGAGGATGGCTGTCCGCGTGTGACATGTGAACACCTGGGTGTGTGAATGTTATAATGTCAGAGCTGCTGGTCACATCGCAACCACACTTTGAGATAGCAACACAACAATATAATAGTGGTGAGGCAATCGATCTAAGAAATGGCACCTCAGTGAATTTCCGAATTTCTGTAAATGCAACCATGTCTTGTCCATTTTAACTGAAGCCAATGTGTGACGCGTATTGTAGCCATTCTTCCATTTCAATTGTCCTCCATACATTGCTAAAATAGATGAAGTGCTGTCATCCAGCATTGACCAAATGGGAAGAAAGCTGAACTGGTGGTCCATGAGCATACATTTGGAATACAGAAATTATTTAATGTTCGCTGTAATTACGATTATCTTGTCTTCCTATTGATTAGCAATAGCTAATCTTCATGGGCGCCTAACAGGCATGCTGAATGCGAGATCATTAGCAGAAGTGTAGTGAAGTGCTTATAAAATATTGCTTTTGGGCCTCATCAGATGTGTGCGTGGAGACGACAGTTAGGGAGTGTCAAGTTAACCATGCCTTCTGTGTACGGATGATGCCACCGTACTACTATTGGTGGTGGTTCTAGTCCATCGAAATCGATCACTATGTCAGTGTGTGTTCCATTCTCCATAGGAATCCAATTTAAAAAATGGTAAAAATGATTCCTGCTTCACTAAAGCCTCAACTCAATTTTTCATCACTTTTGCATCTGTTTTGTGTATTTATTTATGTATTTATTTTTGCAGGACATCAGCACTGTTTACCAAATATTTCCTGATGAAGTGCTTGGATCTGGCCAGTTTGGGATCGTCTACGGAGGTACATTTCAGTAAACCTGTACAGTTTAGCTGAGGATTTGCGAATTACTGTATTAAATGATGAATTGCAAATATAAAAGCAAACTCAACCATTTTGGACAAGTCCCAGGCCTACATTTACATTAGAGTATTCTGAGAGCTCCACTTCCGGAGGCAGTTTTAACAGCTAAAGACAAATTCCACAAGCTATCAGCACAAATGCAGTGATCTAACAGGGATCCTAAGACAACTAATCTTCAAATTTTGCTCTTGTTTGGGTAATTGTCAAGATCATTATAGACCTGAGTGCCCTGTGGGCGAAAGGCCTGCCTTTGTGCTTTGTAGATTTCAAAATGGAGGCAAGGTCCCCTCCATACTTTATAAAACACTAGCAGGGGTACCCGGCGTTGCTTTTCCACCCCACTCCTTCCCCTGCCTCCTCCTACCCCACCCCTTGAGGGACAAATTCATCGATGTAGCTGAAATAATGATGCTATAAATGTTTATCCTCATCGCCATGTCATGAATCTGGTGTGTGTTCAGTTACCAAGTTTCTTGTGGAGCGCTTGCCAAGTGGCTTAAGCACTCAAGCAAGCACTCCATTATAAACCGTTGATAAGGAACGGCTGGCTTGGCAGCGCTGAGAAATGAGGCAGCTTTATATATATATATATATATATATATATATATATTATATATATATATATATATATATTAGATTAGGCGACAGTGAGACACCTCCCACGAAACTGCCATGTTTGCATAATATTTCCTACTCTTGTTTATCTATTCCTCTTCTTCTTAATCAGCAAATAAACTTTCTATCTTCTATCACATCATTTTTCCATGAGTTTTAGTACGTTATAAAAAAGGCTCCAATTATTAGTGCATTCCTGATAATGCAGACATCGCTGCGTGATGACGTCATGTGTTGGGACGTCTTTTTCATACTTCGCACGGAAGCAAACACAGGATATTTTTGCTTATAACAGTCATTGTAAATTCTGGTGAGCAAACATTGAGTTACACGTGACATGTCACCGTCTCGCAGACAGAAAGTAACTGCATTTGACGTCCCACAAAGTTTTTTTTTTTATTATTAAAGAACTATCACTATCTGCATAATAGTAGGGTCATATCCGGACTCCCATGACCATGGAGAGCATAAGTTCGTTTGAGGATGGATTTTGGTACTTTGGGTATTTAGAAAAAAATGAGCTCCTATGCCTCCCAAAAGTGTGGGCTAACTCCACCAGAGGGCAAAATCCAAAATGGCCGCTGTGGCCATCTTGGAAATTACACAATTACATAACTCTTGAGTAAAATAACTTACAGACATGAAATGTGTCGTTTTTTTACTAATTTAATGACTAGGGGTCCATTTCAGTGGTTATTCTTTCATTTCGTGGTCATCTTCAATGTGAAATCCAAGATGGCCACCAACAGCCATATTGAATATATGAATATTTCACATCTTCCAAACCAGTTAAGGTAGGAAGACGATTAAGGTATTGTTTTCAAGTAATTATATGGCGGGAAATTCATTCCAGGTGTAACTTGTCGACTTGGAGGTCATCTTCACTATGAAATACAAAATGGCCACCAGTGGCCATGTTGGAATTTTTTTTAAATACATAAATCTTGAGTAAATTAACATACAGGC
>CM068955.1:145669661-145685528 GCA_035128595.1 Eptatretus atami | reverse complement strand
CACTTAAGAGTTTCCTCTGTATCCGGTATATTCCACCCTGGCGATACATCTACCTTACGTGTCAAGTTCTCCCTCGTTTTGTCCCACAACCTATCGTTTGTGTGTCTCCCTCTCAAAGCTAATTCGGCACGGACTTTGTCGGTCCAAAATGCGTGACTTAGTAAATTCCTCTTCAAAATTTCTCTCAAACCACAGTCAAATGACAAATTGGATTAACAGTAGACGAGGTCAATGTGTTAACTTGCGAGGTCAACCGATTCGTGACCAGATTGTGTCAAAACGGCAGCCATTTTACATTGTTGTAGAAGAAAATTGCGTAAGTTCTGTTCAAAAAATCTTCTTCTCCGACCCACCAGTCAGATGCTATTTGGCCGAGGCCTCTACACTCAAAAAGAAATAATAAATTCGATAACAGCGTATAAAAAACCAAGACACTCTGTGACAGAAAGGAAGACTTTCCAAACTCCGATGGATTGGAGTGAAGCTAAGGTACAGAGCATTTCTTGAGCGTTTCTATTACGAGTTTTACCAGATATCAGATGGAACTTTTGGACTCCCAATATATCCACATACAATGTTTAGTCTGTCAAATATGTTACAATAAGAATGGTTTGGTGTTCAAAGATTGCTCATACAAGTTACAATGGGTTGTTGTTCTGATACAAAAAAGGGTGTGGGGGAGGGGGGGGGGAGAGGTTTTTCAGTTGTTTCATTCTGTACTTACATATCAACTAGGTAAGATCATTAACAGATATGGACTTAACAAGTAGGTTTTTATTAAATAAAGATCGTGTGTGTATTTTCTTACAGCCACTCAACATGTATACTCTAGCACCAGCATGTATTTAGCTTTTCAGCAGCATTTCTATCAGCTCTAACAGTAAAGTATTCTAAACTAAATTAATTAAATCATTAAGAAAATCTAACTCAGTAAATTTTGCTATTTCATGATTAATCATTCAATTAAATACTCACACTCCACATCAAGATTGTTAAACATTTAGGCAGGCCACATAAATAGTCCAGTGTCTTATTTAGCTCTCTTGGAATTGGAATCAGATCAGGATGTCATTTGCAGCATCATCGCCGTACCGTCTTCATCTGTCCCTCCACCGCTCCTATTTACTCCCGCCAAACGCCTGGCCAATCCTGATAAATTTGGCAACAACTTCTGTTCAAACTAAACGGATGCAAAGCCTCGTGTCTACTGACTTAAGTAGTCAAGATGGTAGAATTAATAAATTCCATTCAAAAATCTTCTTCTCCATACCAATCGTAAGAATACCACCAAATTTGGTGTCACAACATTAGACAAGGCCATGTGAAAATTGCGACAGGCTGTGAATCAATGACCGAAGCTGTGTCAAGAATGCAGCGTCGCGAATTCGCCAAAAATTTCTCTGCCAGACCACCATTCAGAGACCTCAGATTGTAGTACACATTACAGCCAGGGCCACATAAGTACAGGTCAGTAGTCCTATTTTGCTCTGCAACGAGTGAAGTGGTTATGTTTTCACCCCTTTCTGTCTGTTTCCTGTCTGTCTATTAGTTGTATTGTGTAACCAGGATATCCAAAAGTTGTGCACGATCTGATGAAATTTTGTGACAGGTTTGGGTGTCGATAAGGACAAACTGATTTATATCTGGTTAATAGATTCGGACAGCTCCGTGAATTTTTAAAGTGATTTTCCCATTTAATAGCCAAACGATATAGTATGAAGCAATATTCAAAAATGAATGCCAAATTTCTCATGGATTCAGCATTACGTGGCGGATTATAGGCCTCACACGAGTGCCTTCGAGGTTGTTGAAGTTTTGACATGTCATAGTTATTGATTGTTTTTTGGTTGGGTTTTTCAACATTCGGGAGGGATGACCGGTTTGTGGTTTGTTAATTTGTTTTGGATTATTAATTAGATTGAATTGTATGTGATGACCCAACCGAAACCTGTAATTATTCTACCCTGAAATTTACTGAATGGATTGTGGTTTTCGGAACGAATAAAACAAAATTAAATTGAGTTGATTCAATTTGACGGTCATTCTGTAGTCTCATCCCTTAGGGTGGCAAATGTCAGCCAGTGCTGACGAGTAAATTTCGATATTAAACAAGATACTGCCAACAATGGCATAGCCTTTTCTCATCTTTAGATATGTATCAATCGATTGTTAATCTCAGAGGAGAGCGAGAGCAACGCTCTTCAGTGGTGTACATAAGCAATGCTATCAGTAAATCAAGAGCATGCAATTTTGTAATCCTCCTGTCGCGAAATCCAACCAGATGGACGACTACAAATGTAGCACATTATCAGCTGAGCTATCGCCTCACTGACAATTAGTGCTTGAGTTTGATTGCAGTGAAAAATAATCATTTCTAATTCTCATCTTGTTCTTCTTTCAACGCCACAATATGAGCACCAACATCCCGTGATGCGCATCATTCAGTCCGTGAAGCACAAAAAGAGAGAAAACCTCTCACTCATCAAAGAGGCGGAGGTTCATTAAAGACAGAGGACAACGCTGTCAGGACTCAGGTTTATTCTCACCTTGATAGGAAGCGAACGCATTGCATGACTCGCCCGTTGCGGTGTTTCAAAATGTCACATTCCACTTTCAGTCGATCAAATACCAAATGTAGAATCCAAACTTCAATTCTGCTCAAATTGAAAATCATGACATGCTTGCCTTTATCGGATCCTGATTTTTGGGGCATTTGAACTCTTTATAATTGTTTTGCTTGTTTTGGAAATTCCTCCCAGTGGGTTGTTGTGTTTTTTTGTGTTTTTTGTTGTTTGTATTTTCTTTTAAAGAGAAGATACGATTGCAATGAAGTTCAAATTGGAATTGCAATTGAAGATAAATTCAAATTCCAGATGCTGTCGATAACTAATTGCTGTTCATGTTTTATTTCTTTCGTCATTGAAGGTGAAGGGTTATGTTCACCTCTCCTGTCTGTCTTTTGTTTGTTACGCTCAGTTGAAGAGAGGGTATTGCATTGGACCGTTTTACCTCCACACCTAAAGATGAAGGAGTTATGTTTTCACCTTCTCTGTCTGTCTGTCTGTTGTTTGTTGTTACTAGATACTCAAAAAGTGGGACGAATCTGGTGATTAAATTTTGTGACAGGTTCGTATGTAACCAAGACGAACTGATTAGATTTGTGGTGAAGAATCGTGCCATCAGACTACTCTCATTTTTGAGTGATTCTTACACCATGAGAGATAGAACCAAATAAACGATATATAGCATGATATTCAAACAATCTATTGGCTCGATATTTCTCGTGATCAGGCATTACGTAGGAGCATCAAGCATTACGTATCGCTCTACCGAGTTGTCCTTCTAGTTTGTTTGTTGTCTGCACAGAATTCGTTTTTCTCCGTAACTGCTTGCAGATGAAAGGAAATTTTTTACAATTGTGTGCGAACTCATGTAAATGTTTAATAATAATTATGACATCGTAGGTCACATGTGTGGCACCATGTGGAAAACAGAAAAATTTAAATATTGGGGAAACCTCTTTAGCTCTGAAACCGCACCAAGAAAAAATTGAAACTTGCACATAGGCAAGTACTCTCATGGGTAAATAAGAATTGATTTTTTATGATGTCATAGGTGCCTTCTGTATGACATCAAATTGCATTGTAGAATCTACATTCCAATCAGTATGAAATTTTTTGAGGGGTCATAGGAATATAATGGTCCACATAGAAAATTTGATGACATCATCGCGTCATGTGATGGCAACTGCTATATATTATATATAATTCTTATATTAATATATATATATGTAATAATCAGATATATATATAATATAAATATATAATATATATACGTAGTAATAATATAATATATATATAATTATTATTTATTTTAACTTCAAAAATTCTTCCTTCTCTAAATTGACTGCGTAGATTAAGGTCAAAACTTACAGGTATGACCGCGATCCATGGGACAAAAGTCAACACTTGATGTCATATGACCCTAATACATATATAATTACCCTAATAATATTGGTTTACCCGAATACATAAAATCTTTCAGACAGACTGGACATATTGACGGAACTTCACATAAATGTTCCCCAAGTGCACGTGTCAAGTGTTAAGGAATAATTGAGCGCACATGGTTTGGCAGCATATGGATTAAAAAAATATTGATAATATTTTCTCTGGAAATTCGCTTAATCAATACGACGTGAAACTTCAAAATTGTATCTCGTATGATGGGAATATGCTTTGAATTCAACTGATCAGATACATGGTCTGCAGCCAGAATTAGTTTATTTTGTTTATTTTTATATTTATTTTGTGTTATTATTTATTATTATTATTTTGAATACGGCTCACTGCTGTGCTATGTCACGACTGACTTTGGAGGCCAGCTGGAAATGTGCTTCCCCAGGAAGATATAGCAAATAGTGAGACCAAAAGCTTGGTGACAGAATTTCACAGGATTGTAGAAGTATGGTGGGATTTGTGCTGAGATAGCCGAGGTCACAAGCCAATTTCTTCAGCGCCCGCAAAACTTCTTGAACAAGTTTTGTAGCACCTGAAAAAAAATATCATGCAAGACCAGGCAAAGATGCTCTCCCACGGACGATGGAGACAGACCAAGCATGGCTTCAAGATCCATAATAAGCTGCATGTAGAGCATAAGAGAGGGCATATAAAACGAGAAATAATTTGACTTGACTTACTCCAGTTAGGTGCGATTATTATTATGTATTATATTATTATGAATTATTATCATTATTTTATTTGCGACGAACCGGCAGTGGTCCTTCACTCTCTCTGCATCCTTCTCTCTGTCATTCCTCGCTTGCTCGCTTTGCTTTCTTCCTTCCCCCTTCGCACTTTATCAATTCATTTTCTCGCCACACCACCATTCTTCGTTCATATCATTCTGCATCTCCGTCTCATTCTTTCGCTTTCTTCTGATTCTCACCTTCTGCCCTTTACACCTTCGCTTGCACTCCCACGTCCATAGCTCCGTCAAGTTATCTCTCTCATCTACAGCACCAGGGTTCTTGCCATGGAGACCATTAATACACCTTTGAGTGCTCACGGTCATGGAAAACTCCAGTGTCACAGTGTGTGTAGGCAGGTGGGGAGCTAATTGCGGAGGCTCTTCAGTCAGGACGTGGAGCCAGAATCAACCAATGTGAGGTTGCAGCGGTCTCCTGTCCATCTATTATTTCATCTTACTCATCTTTTCACCAATTATTTCATCCACAATTATTTCCAAATCCATAATCCCATCATTCTGTTGCCAAATTCACCCATCTCTTACCTTCCACATAGATCCATAGCTTGTAACTGTATGCAGCATTGTGTCATTCATTAAGTCTGAAGTGGGTCTTGTCTTATGGGATAATTTTGAAAAGCATAACTGTCTGCATAATTGTTTTTCCCCGAAACAATGCATTCCATTGTTTCTCTCCTGTAAATACTTTTTCTGCTACTTTAAAGTTGCATTTTTATTCTGATGGGCATAAGACTGCTGAGGCATTTGGCCTAGCTCAAATTTGTTATCTT
Organism: Eptatretus atami; assembly: GCA_035128595.1. NCBI lineage: Eukaryota > Metazoa > Chordata > Myxini > Myxiniformes > Myxinidae > Eptatretus > Eptatretus atami. Next base: position 145,679,991 of record CM068955.1, on the reverse strand, counting down.
AAGTTCACTCAGATAGGTACATGACGTTGAGTTATGCTCGAACTGACTGACTACGGTCTGTTGCGTAACCACCTCATGGTTCCCCTGTTGCTCGCCTAACTTCACCGGCATGGTAACCTGACCTTGGGGCGAAGATCCGGCCAGACTTGAAGAGTGCAAATCGCGTCCGTGTCTCTCGGAGTTATGCAGAGGCAACGCCCATGTCACTATTAATAGTTCATGTTACTAGCTGTGTACAGAACGTCTGTTCTGCCAAAACAGTTTATTTGGTTAGTTACAATCCTGCTGGGCCGCCACTTCACACAGAGGTTAAGGCAGGAATTTTGATTTTTTTCAGTATGGCAGCGATAGCTCACCTACTTCGGAAAAGACACTGTGAATTTAATAATTAATACCCTGCCTATGAAACACTGGGTTGACAGTTATAGCTGTCACCAGGCTGTGCCTACCTCGAAGCCATCCTGCCAGCCTAGTTGTATTAATGCTGTTTAAAAAAGAAAAATCCTTTTGATGTTCATTGACACCTTTTGGGGTTTCTTCTTTCACCGAGCATATGAGTTTGAACTGCAATATTTCGAAATGCTGCCAATCAGATTCACAGCTGATAAGTGCAACTAAATGTGGGCTTTTTGACCTTGATTTGTCATTCTTTTATCCTTCACACCCTCACCTCCCCACAGCGAAAGCCCCATACTGGCGATTGGACAGCAAGTTCCTTACATTGTTCCAGAATGATTCCACAACAAGTATTACAAAGTAAACTATTATTTCTATCATTTTAAAAATTGCCTTATTTTTGCTCTTAATTCATGGCTTTTTAAACTTTTCCATTCTTAAATTGTGTAAAGAAAATGAAACCTGATGATTGTTCTACTAGAGTTCTAGAAACCCTCTGCGTGAGATACTTCATCGCAGTTTAATTCCCTTATTCATGTCTCATAGGAAGTTCTCCTCTCAGAGATCCTTGGTGTGGAAACCAGCACAGAACTTTTCAATGCTACCACTGGAAGCAATCCCACTGCTTGAGATCATAACGAACAGAAGTTATTGTATGTGTGAGACCTGTGCAAGTGGACGACGTAGTGGCCCAGATGAATATGGTCTTCCATTCAGTGTGTTGATTGCAATGTGGCTCAGTCTGGGAAATGGCCATCCATCAGGCTCTGAGGCCCGTCAATCCCAAGGACAGTGAACACTGCCCACGTTCAGAGGCATCACCTCAACACCAGTGTCTTCATTTTCATTACGTTGCTCAGAATGCTTTGATTCAGATGGATGCTCGCTTCATTGTTGATCTTCTTTTTCAGGAGCTGCCTTCAATCAGCATTTCCATCTCAAACAGTGAAATTCCCGAGAATGTGGTAATGATTATATTTCTTCTGTTCACCCAACAGAAGTAATATTGAAATACATAAGGTACTATTTATTCCTGATAGAGGACAAAGAATGGGCACACTGACAAATAAATGGAGATAAAAGGAATTCATTTTGATAATGGAAACTACTCTTACTTGGTCAGCATTAATTTAAGGACAAATTGGCTATAAGATAGAAATTCCATGGACAAGAAGAAATAACCATCATAGCATATCTATGGAGTAAAGCCGAGAGCAAGGTAATAAACATTATTTACCACACACACACACACACACCAACACACACACACACACACACACACACACACACACACGCATTTACGATACACATCAAAATGTCAGAAAATATCTCTGATTTATTACATCGCGGAAACCCGTGAAATCACGCGCATATATCTTGACACAACTGAGGAAAGTGAAGTGGAGGTGTTGTAACAACTAAAACTGCACAAACTTATTGATTGAAACTGAATTTTGTTTAAGATTGAATTGGATTTTATATAAGATCATCGGAGAGGCATTAGTTTGATTTGAATCGAAGTGGCAAATTGCAGAAAATAAGATTGTATGGAAGACAATTAACATCGAATATTAGATTTGGAGTGCTGCAGTCCCAGAACAGAATGGCACTCGTAGAGCCTATACCTGCCAGCTGAATAGTTTACAATTTTATATCCCACTGATGGCCGGATCTGTATCTGACCTTAACCAAAAATCGAATCGGCTCATTTTGTGACCCTAACAACTCATCCACCAAGTTTTCATAACGTCCACAAACTTTTCAAATATCTGCCTATATATCGTAATAATAATAATAAAACCGAATAATAATCATAGTCGAAGATGCTGTTCACATAAAAACATGCAAAAGCCTAAGTCCATCAATATTTAAAGCGTAGGAGAGTTGCCCATGCAGATAGTAAGAGGTATTACTGCACTGTAAAGGAATGTCTGAGATGACCAGACCACTTACTTCGCACTGGCGAAACCATATCAGAGAGCAATATATTGACTAACAACAGGTCCACCGCTAAGTAAACATAGCATTCAAACCCGATATTTAACTTGGAAATGAGCATGCTATCCACTTATGCCATGGACTCCATCGTGTTGTTTGTAGTCGAGGAGCTGTCCGCGTGTACATGTGAACACCTGGTGTGTGAAGGTATAATGTCAGAGCTGCTTGGTCACATCGCAACCACACTTTGAGAATAGCAACACAACAATATATAGTGGTGAGGCAATCGATCTAAGAAATGGCACCTCAGTGAATTTCCGAATTTCGTAAATGCAACCATGTCTTGTCCATTTAACTGAAGCCAATGTGTGACGGTATATTAGCCATTTTCCATTTCAATTGTCCTCCATACATTGCCTAAAATAGATGAAGTGCTGTCATCCAGCATGGACCAAATGGAAGAAACTGAACTGTGGTCCATTAGCATACATTTGGAATACAGAAATTATTTAATGTTCGCTGATTATGATATCTGTCTTCCTATTGATTAGCAATAGCTAATCTTCATGGCGCCTAACAGCATGGCTGAGAGCGAGATCATTAGCAGAAGTGTAGTTGAGTTCTTATAAAATATGCTTTTTGGGCCTCATCGATGTGTGCGTGGAGACGACATTAGGGAGTGTCAAGTAACCATGCCTTCTGTGTACGGATATGCCACGTACTACTATGGTGGGTTCTAGTCCATCGAAATCGATCCACTATGTCAGTGTGTGTCCATTCTCCATAGAATCAATTTTAAAAATGGTAAAATGATTCCTGCTTCACTAAACTCTACTCATTTTCATCACTTTTGCACTGTTTGTGTATTTTTATGTATTTATTTTTGCAGGACATCAGCATGTTTACCAAAATTTCCTGATAATGCTTGATTCTGCCGGATTGGGATCGTTCCCTAGGGTACATTTCAGTAAACCTGTACAGTTATCTGAGGATTTGCGATTACAATGTATTAATGATGAAATGCAAATATTAAAAGCAAACTCAACCATTCTGGAACAAGTCCCAGGGCCTACATTTACATTAGAGTATTTCGAGAGCTCCACTTCCGGAGGCATTTAACAGCTAAAGACAAATTCCACAAGCTATCACACAAATGCAGTGATCTAACAGGGATCCAAGACAACTAATCTTCAAATTTTGCTCTTATTGGGTAATTGTCAAATCATATAGACCTGAGTGCCTGTGGGCGAAAGGCCTGCCTTTTGCTTTGTAGATTTCAAAATGAGGCAAGTCCCCTCCATACTTTATAAAACACTAGCAGGGTACCCGCGTTGCTTTCCACCCCACTCCTTCCCTGCCTCCTCCACCCCACCCCTGAGGGACAATTCATCGATGTAGCTGAAATAATGATTGCTATAAATGTTTATCCTCATCGCCATGTCATGAATCTGGTGTGTGTTCAGTTACCAAGTTCTTGTGAGCGCTTGCCACAGTGGCTTAAGCACTCAAGCAAGCATCCATTATAAACCGTTGATAAGGAACGGTGCTGGCAAGCGCGAGAATCATGAGGCTAGCTTATATATATATATATGATAATATAATATATATATATATATATGATATATATATATTAATATATATTATTAGATTAGGCGAGCAGTGAGACACCTCCCACGAAACGCCAGTTTGCATAATATTTCCTACTCTTTTATCTATTCCTCTTCTTCTTAATCAGCAAATAAACTTTCTATCTTCTATCACATCATTTTCCATGAGTTTTAGTACGTTATAAAAAAGGCTCCAATTATTGTGCTTCCCTGATAATGCAGACATCGCTGCGTGATGACGTCATGGTGGGACGTCTTTTTCATACTTCGCACGGAAGCAAACACAGGATTATTTTTGCTTAAACAGTCATGTAAATTCTGGTGAGCAAACATTGATTACACGTGACATGTCACCGTCTCGCAGACAGAAAGTAACTGCATTTGACGTCCCCACAAGTTTTTTATTATAAAAAACTATCACTATCTGCATTAAGTAGGGTCATATCCGGACTCCCATGACCATGGAGGCATAAGTTCGTTGAATGGATTTGGTACTTTGTGGTATTTTAGAAAAAAATGAGCTCCTATGCCCCTCCCAAAAGTGTGGGCTAACTCCACCAGAGGCAAAATCCAAAATGGCGCTGGTGGCCATCTTGGAAATATACACAATTACAAACTCTTGAGTAAAATAACTTACAGACATGAAATGTGTCGTTTTTTTACTAATTTAATGACTAGGGTCCATTTCAGTGGTTATTCTTTCATTTCGTGGTCATCTTCAATGTTGAAATCCAAAGATGCCACCAACAGCCATATTGAATATATGAATATTCACATCTTCCAAACAGTTAAGTAGAAACGATTAAGGATTGTTTCAAGTAATTATATGGCGGAAATTCATTCCAGGTAACTTGTCGACTTGGAGGTCATCTCACTATGAAATACAAAATGCACCATGGCCATGTTGGAATTTTTTAAATAACATAAATCTTGAGTAATTAACTAAAGCATGAATTATGAAGTGTCTTTTGACTACAAATTAATTCCAGGTGTACTTGTCATTTTTGAGTGTCACGTCAGACCTGAAAATATGATCAAGGTTGTTTCTAACTCATTTTATGGTCATTTTTGCAGCTCATTCATCATTCAACTCACGCCTTTCATCATTAATGTTATTGTTGTATGTCTTGACCAGCAACGATGATGGTATTGTTATCTCAGCTGCAAATGGTCAGGTGTGGCGTCAAATCAGTTTGAGAATGTGATCTCTCATGTCCATTTCGTCTAGTAACATGTATGCTGTTTTAACACGTCCCAAGCCTTTTTCTGATTTAGAAATACAAAGTATTTCATTTCCGTCCAGGATGCTTTTGTCTTCTGAGGCATGCAACCAAACACATACCGTTTTTTAATGTAGATGCCCTATACTCGAACAGACGTTTCGGTGAAGAGCTGGAAGGGATCAGCAGCGAGATTTCGGGTCTCGACGCAGACGTAGATTCACTGCACAACACGCCAAAAATAACAACAATATTGAGTTAATGTGTGGTGGTAACAGCTAGCAAACACAAGATCAATGAGAAATCCAAACCCAATAAAACAGCAGGTTGATCAAAGAGGCAAATGCAGACACACAAAATGAAGTCAATTTCAAAATTTTCACCTCCAATATGCATAAAATGTGCAAGTGTAAAGAAAACATTAAACCAAACAAACCACGAAATAAATAGGAGCTGGAACAAGTGAAACAAATAAGCAGAAATGTTCTCCAAGCACAAATAAACAGAAAAGGTCAGGCAAAAACAGCCAATGCAGTATTTAAAGACTGCCTTGTAGAACTGCAACGCAGGGTTACCTGCTTTGTTCACTTATCAGATTTTGCTTTCAGCTTGCTGAGCTTTCTCTTCCTGAAATAAGACAGTAACATTCTTTGTTGCATGTAAAGACCTTGTTGTCCCTTTCCCAGTTGACACTCTCATACACCATGCCAAACATATCTAGCCCTCTCCAATAGCTGCTTTTTCAGCAAGCTTTCCACTTCCACTGAAATCCCATCAAGTGAGTCTTCCTGATCAATTTGATCACCACATTGAGAGTGGGGTTGCTATACTCTGCTACTGGTTGATTCTTCAGACATGTTAGTCTGAACTCAGTTAATTCTGTTACTCCAACAATTGGGATGTGATGTGATGACTGATCAATGATGGCAGTGGTGGTCTTGCTAGCAGAAATCAATTATCCGTGACAAAATAAACAACATAATTACTATAATAGTAAAAACTACAAAATTTCGGAAGGTGGACATATTCAAATATTCAATAAGGCCGTTGCAGCCATCTGAATTTCATTTAAAGTTACGCGAAAATGAGAAAATAACCACTGAAATGAATCCTAGTCATTAAAATTAGTAGAAAAGATAATTTATTTCATGTCTGTAATTATTTTACTCAAGAGTTATTATTGTGTAATTTCAAGAAGGCACCAGTGCCATTTTGGTTTGCCCTCTGGAGTTAGCCCACACTTTTGGAGAGGCATAGGAGCTCATTTTTCTAATACCCCAAAGTACCAAAATCTATCCTCAAACGAACGTTATGCTCTCCATGGTCACGGGAGTCCTGGATATACCACTATAATAGAGAATAACTACCTAAACATAACTTAGGGTTCCATCGTTTATGTAACTCAGATACCAGATTCAGATGCATGAATGACGAGTATTTTGCCAGATCACTTCGACACCATGTAACATAAGCAAGACTCCAGCATGTAGGCCATCTGGATCATGCAGGTAGTTCGTCTTTTATTTTTTCTAAGTACCGTTGAGATAACCAACAACACAACAAAAAAACACTGAATTGTTTCTTGAATTGCAGGCACTCAAACATACAACGCAGTACCTTACTTGGCGTGTTATATTAGCCCTGTGTGGCGATCGATGTGAACAAAACATGCATTAATTTGTTTGAGTTGTAATCAAAATGTTACTTTTTTTTTCCTCAAATGTATCTCATTTAATGATAGAAACTGTTGGTTGTTCAGTCTTCAAATGTACATGAGGCCTTAAAACAATCTGAGGTACATGGGAAGAAAAGAGATGTGGGATTTCTGGACAGCTGAAGGACATGTCCTGTGAATGGCGCGCTTATGACCCACAGACAGACACACAGACACAAATTCAGCTTATACAGTTTATTAGAATAGTGCCAATCAAACTCCAAAATAATAGGGAATGTTTTCTGTTTCTTCCTTGTTGGAACCAGCTGGGTCAATAAGAGTTATTGTTCTCAATTGCAGTAATCAATGGTGAGAGACGCCCTTGCGAACACATATTTGATCAGGATTCAGCCATAATTTGGTCTGTCTGGTGCATCATCACTGAGTGCGGCTGCGCACTGTTGCAGTTATCCTGTAGGCAGAGCAGGTATTTGGAATTTGTCCAAGGTACCGGTAACACAATTCGTACACTCATTTGTTCAGTACATTGCTCTATTTGAAGCATCTGTTCTGCCAAAGTAGGTTCTTCACAAGAGTTACAAAACCTGGATGGTCACCAAATCTAACGGAGATAATCGACTGGAATTTGTGCAGGAATTTGGAATTGTTAAAGGTGCCGGTGATAGTTCGTCAACTCTTCACAAAGAAAACATCAGATCTTTCATGTCAATAACTAATGCTTCCAGGTGAGACACCCAGTTTAACGTCCATCTGAGGGATGGACACACATTGATGCCTCATCCTGCCTGTGAAACACCAGGATGGCAGTTTATAGTGGACGCGCATACTTAAAAATGATGCACTTTGAAAGGTGTCATAAGATGTTCACATCCACTGTGGAATGCTAGCAAAATGGGACTACCAGCTAATATCTCCTCAGGAGAAATGGAGTACTCATTCATTCAATATCACACTGTCTGCAAAGCACTAGGTGAATGTTTATAATCTGGCTGGATATCAATCTCGCAATAGACAGCCAAAGTGAGTATGCTACCTCCTGAGACATTATGGAGTTATGCTGAGGAATATAACACAAGCTTTGTGCACTTATTCTACCTTTTAAAAGTATAGCTGTTAGAGAAATTTAGGTGAGAAAAATTACCAATGGGCCATTTAGTTGAGTACTAACGTTGGTTAAAACTCAGGGATACCTACAAATCTTCCTTACCGAGTTGCTTTGTGCTTATTAATAAATGCTTCTTCATAAGGAAAGCACAGGAACTGTAAGAGATGTCCATCAAAGTAATTGATAAGCTTCGTTTCCAAACCAAACAAGAAAGCCAGCTGCGAATGAAAGGGCCATTCTTCAGGTAATTTCCATACCATTCCATACCATTCCATACCATACCATACCATTCCATACCATTCCATACCATACCATTCCAAACATCCAACCATATTCATACCATTCATACCATCATTCCATAACTCTCATACCATACCATACCATTAACTACCATTCCATTCCATACCTTCCCATTCCATACCATTCCATTACCATTCCATACCTCATTACCATACCATACCATTTCATACCATACCATACACATACGTAGAGATAATGGGGCTTCTGAGTGCAGCCATTCAAACTGAATAGGGGAAAAAGGGAAAAACTTTCTCACTTAAGCCCCAAAAGCCCAAAATAGGAGACTGATTTCCTCCCCCTCCAAGACAAGCAAATGTAAAATTGAGGCTGATTCCCTCCTCCCATACAAGCAATGTAAAATAGGAAGACTGATTCCTCCCCCTCCCATACAAGCAAATGTAAAATTGAGACGACTCAAGCCCCCACAAAAGCCCAAAATGAGGTAGGACTGATTTTCTCCCCCTCCCATACAAGCAAATGTAAATTGGACATTGATTAAAGCACTTCTTTCCTTTCAATTTTCATTCACTCAAAGAGCGAACAATTATATTTGTCCATGTTCTCTCTTAGGGAATAAATTATTTTTCCTATTATATTCACTTTATTCATCTCAACACGAAAGAAAGGCTGTTAGGTGAGTTTTATGTAAAATGGGACGTGTTTTTTAAGAAACACAGTCGTCCTGAAATGAGAAGTATTTTGCCCTTGTCTCCCTGTTATATTTTAACATCAGAACACTAACAGAACAAAGTTTAGTTAAAAACAGTTTTAACTCTTCCTCTTTCAATGTATAGGGAAGTATCCACTCGATCTAGACATCGTTATATTCCGATTTATTTTGAGTTTCTTTGACACTCAGGTCAAACGCATAGAAGCCATAGATTGTATACAGACTTTAAATGCTGTCATATCCAAAATAGGTTCTTATTTTCCATTGCTTTCACACACCTTTTGGTGGACTTGTTGTATGCTTCAGGCATAATCATTTTTTCCCAATTAATTTCCAATCTATCTCATGGATAAAAATGTTCCATCTAAAAAAACGCAAAAGTGTTTCACCTAGCATATCACTCAATGTATTATTTCTTATCAGTTCAGTATCACCATCTGGTTTTTTAAAAAAACCACAGATGTCGTGGCTTTCCTTCCAAAAACACCCAAATTCCATGTGTAAGTGTGTTTGTTCAGTTAATGTGTTGACATCTTCTAATAGGTATATACATTGAGTGGCTCCTTTGAGTTAAGTCTTCTATTCAACATCTCTTCTGTTTTAAGATAGGATATATTCATATATACCAACTTATTCATCAATAACCAATTTATTCTGAGCAGCAAAAGATTAGCCACCCAAAAGCAAATATTTTACATTATCATTCCTTTGCAGTGAAATCTAATTTAAGACCATAAAGAACTCTTATCATGATCACAAAATCAAATATACCTTTCCGAGGAACTGCCACAGTAAAACTATTATCTGCTTTTGTATCATCATTATACATTCCTTTCCTTTGACTAATCCAGGTCTGTTTGTTCCCGTTGACATATCAGGAATAAAACCTTGACAGCCCCCTTTCTCCATTCTATCACTGAATGTATGAGTTGTAAATTTCATCATTTCAGATAGCAGAGACATAATCACCGCTTCAACTTCTGTGTTCCAATGTACAAACGAACACTATCAAACATTTTCCAGAAGAAATCATTTACGAGGTAAACGTTGTGTTCGTCGCAGCCTTATATTAGTGAATGTAAATTTACACACAATAAACTTCGCAGATTCAAATAAGTTTGTTGATATTTATTCAAAACTTTTATTCATTTGCATTCCAGTCTGTTCCAGTTATTGCCATTTACCTTGAATTATCTTCTTTTTAAGTTTAGATGACAAAATGGTATCATCCAAATCATAGACACTATCAATTGCTTCCATACTTGTATTTATTTAGGAAAAAAGATGTAAAAACTTATGAAACCCTGACCCAAGTATTTGAATGATTTTCTGTCGTTCTTGGGGAGACTACTGAGTTTTGCCTTTCTTAATTCCTTTTATTGCTTGTAATTTATGAGATTCCTTTTGGGCATCTTTTAT
>CM068955.1:145652871-145669425 GCA_035128595.1 Eptatretus atami | reverse complement strand
CACTTAAGAGTTTCCTCTGATCGGTTATTCCACCTGTGCAGATACATTACCTAACGTGTCAATTCTCCTCGTTTTGTCCCACAACCATATCATTTGTGTGGTCCTCCCTCTCAAAGTATTCGGCACGGACTTTGTCGGTCAAAATGCGGACTAGTAAATTCCTTTCAAAATCATTCTCTCAACCACCAGTCAATGCTACCAAATTTGGATTAACAGTAGTACGAGGTCATGGTGTTAATTGCGAGTCATACCGATTACGTGACCAGAGTGTCAAACGGGCTAGCCATTTTACATTTGTGAAAGAAAATTGCAGTAAGTTCTGTTCAAAAAATCTTCTTCTCCAGCACCACAGTCGTGCACTTTGGGCCGAGCCTACTACACTCAAGAAAAAATCATAAATTCATACAGCGTTATTCAATAAGAATCAAGACACTCGGACAGAAGGAAGACTTTCAAACTCCTGATGGATTGGAGTTGAAGCTTAAGGGTACAGAGCATTTCTTGAGCGTTCTATACATTTCACCAAGAATCAGATGGAACTTTTGACTCCAATATATGCCACATACAATGTTTAGTCTGTCAATATGTTACATGTACAAATGGTTTTGGTGTTCAGAAGATTTGCTCATACAATTTACAATGGGTTTAGTTTTCTGATACAAAAGGGGTGTGGGGGAGGGGGGGAGGGAGAGGTTTTTCCGTTGTTTCATTCTGCTAGTACATACAAAATCAAACATTTAACAGATATGACTTAACAATAGGTTATTTGATAAAGAAAGATTCGTGTTGTGATTTCTCTTACAGCCACTCAGACATGTATACTAGTCACCAGATGATATTATTAGCTTATTCAGCAGCATTCTATCAGCTCTACAGTAATCAGTATTCTAAACTAAATTAATTAAGATCATTAAGAAAATCTAACTCAGTATAATTTTGCTATTTACATATTAATCATTCAATAAATCAGCTCCACTCAAATAAGATGTTAACATTTAGGCAGGCCACATAAATAGCGTCCAGTGTCTTATTTAGCTCTCTTGAATTGGAATCAGATCAGTATTGTCATCTTGGCATCATGCGCGTACCGCTTCATCTGTCCCTCCATCGTCCTATTTGACTCCCGGCCAAACGCCTGGCGCAATCCGATAAATTTGGCAACAACTTCTGTTTCAAACTTAGACGGGATTGCAAAGCTCGTTCTACTGAGTCTTAAGTAGCAAGATGGTAGAATTAGTAAATTCCATTCAAAAATCTCTTCTCCAGAACCATCGTAAGAATTACCACCAAATTCGGGTCACAACATTAGACAAGGTCCTGTTGTAAATTGCACGAGGCTTGTGAATCAATGACCCGAGCTGTGTCAAAATGCAGGTCGCGAAATTCGTCAAAAATTCTCTGCCAGACCACCATCAGATGTCCAGATTTAGAACAACATTAAGCCAGGCCCACATAAGTACAGGTCAGTAGTCCTATGTTGCCTCTGCAACGAGTGAAGTGGTTATGTTTTCAACCCCTTTCTGTCTGTTCTGTCTGTCTATAGTTGTATTGTGTAACCAGGATATCTCAAAATGTGTGCACGAATCTGATGAAATTTTGTGACAGGTTTGGTCTGATAAGACAAACTGATTTTAATCTGGTGTAAAGATTCGGACAGACTCCGTGAATTGTTTAAAAGTGATTTTCACCATTTAGATAGGCCAAAACGATATAGTACTGTATAAGCATATATTCAAAAATGAATGGCCAATGATTCCATGGATCAGCATTACGTGGCGGATATAGCTCCACCGAGTGCCTCTTCGAGGTTGTTAGAAATTTTGACATGTTCAGGTAGTTGATTGATTGTTTTTTTGGTCCTGGGTTTTTCAACATTCTGGTTGGGATGACCGGTTTGTGGTTTTATTGTTTTGATTATAATTAGAGTGAATTGTATGTGAGTGACCTCAACCGAAACGCTGTAATTATTCTACCCTGAATATTTGACTGAATGGATTTGTGGTTTTTCGGAACGAATAAAGACAAAATAAATGAGTTAATTCAATTTGACGTGTCATTCTTATCTCATTCCCTTAGGGTGGCAAATGTCAGCCAGTGCTGAGCAGTAAATTTCGAATTAAACAAGATACTGCACAACAAGCATAGCTTTTCTCAGTTCTTTAGATATTATCAATCGATTGTTAATGTAGAGGAGAGGAAGAGTCAACCTCTTCAGGTGGTGTACATAATGCAATGCTATCAGTAAATCCAGAGACATGCAATTTGTAATCCGTCCTGTCGTCGGAAATCCAACCAAGGATGGACGACTACAAATTAGCACATATCACTGAGCTATCCCATCCACTGACAAAGTATGCTTGAAGTTTTGTTGCAGTGAAAAATAATCATTCTAATTCTCATCTTTTCTCTCAACAGCCAAAATGACACCAACATCCCGCTGATGCGCACGTTCAGTCCGTGAAGCACAAAAAGAGAGAAAACTCTCACTCACAAAGAGGCGGAGGATTCAGTTAACACGACAGAGGACAACGCTGGTCAGGATCAGGTTTATTCTCACCTTGAAGGAAGCGAACGCATTGCATGACTCGCCCGTTGCGGTGTTTCAAAATGTCACATTCCACTTTCAGTGATCAAATACAAATGTAAATCCAAACTTCAATTCTGCTCAAATTGAAACATGGACATCGCTGCCTTATGCGGATCCTGATCTTATTGGCTTTGACTCTTCTAGTAATTGTTTTGTTGTTTGGAACCTCCTTGTGGGTTGTTGTGTTTTGGTTTTGTTTTTGTTGTGTATTTTCTTTTAAGAGAAATACGATTGCAATTGAAGGTCAAATTGGGAATTGCAATTGAAGAAAATGTCAAATTCCAGATGCTGTGCTGATATAATTTGCTGTTCATTTTATTTCTTCCGTCATTGAAGGTGAATGGGTGGTATGTTTCACCTCTCCCTGCGTCTGTCTTGTTTGTTACGCTCGTTGAAGAGAGGGTATTGCATTGGACCGTTGTTTACCTCACATAAAGATGAAGGAGTTATGTTTTCACTCTCTCTCTGTCTTCTGTCTGTTGTTTGTTGTTGACTAGATATCTCAAAAAAGTGGGACGAATCTGGTGATAAATTTTGTGACAGGTTCGGTATGTAACAAGGACGAACTGATTAGATTTGTGGTGAAGAATCGTGCCGATCAACTACTCTCATTTTTGTGATTCTTCACCATGAGAGATAGAACCAAAAACATATATAGCATGATATTTTCAAAAATCTATTGGCTCGATATTTCTCGGATCAGGCATTACGTGCGAGCATCAAGCATTACGTATGGCTCTACCGAGTTGTCCTTCTAGTTTTTTTGTTGTCTGCACAGAACTTTCGTGTTTTCTCCGTAACTGCTGTGCAGATTGAAGGAAATTTTTACAATTGTGTGCGACACTCATGTAGAATGTTTTGAATTATATTATGACATCGTAGGTCACATGGTTTGGCACCCATGTGGAAAACAGAAAATTTTAAATATTGGGGAAAACCTCTTTAGCTCTGAAACCGCACCAAGGAAAAAATTGAAACTTGCACATAGCAAGTAACTCTCATGGGAAATAAGAAGATTTTTTATGATGTCATAGTGCCTTCTGATGACATCAAATGCATTGTAGAATCTACAGTCCAATCAGTATGAAAATTTTTTGAGGGGTCATCAGGAATATAAATGGTCCACATCAGAAAAATTGATTACAATCACGCGTCATGTGATGTGGCAAACGCTTATATATATATATATATATAAGTAATATTTAATATTAATAATACAGATATATATATATATATATATATATATATATACGTAATAATAATATAATATTATATATATTATTTATTTATTTTTAACTTCAAAAATCTTCCTTCTCTAAATGACTGCGTAATTAAGGCAAACTTACAGGTATGACCGCGATCCATGGGAACAAAAGTGTCAACATATGAGTCATATTGACCTCTAATACATATATAATTACCCTAATAAATTGGGTTTAGCCGAAATACATATAAATCTTTCAGAACAGTCTGGACATATTGACGGAACCACATAAATTTCCCCAAGCACGTGGTACAAGGTTGTTAAGGAATAATTGGCTGCACATGTTTGGCAGCCATATGGATTTAAAGAAAATATTTATATATTTTCTCTGGAAAACTCGCTTAATCAATACGACGTGAAACTTCAAAATTGTGATCTCCGTAGTGATGGGAATACTCTTTGAATTTCAACTGATCAGAACAATGTCGGCAGCCAGAATTATTTATTTTGTTTATTTTTATATTTATTTGTGTTATTATTTATTTATTATATTTTGAATACGGTCACTGGCTGTGCTATCAGCGACTGACTTTGGAGGCAGCTTGGAAAATGTGCTTTCCCAGGGAAGATATAGCAAATAGTGAGACCAAAAGCTTGGGTGAAGAAACTATTCACAGGATTGTTAGAAATAGGGTGGGATTGTGCGGTAGCAGGTCACAGCCAATTCTCTTCATGCGCCCACAAAACTTGCTGGAACAAGTTTTGTGACACCTGAAAAAAGATTCATGCAAGACCAGGCAAAGATGCCTCCACGGACGATGGAGGGACAGCCAGTAGCAATGGCTTCAAGATCATAATAAGGCTGCAGAGACACTAAAGAGGCATATAAATACGAGAAATCGGAATTTGAACTTGACTTACTCCAGTTAGGTGGATCGATATTATTATTGTTATTATATTATTATGAATTCATTATCATTATTTTTATTCACGAACGCAGTGGTCCTCACTCTCTCTGCAATCCCTCTCTGTCATTCCTTCGCTTGCTCGCTTGCGTTCTTCCTTCCTCTCCTTCGCACTTACAATTCATTTTCTCGCCACACCACCATTCTTCGATCATTCATTCTGCATCTTCCGTCTCTTCTTTTCGCTTCTTCCTTGATTTCGTCACCTTGCCCTTATACCTTCGCTTTGCACTCCCACGTCGATAGCTCCGTCAGTTACCCTCTCTCATCTACAGCACCAGGTTCTTTGCCATGGAGACTCATTAATACTACTTTGAGTTGTCACTGGCATGGAAAACTCCAGTTCACAGTGTGTGTAGGCAGTGGGGAGCTAATTGCGGAGGCTCCTTCTCAGTCAGGGACTGGAGCCAGAATCAACCAAGTGTGAGGTGTGCAGCGGTGTCTGTCCCATCTATGTATTTCTTCTCATCTCATCTTTTCACCAATTATTCATCCACAAATTATTGCCAATCCATAATCCCATCATTTTGCCAAATCACCCATCTCTATTCCACATCAGATCATAGCTTACTGTATGCAGCATGTTGTGCATTCATAAGGTCTGAAGGTGGGTCTTGTTATAGGGATAATTTTGAAAAGCATAACCTTGTCTGCATTAATTGTTCCCAAACCAATGTCATCCATTGTTTTCTCTCCTGAAATACTTTTTGCTGCTACTTAAAGATTGCATTTTTCATTCTGATGTGCATAAGACTGCTGAGGCATTTGGCACTCAAATTTGTTATCTTAAATTCATCTCAGATAGGTACATGACGTTGGTTAGCTCGACGACTGACTACGGTCTGTTGCGTAACCACTCATGGTTCCCTGTTGCTCGCCTAACCACCGGCATGGTAACCTGACCTTGGCGAAGATCCGGCCAGACTTGAAGAGTGCAAATCGCGTCCGTGTCTCTCGGAGTTATGCAGAGGCAACGCCCATGTCACTATTAATAGTTCATGTTACTAGCTGTGTACAGAACGTCTGTTCTGCCAAAACAGTTTATTTGGTTAGTTACAATCCTGCTGGGCCGCCACTTCACACAGAGGTTAAGGCAGGAATTTTGATTTTTTTCAGTATGGCAGCGATAGCTCACCTACTTCGGAAAAGACACTGTGAATTTAATAATTAATACCCTGCCTATGAAACACTGGGTTGACAGTTATAGCTGTCACCAGGCTGTGCCTACCTCGAAGCCATCCTGCCAGCCTAGTTGTATTAATGCTGTTTAAAAAAGAAAAATCCTTTTGATGTTCATTGACACCTTTTGGGGTTTCTTCTTTCACCGAGCATATGAGTTTGAACAGCAATATTTCGAAATGCTGCCAATCAGATTCACAGCTGATAAGTGCAACTAAATGTGGGCTTTTTGACCTTGATTTGTCATTCTTTTATCCTTCACACCCTCACCTCCCCACAGCGAAAGCCCCATACTGGCGATTGGACAGCAAGTTCCTTACATTGTTCCAGAATGATTCCACAACAAGTATTACAAAGTAAACTATTATTTCTATCATTTTAAAAATTGCCTTATTTTTGCTCTTAATTCATGGCTTTTTAAACTTTTCCATTCTTAAATTGTGTAAAGAAAATGAAACCTGATGATTGTTCTACTAGAGTTCTAGAAACCCTCTGCGGAGATACTTCATCGCAGTTTAATTCCCTTATTCATGTCTCATAGGAAGTTCTCCTCTCAGAGATCCTTGGTGTGGAAACCAGCACAGAACTTTTCAATGCTACCACTGGAAGCAATCCCACTGCTTGAGATCATAACGAACAGAAGTTATTGTATGTGTGAGACCTGTGCAAGTGGACGACGTAGTGGCCCAGATGAATATGGTCTTCCATTCAGTGTGTTGATTGCAATGTGGCTCAGTCTGGGAAATGGCCATCCATCAGGCTCTGAGGCCCGTCAATCCCAAGGACAGTGAACACTGCCCACGTTCAGAGGCATCACCTCAACACCAGTGTCTTCATTTTCATTACGTTGCTCAGAAGGCTTTGATTCAGATGGATGCTCGCTTCATTGTTGATCTTCTTTTTCAGGAGCTGCCTTCAATCAGCATTTCCATCTCAAACAGTGAAATTCCCGAGAATGTGGTAATGATTATATTTCTTCTGTTCAACCCAACAGAAGTAATATTGAAATACATAAGGTACTATTTATTCCTGATAGAGGACAAAGAATGGGCACACTGACAAATAAATGGAGATAAAAGGAATTCATTTTGATAATGGAAACTACTCTTACTTGGTCAGCATTAATTTAAGGACAAATTGGCTATAAGATAGAAATTCCATGGACAAGAAGAAATAACCATCATAGCATATCTATGGAGTAAAGCCGAGAGCAAGGTAATAAACATTATTTACCACACACACACACACACACCAACACACACACACACACACACACACACACACACACACGCATTTACGATACACATCAAAATGTCAGAAAATATCTCTGATTTATTACATCGCGGAAACCCGTGAAATCACCGCATATATCTTGACACAACTGAGGAAAGTGAAGTGGAGGTGTTGTAACAACTAAAACTGCACAAACTTATTGATTGAAACTGAATTTTGTTTAAGATTGAATTGGATTTTATATAAGATCATCGGAGAGGCATTAGTTTGATTTGAATCGAAGTGGCAAATTGCAGAAAATAAGATTGTATGGAAGACAATTAACATCGAATATTAGATTTGGAGTGCTGCAGTCCCAGAACAGAATGGCACTCGTAGAGCCTATACCTGCCAGCTGAATAGTTTACAATTTTATATCCCACTGATGGCCGGATCTGTATCTGACCTTAACCAAAAATCGAATCGGCTCATTTTGTGACCCTAACAACTCATCCACCAAGTTTTCATAACGTCCACAAACTTTTCAAATATCTGCCTATATATCGTAATAATAATAATAAAACCGAATAATAATCATAGTCGAAGATGCTGTTCACATAAAAACATGCAAAAGCCTAAGTCCATCAATATTTAAAGCGTAGGAGAGTTGCCCATGCAGATAGTAAGAGGTATTACTGCAGTGTAAAGGAATGTCTGAGATGACCAGACCACTTACTTCGCACTGGCGAAACCATATCAGAGAGCAATATATTGACTAACAACAGGTCCACCGCTAAGTAAACATAGCATTCAAACCCGATATTTAACTTGGAAATGAGCATGCTATCCACTTATGCCATGGACTCCATCGTGTTGTTTGTAGTCGAGGAGCTGTCCGCGTGTACATGTGAACACCTGGTGTGTGAAGGTATAATGTCAGAGCTGCTTGGTCACATCGCAACCACACTTTGAGAATAGCAACACAACAATATATAGTGGTGAGGCAATCGATCTAAGAAATGGCACCTCAGTGAATTTCCGAATTTCGTAAATGCAACCATGTCTTGTCCATTTAACTGAAGCCAATGTGTGACGGTATATTAGCCATTTTCCATTTCAATTGTCCTCCATACATTGCCTAAAATAGATGAAGTGCTGTCATCCAGCATGGACCAAATGGAAGAAACTGAACTGTGGTCCATTAGCATACATTTGGAATACAGAAATTATTTAATGTTCGCTGATTATGATATCTGTCTTCCTATTGATTAGCAATAGCTAATCTTCATGGCGCCTAACAGCATGGCTGAGAGCGAGATCATTAGCAGAAGTGTAGTTGAGTTCTTATAAAATATGCTTTTTGGGCCTCATCGATGTGTGCGTGGAGACGACATTAGGGAGTGTCAAGTAACCATGCCTTCTGTGTACGGATATGCCACGTACTACTATGGTGGGTTCTAGTCCATCGAAATCGATCCACTATGTCAGTGTGTGTCCATTCTCCATAGAATCAATTTTAAAAATGGTAAAATGATTCCTGCTTCACTAAACTCTACTCATTTTCATCACTTTTGCACTGTTTGTGTATTTTTATGTATTTATTTTTGCAGGACATCAGCATGTTTACCAAAATTTCCTGATAATGCTTGATTCTGCCGTTGGGATCGTTCCCTAGGGTACATTTCAGTAAACCTGTACAGTTATCTGAGGATTTGCGATTACAATGTATTAATGATGAAATGCAAATATTAAAAGCAAACTCAACCATTCTGGAACAAGTCCCAGGGCCTACATTTACATTAGAGTATTTCGAGAGCTCCACTTCCGGAGGCATTTAACAGCTAAAGACAAATTCCACAAGCTATCACACAAATGCAGTGATCTAACAGGGATCCAAGACAACTAATCTTCAAATTTTGCTCTTATTGGGTAATTGTCAAATCATATAGACTGAGTGCCTGTGGGCGAAAGGCCTGCCTTTTGCTTTGTAGATTTCAAAATGAGGCAACGTCCCCTCCATACTTTATAAAACACTAGCAGGGTACCCGCGTTGCTTTCCACCCCACTCCTTCCCTGCCACCTCCACCCCACCCCTGAGGGACAATTCATCGATGTAGCTGAAATAATGATTGCTATAAATGTTTATCCTCATCGCCATGTCATGAATCTGGTGTGTGTTCAGTTACCAAGTTCTTGTGAGCGCTTGCCACAGTGGCTTAAGCACTCAAGCAAGCATCCATTATAAACCGTTGATAAGGAACGGTGCTGGCAAGCGCGAGAATCATGAGGCTAGCTTATATATATATATATGATAATATAATATATATATATATATATGATATATATATATTAATATATATTATTAGATTAGGCGAGCAGTGAGACACCTCCCACGAAACGCCAGTTTGCATAATATTTCCTACTCTTTTATCTATTCCTCTTCTTCTTAATCAGCAAATAAACTTTCTATCTTCTATCACATCATTTTCCATGAGTTTTAGTACGTTATAAAAAAGGCTCCAATTATTGTGCTTCCCTGATAATGCAGACATCGCTGCGTGATGACGTCATGGTGGGACGTCTTTTTCATACTTCGCACGGAAGCAAACACAGGATTATTTTTGCTTAAACAGTCATGTAAATTCTGGTGAGCAAACATTGATTACACGTGACATGTCACCGTCTCGCAGACAGAAAGTAACTGCATTTGACGTCCCCACAAGTTTTTTATTATAAAAAACTATCACTATCTGCATTAAGTAGGGTCATATCCGGACTCCCATGACCATGGAGGCATAAGTTCGTTGAATGGATTTGGTACTTTGTGGTATTTTAGAAAAAAATGAGCTCCTATGCCCCTCCCAAAAGTGTGGGCTAACTCCACCAGAGGCAAAATCCAAAATGGCGCTGGTGGCCATCTTGGAAATATACACAATTACAAACTCTTGAGTAAAATAACTTACAGACATGAAATGTGTCGTTTTTTTACTAATTTAATGACTACGGGTCCATTTCAGTGGTTATTCTTTCATTTCGTGGTCATCTTCAATGTTGAAATCCAAAGATGCCACCAACAGCCATATTGAATATATGAATATTCACATCTTCCAAACAGTTAAGTAGAAACGATTAAGGATTGTTTCAAGTAATTATATGGCGGAAATTCATTCCAGGTAACTTGTCGACTTGGAGGTCATCTCACTATGAAATACAAAATGCACCATGGCCATGTTGGAATTTTTTAAATAACATAAATCTTGAGTAATTAACTAAAGCATGAATTATGAAGTGTCTTTTGACTACAAATTAATTCCAGGTGTACTTGTCATTTTTGAGTGTCACGTCAGACCTGAAAATATGATCAAGGTTGTTTCTAACTCATTTTATGGTCATTTTTGCAGCTCATTCATCATTCAACTCACGCCTTTCATCATTAATGTTATTGTTGTATGTCTTGACCAGCAACGATGATGGTATTGTTATCTCAGCTGCAAATGGTCAGGTGTGGCGTCAAATCAGTTTGAGAATGTGATCTCTCATGTCCATTTCGTCTAGTAACATGTATGCTGTTTTAACACGTCCCAAGCCTTTTTCTGATTTAGAAATACAAAGTATTTCATTTCCGTCCAGGATGCTTTTGTCTTCTGAGGCATGCAACCAAACACATACCGTTTTTTAATGTAGATGCCCTATACTCGAACAGACGTTTCGGTGAAGAGCTGGAAGGGATCAGCAGCGAGATTTCGGGTCTCGACGCAGACGTAGATTCACTGCACAACACGC
Organism: Eptatretus atami; assembly: GCA_035128595.1. Taxonomy (NCBI): domain Eukaryota; kingdom Metazoa; phylum Chordata; class Myxini; order Myxiniformes; family Myxinidae; genus Eptatretus; species Eptatretus atami. The sequence goes on along the minus strand of CM068955.1, from coordinate 145,658,495 downwards.
CAAAAATAACAACAATATTGAGTTAATGTGTGGTGGTAACAGCTAGCAAACACAAGATCAATGAGAAATCCAAACCCAATAAAACAGCAGGTTGATCAAAGAGGCAAATGCAGACACACAAAATGAAGTCAATTTCAAAATTTTCACCTCCAATATGCATAAAATGTGCAAGTGTAAAGAAAACATTAAACCAAACAAACCACGAAATAAATAGGAGCTGGAACAAGTGAAACAAATAAGCAGAAATCTTCTCCAAGCACAAATAAACAGAAAAGGTCAGGCAAAAACAGCCAATGCAGTATTTAAAGACTGCCTTGTAGAACTGCAACGCAGGGTTACCTGCTTTGTTCACTTATCAGATTTTGCTTTCAGCTTGCTGAGCTTTCTCTTCGCTGAAATAAGACAGTAACATTCTTTATTGCATGTAAAGACCTTGTTGTCCCTTTCCCAGTTGACACTCTCATACACCATGCCAAACATATCTAGCCCTCTCCAATAGCTGCTTTTTCAGCAAGCTTTCCATTTCCACTGAAATCCCATCAAGTGAGTCTTCCTGATCAATTTGATCACCACATTGAGAGTGGGGTTGCTATACTCTGCTACTGGTTGATTCTTCAGACATGTTAGTCTGAACTCAGTTAATTCTGTTACTCCAACAATTGGGATGTGATGTGATGACTGATCAATGATGGCAGTGGTGGTCTTGCTAGCAGAAATCAATTATCCGTGACAAAATAAACAACATAATTACTATAATAGTAAAAACTACAAAATTTCGGAAGGTGGACATATTCAAATATTCAATAAGGCCGTTGCAGCCATCTGAATTTCATTTAAAGTTACGCGAAAATGAGAAAATAACCACTGAAATGAATCCTAGTCATTAAAATTAGTAGAAAAGATAATTTATTTCATGTCTGTAATTATTTTACTCAAGAGTTATTATTGTGTAATTTCAAGAAGGCACCAGTGCCATTTTGGATTTGCCCTCTGGAGTTAGCCCACACTTTTGGAGAGGCATAGGAGCTCATTTTTCTAATACCCCAAAGTACCAAAATCTATCCTCAAACGAACGTTATGCTCTCCATGGTCACGGGAGTCCTGGATATACCACTATAATAGAGAATAACTACCTAAACATAACTTAGGGTTCCATCGTTTATGTAACTCAGATACCAGATTCAGATGCATGAATGACGAGTATTTTGCCAGATCACTTCGACACCATGTAACATAAGCAAGACTCCAGCATGTAGGCCATCTGGATCATGCAGGTAGTTCGTCTTTTATTTTTTCTAAGTACCGTTGAGATAACCAACAACACAACAAAAAAACACTGAATTGTTTCTTGAATTGCAGGCACTCAAACATACAACGCAGTACCTTACTTGGCGTGTTATATTAGCCCTGTGTGGCGATCGATGTGAACAAAACATGCATTAATTTGTTTGAGTTGTAATCAAAATGTTACTTTTTTTTTCCTCAAATGTATCTCATTTAATGATAGAAACTGTTGGTTGTTCAGTCTTCAAATGTACATGAGGCCTTAAAACAATCTGAGGTACATGGGAAGAAAAGAGATGTGGGATTTCTGGACAGCTGAAGGACATGTCCTGTGAATGGGCGCGCTTATGACCCACAGACAGACACACAGACACAAATTCAGCTTATACAGTTTATTAGAATAGTGCCAATCAAACTCCAAAATAATAGGGAATGTTTTCTGTTTCTTCCTTGTTGGAACCAGCTGGGTCAATAAGAGTTATTGTTCTCAATTGCAGTAATCAATGGTGAGAGACGCCCTTGCGAACACATATTTGATCAGGATTCAGCCATAATTTGGTCTGTCTGGTGCATCATCACTGAGTGCGGCTGCGCACTGTTGCAGTTATCCTGTAGGCAGAGCAGGTATTTGGAATTTGTCCAAGGTACCGGTACACAATTCGTACACTCATTTGTTCAGTACATTGCTCTATTTGAAGCATCTGTTCTGCCAAAGTAGGTTCTTCACAAGAGTTACAAAACCTGGATGGTCACCAAATCTAACGGAGATAATCGACTGGAATTTGTGCAGGAATTTGGAATTGTTAAAGGTGCCGGTGATAGTTCGTCAACTCTTCACAAAGAAAACATCAGATCTTTAATGTCAATAACTAATGCTTCCAGGTGAGACACCCAGTTTAACGTCCATCTGAGGGATGGACACACATTGATGCCTCATCCTGCCTGTGAAACACCAGGATGGCAGTTTATAGTGGACTCGCATACTTAAAAATGATGCACTTTGAAAGGTGTCATAAGATGTTCACATCCACTGTGGAATGCTAGCAAAATGGGACTACCAGCTAATATCTCCTCAGGAGAAATGGAGTACTCATTCATTCAATTCACACTGTCTGCAAAGCACTAGGTGAATGTTTATAATCTGGCTGGATATCAATCTCGCAATAGACAGCCAAAGTGAGTATGCTACCTCCTGAGACATTATGGAGTTATGCTGAGGAATATAACACAAGCTTTGTGCACTTATTCTACCTTTTAAAAGTATAGCTGTTAGAGAAATTTAGGTGAGAAAAATTACCAATGGGCCATTTAGTTGAGTACTAACGTTGGTTAAAACTCAGGGATACCTACAAATCTTCCTTACCGAGTTGCTTTGTGCTTATTAATAAATGCTTCTTCATAAGGAAAGCACAGGAACTGTAAGAGATGTCCATCAAAGTAATTGATAAGCTTCGTTTCCAAACCAAACAAGAAAGCCAGCTGCGAATGAAAGGGCCATTCTTCAGGTAATTTCCATACCATTCCATACCATTCCATACCATACCATACCATTCCATACCATTCCATACCATACCATTCCAAACATCCAACCATATTCATACCATTCATACCATCATTCCATAACTCTCATACCATACCATACCATTAACTACCATTCCATTCCATACCTTCCCATTCCATACCATTCCATTACCATTCCATACCTCATTACCATACCATACCATTTCATACCATACCATACACATACGTAGAGATAATGGGGCTTCTGAGCGCAGCCATTCAAACTGAATGGGGGAAAAAGGGAAAAACTTTCTCACTTAAGCCCCAAAAGCCCAAAATAGGAGACTGATTTCCTCCCCCTCCAAGACAAGCAAATGTAAAATTGAGGCTGATTCCCTCCTCCCATACAAGCAATGTAAAATAGGAAGACTGATTCCTCCCCCTCCCATACAAGCAAATGTAAAATTGAGACTGACTCAAGCCCCCACAAAAGCCCAAAATGAGGTAGGACTGATTTTCTCCCCCTCCCATACAAGCAAATGTGAAATTGGACATTGATTAAAGCACTTCTTTCCTTTCAATTTTCATTCACTCAAAGAGCGAACAATTATATTTGTCCATGTTCTCTCTTAGGGAATAAATTATTTTTCCTATTATATTCACTTTATCTCATCTCAACACGAAAGAAAGGCTGTTAGGTGAGTTTTATGTAAAATGGGACGTGTTTTTTCAGAAACACAGTCGTCCTGAAATGAGAAGTATTTTGCCCTTGTCTCCCTGTTATATTTTAACATCAGAACACTAACAGAACAAAGTTTAGTTAAAAACAGTTTTAACTCTTCCTCTTTCAATGTATAGGGAAGTATCCACTCGATCTAGACATCGTTATATTCCGATTTATTTTGAGTTTCTTTGACACTCAGGTCAAACGCATAGAAGCCATAGATTGTATACAGACTTTAAATGCTGTCATATCCAAAATAGGTTCTTATTTTCCATTGCTTTCACACACCTTTTGGTGGACTTGTTGTATGCTTCAGGCATAATCATTTTTTCCCAATTAATTTCCAATCTATCTCATGGATAAAAATGTTCCATCTAAAAAAACGCAAAAGTGTTTCACCTAGCATATCACTCAATGTATTATTTCTTATCAGTTCAGTATCACCATCTGGTTTTTTAAAAAAACCACAGATGTCGTGGCTTTCCTTCCAAAAACACCCAAATTCCATGTGTAAGTGTGTTTGTTCAGTTAATGTGTTGACATCTTCTAATAGGTATATACATTGAGTGGCTCCTTTGAGTTAAGTCTTCTATTCAACATCTCTTCTGTTTTAAGATAGGATATATTCATATATACCAACTTATTCATCAATAACCAATTTATTCTGAGCAGCAAAAGATTAGCCACCCAAAAGCAAATATTTTACATTATCATTCCTTTGCAGTGAAATCTAATTTAAGACCATAAAGAACTCTTATCATGATCACAAAATCAAATATACCTTTCCGAGGAACTGCCACAGTAAAACTATTATCTGCTTTTGTATCATCATTATACATTCCTTTCCTTTGACTAATCCAGGTCTGTTTGTTCCCGTTGACATATCAGGAATAAAACCTTGACAGCCCCCTTTCTCCATTCTATCACTGAATGTATGAGTTGTAAATTTCATCATTTCAGATAGCAGAGACATAATCACCGCTTCAACTTCTGTGTTCCAATGTACAAACGAACACTATCAAACATTTTCCAGAAGAAATCATTTACGAGGTAAACGTTGTGTTCGTCGCAGCCTTATATTAGTGAATGTAAATTTACACACAATAAACTTCGCAGATTCAAATAAGTTTGTTGATATTTATTCAAAACTTTTTTCCATTTGCTTCCAGTCTTTCAGTTATTGCATTTACCTTGAAGTAGTCTTCTTTTAGTAGAGTTTAGATGACAATGGTATCATCCAAATCATAGGACCACTATCAATTGCTTCATACTGTATTTATTTAGAAAAAAAGATGTAAAAACTTATGAACCCTGACCCAAGTATTTGAATGATTTTCTGTCGCTTCTTGGGAGACTACTGAGTTGCCTTTCTAATTCCTTTATTGCTTGTAATTTATGAATTCTCTTTGGGCATCTTTTATACTCTTATAGCACCCGCTACATTTCCCACAGCAGAAGCACGTTGAACCAATAGGTCTTTATGTTCAAAAGAATTGAACCTATACCCATTAGAGTATCAATTATCCCATCTCCTTTTTTCTAAATTGATGTCCGACACCCCTTGTCTCTGAGTTACAGTATCCCACCAAGATACATACCTTCACCCTTGTTAGTATGGAAAGGAACAAACCCATTCCCTGTAATTATTTTATATTTCCCAACTCATGTTCCTCACAATAACCATCGTATTTAATTTATTTGGAAAACTTCACGTCGGTGAATTCTATCAATATATGTCTCCATTAAAAGAAATCATGCATTATCTTGGTCGGTTATCCTAAAATTTACCTTGTAGATGGTTTTTCCTACACAGTAGGATAACAGATGTGGCCGATATGAATTATGAGAGCCAATTGGGTTTTTGAGTATGCAACTAGTAATGAACAATATTGTTATTTTTCATATTCCATCATTATTTGTGCCATCAATCAAATTACACAGTGAATTAATACCGAATTTATGCCTGAGGATATTTGAGTGACATTATCACTGTAAAACGTCCCATTATTTCAATATTTTTTGAGGAGAAACCCAATAACTCTCGAAATGTGCAGGCTGGAGTTCCTCAAGGTAGCGTTCTGGGCCCTGTTCTTTTTCTGGTTTTCATCAATGATCT
>CM068955.1:145605295-145619673 GCA_035128595.1 Eptatretus atami | reverse complement strand
GATATTAGGTTGGGGAATTTTAACAGGCTACTGCCGTGTTTTACTGATTTATAAATTGATAGAATCAAGCAATAACCAAACCAAAGAGTGGAGATGTAATCAACCTTGGTATTTAAATGGGAAACAATAAAGAATGTGAGAAATATCAAATAATCTTATTGAAGAAATAACTTGGGTAAAAGTAGATTAAAACAAATAAGCGGATAAATTATTACAAATAAGTTGGAGATGTAAAGAAGAAAAAAAATTCCTTGAATGGACTGAAAACTTTGATGGTTAACAATTAAACAATGGAAAAAACAATTTATGCAATCTCAAAATGATATGTGGGCTCAGGAGGTGGTCAAACAAGAGCATTAAGAGAAGTTTATCATTTCATCTCTGCTCAACAAAGACCAATAAACAAAAACCAAGTTCAAAGTAATCTTTGTGAATAATACTCGATGTGATGAATGTAATAGGAAAATTAATTTATCCCCAAAGGAGAACCATGGACAAATATTCATTGGTTCGCTCTTTTGAGTGGAATGAAAAATATGAAAGGAAAGAAGTGCTTTAATCAATGTCAATTTTACATTTGCTTGTATGGGAGGGGGAGGAGAAAATCAGTCTCCTATTTTGGACTTTTAGGCTTGAGTCGGTCTCAAATTTTATTTGCTTGTATGAGAGGGGGGAGGACATCAGTCTCCTATTTTACATTTGCTTGTATGGAGGGAAGGGAATCAGTCTCAATTTACATTTGCTTGTATTGGAGGGGGAGGAAATCAGTCTCCTATTTTGGCTTTTGGGGCTTAAGTTATAAGTTTTTCCCTTTCCCCCCATTCATTTGAATGGCTGCCTCAGAAGCCCCATTTATCCTCTACTATCATACCATTCTATACCAACACCATACCATACTTTCCATACCATTCCATACCATTCCATTCCATACCATACCATACCATACCATACCATATCATACCATTGCATTCCATACCGTTACCATTTCATACCATACCATCACCAAAATATTTATTTCATTAAAACTTGCTTTGCATTTCTACCTTCCTTACGTTTTTTCCCAACTATTATCCCTTTCACCACCAACTCCCTCATTATCCATTTATTCTAATTCTGTCCATTATCTTTAACCATTCCTGAAAGGAAGGAGAAACTAGTGTGTTGTGTGTTGTGTGTGTGTGTGTGTGTGTGTGTGTGTGTGTGTGTGTGTGTGTGTGTGTGTGTGTGTGTGTGTGTGTCTGTCTCCATGTGCCAAATTACTTTGGTATGGATTGGTAAATGTCAGATCTAACGTTATCCAATCTCTCTTGGTAAGGCTTTGCATTGTTCAATGCTCTGTCTTGTTTCATTTTCATGTGATGAGTGCAGATGTTGTTTGCTTTTAATCTTGTTCAACCATTCTTCTCTCATTCCTATTGTTTATTAACCTAAAAATGTATCAGTATGATATTTAATTCTACCTTTACAGGTATCTTTTCTATTTAACACTGACTAGCGATACTTTCCTTCTTCTTCCGGTTCCCTTTAGATGACAAATCCAAAGCTCGCTTGGACCTTCATTTCTAAACACTGCTTGAAAAAACGTTTTTTTATTTATTTATCCCTTTACTCAAGAAATCTGTCATCTTTATAAACCTCTTCACTTACATTTTTCATTAATAAACAATTTATCTCACATGGATGATTACCAACAAAATTTTTTTAACTTTTATTCTATTTCTAAGAAATATACCGGTTAAGCTCATCAAGTCCAGATTTCTGAACATCAACGTTCTTTATATTCCTGAAACTGGTGCGATTTTAAATGTACGTAGTACATCAGTGTGTTTTCATTCACTCCCTTTCATTTTAACCCTCACCAGAGGAGAGGGTCATTTGGGCCCATTTGTTTGTTTGTTTATCCGCACATGATTTGCTAACGTAGGCCACAAATGCCACCTGGTGGTCGCCAAATTACAAGCAACCTTTTGTCAACCGAGTACCTCGAGAAAGTATGTACTGTAAGAATATGAGCACGTTTATAAAGGATGTACTATTAGAAAGAATACAAGTGTGTCTACAAAGGATGTACTATAAAATAGGTCTACAATTGAAATTTGAATCTATGCAATCAAACCAAATAGGTCTGACCATTGAATGAACATAGACCGACATCGTGGGTACATCATCCACACAACACACATAAAATACACCGCACAAAACGAGTCCTGGTGAGGGTCTGCAACCTCTGATTGCTCTTTCTAGTTTTAAATTAAACATTGCTTTTTATTTTTGGAACATTTATGCTTATTTTGTTTCGCTTTCATGCCGCCTCACCCCCTTTTTCCTGTTCCTTCTCTTAATATCTGCATTCCATAATTTGCAATTTACTGCAACACAACAATTACTCAGCGAGTTGATTGAGAAGTGCTTAAGCTGTAGACCCCTGTGTAGCTACCACCAAACTTTCCCATTGTATCAGGGCCTGCACCACCCTGGTGTGTGAACTTGGAGAGTATGTTTGAGACCCCGAGCGTGTGTTTGTGGTGATGGAAAAGCTTCATGGTGATATTGCTTGAGATGATCCTTTCCAGTGAAAACAGCCGTCTACCTGAGAGAATAACGAGGTTTCTTGTCACTCAGTAATCTTGCAAGGGGTTTGAACTGTGGTTGTGGTGTTCACATGTGGCTTGGGACTTTCATTACCCTGATTCCACGTTCGCATTTATCTTGTTAAAATGCTTTTCGACATATCGTCCTTGCGATTCTTGTTGCCTGCGTCACCTGCATTTTAAGAACATTGTGCACTGTGATCTCAAGCCTGAAAATGTTTCTGCTTTCTTCTGCAGATCCCTTTCCGCAGGTATAATGCTTTTTGACGATTATTTTCTGTAAAAACCATTGGACATTAAGATGTGTTTTGACTTTCACTATTGTAGTTTGAGTGATGGAAAATAAACTAGAAAGCATCTCAAAATGCAAAGCCAGTCGACGTCCGCTCTGTACTCGAACTAACTCGACGAAAACGACAGTTAAAATAAAAATTGTAAATTTATTCATTTGTGTTCTCCGTATTCTCATGATAAAGGTTGTTGAAAATTTGATGACAAAAGCTCAAATGGTAAAAATGTATGGCCTGGACAGGCGGACAGACGCACTTACATAAGCGATTACAAAACCCTGTCTCCTGCTGTGCGAGGGGGAACGCTAACAAGTTGTTTTTAATATAAAATCAAGGCTTCTGATAGATGGGATGATAGTATCGTCGGTGTATTCTAGTATCATGGGTTATAAAAAGCAGATTCTGAGTAATAAAGAAAAAAACTTCATGTATAAAATGTGGGAGAAAGGAAGTATTGGAACTTCCCATTTGTAATTGTGAATGGATGCTGTTCTTTTTCCCATAGCTGAAGCTTTGTGATTTTGGCTTTGCACGCATTATCGGAGAAAAGTCCTTCCGACGCCCATGGTGGGAACACCAGCCTACTTGGCACCAGAGGTGCTCCGCAGCAAGCAGGGCTACAACCGCTCATTGGACTTGTGGTCTGTCGGAGTGATCTTGTATGTCAGTTTGAGTGGATCTTTCCCGTTTATGAAGAGGAAGACATCAATGACCAGATCCAAAGTGCAGAATCATGTACCCTTCAGACTCCTGCTCAAGATCTCCCAGGATGGTAAGAGGGAGTTTGTTTTTTTTCCTCGTAAAACTTTTCTGGACATCGTGAAATTTCCATGAGACATTGTTACCATCCTCACTTTGCCTTGTTTATATATCAGTTGTTAGAGTATGTTCTCCTCCTCCTCCCCCTCCTCCTCCTGCACCCTTCTTCGAGACAATTCCTTCCATATCAGAGAATCTGACTTACAAGGGGTACAATGCATTCATTGTACCATCACTACCTAATTGACTTTAGTAAATCATTTGTTTACATCAATGATACATTTTCATGGAACTTGACAAACATTTATTTATGGTGTTCATTGTCATTTTTGTTGAAGCCGTCCCTCAACTCGTGTTCTAAGTGGGTCAGAAAGTCTAAAGTCAGCCTTGGTCTCTTTCAGAAGTTTATTTTGAAAACACTTTTTTGAAATCAAGTAACTATGTAGCATCGACATGTTTGTTTTTTTACATCACACAGTGAAGGGTCAAAGATGTACTGTTTTTCAGAAAAGTGATAATCAAACCAATTGTTTCTTGGGATTATTGTGGCCAAGAAAGGATTCTAAATGACAAATTTTCGACACAGATGGAAGCTCATAGAACTGCAAGCAAATGTGGGCTTCAGGGGTGTTCAGGGTACTTATTGGGAACGAGCAGTCTTGAGACAAACAGATAAGTCGGGTTCGTGAATCAAAGATTGTTGATTGGCATGGTGGACAACATTGGATGGGCCGTGTGCTGCCAGCTTGATTGACCAGAGGCAAGAGGTTTGAAGGATAGTGGAGTCAATTCACAGATGGACAGTTTTAACCTGAGAAGGTTGCCAATGAGTAGGTTAGACCTTTATTGGATGAGCATGTGTGACGTCTCGGTGAGTGTGGTGCGATGTGGGTGGCATGTCAATGCTCCTATAATAGTTCAATGTACAATGCAATGATATTTTTTGATATGATAGATAAAATATGAAATACTATTTGAATTATTGAAGATTTTATCTGTTTTGGAAACTTTCTAATAATATGATAATGTAATGGTTCTGCATGAAACTTTAATAGCATTCATAGCTGTTAAAAGATTTTGAGAATCTTGTCTTGAAATTACTGCGTCGTTCTGAAGCATGTTAACATCTATTGTTTTTTGCGGTAGGAGGAATATAATGTGCAAACCTTCTTGATTTTTCTCCTGCTGTTCTTTCAGCCATTGATCTCATAAACAACTTGTTGCAAGTGAAGATGCGCAAACGCTTCAGTGTGGACAAGACACTGAGTCACCCATGGTTGCAGGTTTGTTCACATTACGAAGGCAGGTATTGGGACCACTAAGGTCACAAGGTTATCAATTAGTCTCCCATATGCCAATGGATGAACAATTAGGCCCTCGCCATCATTACCTCTGCACCAAAGGTGGATGGAGGTTATGTTTTTACTCCTGTCTGTCTGTTGTTACTTGGTGAAAAATGTTTTGCCAAGTATCTTGGTCTGTCGCATTTGTCTGTCTGTTTGTCTGTTTGTTCACGCGATTTTTGCCACAGTTTTCAAGCAATCATTTAGAAATTTTTTTGTGTGTGTAGGTGACCAGCCAAGGATGGCAACGTTAAATTTTGGTGAAGATCTGAATCCAGATCCGGATCTGAGAATTTTTCAAGTAATTCTTCACCATTGAGAGATAGGGCCAAAAACGATATATAGCACGATATCTCAAAAGTTATGGATGGATTCACTCGAAACTTGGTGGACAGGACCGAAGTGCCAGAAGAAAAACTGATTCAATTTTGGTGAAGATCTGAATCTAGATCTGAATACAAAAATTATTTAATTTTTAACTGATTCTTCACCATTGAGAGATGGGCCTAAAAACGATATTGCATGATATCTCAAGAAGTTGAGGACGGATTTGGATGAACTTGGTGGACAGTTTGGGTGTGTGATAAGGACTTATTGTTTCGATTTTCGTGAAGACTGAATCCGGATCCGGATTGGAGAATTTTTCAAATGATTCTTCACCATTGAGAGAAGGCCAACAACTATGTTATGCATGTTTCTTTAAAAGTTGTGGACGACTTGTGACAAAACAAGATGGAAGAGTTGATTAGGTGACAAGAAACAAGCCAATTCGATTTTGGTTAAGGTCCGGATACAGATCCGGCCCATCAGTGGCATACAAAATGTAAACTATTCAGCCTGGTGGAGGTATGTTCTCCACGGGGGTGCGTTCCGTTTCAAGTGATTCTTCACTAGCGAGAGATGGGGCCAAAAACGATATACAAGGTTTACACATTGAAATGAAACAACTTTGAAGCCTAATACATTTTTAGCCCACACCCGTGAAGTGAAATATGGGGTAAAGCAATCGGTCGCATCCTACATAGAACATACATGGCTGCATTTTGTTATTCCTTTTCTCTGCAACCGCTTGTTGGATTGACACAAAGTTTTCACCATAGATGAAACTTGGCTCCTGTCCTATGGGGAAGTGTGATTTTGTTGTTATTTTAAATTTTTAATCATGTCATAGGTGCCTTCGTTATGACTTTATAATGCATACATGGAACGCTACATCTGATCAGTATTTAAATTATTGAGGGTCATCTAGGGACAAATTGGTCAACAGAAAAAAAAATTGATGATGTCATCGGTCACATGGTTTGGCAGGCTTTTGTTCTTTTTTTAAACCTTCAAAAATCTTCTCCAAACGGTTGAACAGATCGAGGCGAAACTTTACAGGTATGACCTACTATTCATGAGGACAAAAAGTTCCCCACCTATGATGTCATAGGTCACAGGGTTGGCAGCCACATTGGATTTACCCTAAAACTTAAAAAAAATCTTCTTCTCCAGAATGGCTGGACAAATCGAGAGGAAACTTCACACGAGGTCACATGGTTTGGCAGCCATATTTGACTGAAGGAAATATTTTAAAAATTCTCTCTCTTGAACCACTGCATCAATCAATGTGAACATTCACAATTAGGATCTAGTAGTGATGGGGAATACATGTTTTAAATTTAAACATGATCGGACACATGGTCTGGCAGCCAGAATTATTTAATTTTTTTGAATCTGGGTTCTTTTTATTATTGTTTTTTAATTACACTCACTTGGCTGTGCCTGGATGGGTTTGAGGGTAGAGTAGCAGTTGAAACCCGAGTCTCTCCAGGTTCTTCCTGTGACTTCATCTTTACTTTTTTCTTGTTCAGATTCCTCTGATGACTCCAATGTGGCACCTATTTTAAATGATCTTACATTTGATTTGAATTCAATTTTTTTTTAATCCAATTCTGAATTCAATTGAATAAAGTGACGTAATGGGACAGGTGTCCAATCAAAGCGGGGTCGGTCGCATCAAGTGGGACGTCTTGGTACCCGGTCATCATTGCAGCAGTTATAAAGTGGCAGTTCTAGTGTTAAGAGCACACATCGAAAACCGTTCAACGGAGGAAATTGAAACATTATCACATATTACATGACCATTTGATATGGGGTGTGGTGCTGTCGGTACCTGTGCAGGAGGATGAAAGTCCGAGTCTACAGGTCCTTGGTGCTTCCAGTCTTGCTTACGATGTGAGACTTGAACTTTGACCAGGAATCTGAGGCGAAGACTTAACTTCTTTATCAGCTATCAGGCGAAGACCTTCTTTATCAGGTCTCTTCGGAGAATCCTTGGCCATCGCTGGCCAGACTTTGTGTCCAACGAGCGGTTGCTGAGAGAGACTGAGATGAGATTTGTTACCTGTATAGTCTGTGAGCATCAGCTGCGACTGTATGACATGTGGCTCGTTTTCCTGATGCTGATCCTGCTCACCAGATTCTCTCAGCGAGGGAGTGAGTGGAGGAGCCCAAGGGGCCAACCACATGCCTCGTGGTTGCAGCAGGTTGATCGGCATCTCCTTAAGGAAATGGGGATGGGCCAGGCATCTGCCTGGGGGATGGCTAGATGGAGACCCCTGGAGTACCGGCACAAAGTGGATGCAGTGACGCGCTGCTCCCATACCTGACCTGACCTGACCTGATTTGATATGGCACACACTATTACTTAGATGACGTCCGCCCCCCCAGAACGTACATGGTGAATTTAACAAAATCTAATGCGCAGAGACAATGTCACTTCCTCGTGTTAGAAATTGGAATTATCACAATTTCTTGAGCCTTATTGTTGCTCGGCTGTTGAAAAAAAGCAAAGAAGAAGTACAATTTGGCGTTTTGACGATCTCCCGATTTATACTTTAGTGATCTATTCTAGTGTCTTCATTAGCCTTGATAGTTATGTAAACACTCGGAGAAAGAGAATAAAAGTTACTTTGTAAAGGCTTTTGAATGTACTCTTTAACAGGCTTTTCAAAGTATAATTTGTACACATGACATTTACCTCAGAAGAGTTGATAGAGGCAATATGTTTTGTATCCCACTGATAGGCCGGATTTGTATCTGGATCTTCACCAAAATCAAATCAGCTTGTTCTTGTCCCCTATCCAACTCATCCAACCTGCACATAAGTGCAATTTTGTCATACCTGTACACAAACTTTAATATGTTGTGCTACATATTGTTACGAATTTCGGCCCGTCCGGCGTGCGATCGGCCACGTGACTCGAATCGCGACGCGTCGTCCACGGAACGGACAATTCAGTCGTGACCCTCCGGGAACTACCGCCAGGAGCCAGTCACGGGTGGGGTTTAACCTCACCACGATCGTGCCAATTGCCCACCCGTGCAGGATAGGGTTGCTCGCCAAATTCGACCTACCTAAGTACCTGCGCGAGTGGTCGACCGGGGCGATCGTACCTCGCCGCAGGTCGACTTCGGACACGAACCGCTTAACGGGCTCGTTCCGTGCTGCAGGGATAACCGAGCGGAGTTTATCGTCGACCTCGACGGTTCAGATTACTTATCGGGTGTTTCAACCCACTATCGATCCCTTACGCGATGCAAGATGGAACTTTCAAACAGAGGAAAGGACGCAGCGAAACGGGAAACAGTTTGACAAGCAAGCACTTTATTTCACACACATGCACGTATGGCAGTAATGCAATGACACAAAATCAACGAAAGCAAAAGCACTACTACCGACTATAATTATTTACAACACTTAAACAATTATACTTGTCGGACGGCACCACAGCATTCATTCAAAAGCAAAGAAAGACCTCCCCATAGGCAGGGAGGTAGAGGTCCGTGGACCAAATGTGCGCGGAACCTGGAGGGCGGCCAGGTCCACGAGACCGACAAGGTCTTACTCGCGTCCTCGTGATGCGATGGCGGGCAAGCCGCAATGTCCGCGCAGCTGCGCCCCGACTCCGTGCCCCTGGCGTGATGGTGAGCCCTCTCCGGCGTGCTCCATGCCAGCACGGTTGGGTCGGCACCACGGTTATGGTGGGGAATAAACGGGGCCACCGGCACTATCTCAGCGCGGATGGGGGGGGGGAATTGTTGATGCTCAGGTCGAGCGAGGGGAATGGCTGGCTGGCTTGGTCGCTTGTGAGAGCGAAGGTGGGTCGATTCCAACGACGAGACGAGCCCAGCGACGAGACGAGCCCAGCGACCAGCGACGAGACGACACCACACTACTACTACTCTGACAACCTCGACGACGACCTCCGTCTTCGCTCGACTAGCGCGAGTCGCCTTGTGCTCGCGTCTTTATAGACCGGAGGAGGAGCCTGTATGCAGATTTTAGGATCAAAACACGATTGGAGGCGGGGCCACGCCACCCTCTGTTCAGCCATTGTGTGGCAAAAAGGGGCGTGAGCCTCTTTTGATCCGAATTCCTTCCTGAGAGGAATTCACATTCATCGCACTTGGAGGCGGGGCCATACCGCCCGACGCTCGCCCATTGGATGGAGAAAAAGGGGCGTGAAGCCTTCCTGATCCGAATTTCTCCCTGAGAGGAACGCATTCGTACCCGCGGCTCAACGCGTTCGGCAACAATTACCGAATGGGCCCTGGACAGCACGACTTTGGTGTTGACTGGTTGTGGTCGATGGTGTGTAGAAGGAGAAAGGCGAAGGTGGTGGGGGTTTGCTGTGGTGTTTGGTGGTTGGCGGGCGTCGTTTGGAATGGCGGTGAAGCGATGTTTGCAGATGGAGTTGTGGGGTAAAGAGGCAAAGGTGGTGGTGTTTGAGTTGTTGGCGCTTAATGGTCCAAAATAAACATAGAGGAAGAAAATGGCTAATCAAGCATCGCAGCCCGGATGAATCACACATATTCCCTTCTAACAACAGGTGTGGGCTAACTACACATGAACTTATCGATATATCTCACCTGAGGACCCTTTATGGTGTATTGCGAATTTCCACAGCCGTAACAATATCATTTTATGCTTGGTGTTGGCTTAATTGTTAGGGTGGTGGGCTTGGGATCCTAGGATCCTGAGTTCAAGTCCCCCTCAGCTGTTGAATTAATACCAGGTGGGATTGACTCTGCCTGTCATCCTTCTGAGGTTGGCAAAATGAGTGCCAGCTTGCTGGTATCCTGTGGTGGAGTGGTGACCTGTCCAGGATTGTGCCCAATAGCCAAGGAGACTGCTTAGGCAGCACCAATGCTCTGCACAGAGTATGGTCCCAATGGATGGAAATCATTTTTGGCCCTATCTCTCAATTATGAAGAATCACTTTAAATAAATAAAAATTTATTCTACTATCCACATCTGGATCTTCACAAAAAATCTAATCAATTTGTGCCCCTCACACACCCAACCTGTCCACAAAGTTTCATCCGAATCCGTCCACAACTTTTTGAGATATCGTGCTCAAAGCCAAACAAACGGACAGACAGACTGGTGAAAACATAACCTCCGTCCACCTTTGGTGGTGGAAGTAATAAAATGCCTTTCCCATGCTCGGCAGCCTTGAGAGGAAGAGGGACAGAAGGAACAATGTCATCCAAAATGTCCTGTTGTTTTATACTCATTGAGAAGTTTGGAGAACCATTCGAGGCCCTGAATACCATTGGCTGACATCTTGGAAAGCAAGAGTGGGTACCAGATTGTGTCAAAAGCACAAGATAGCCCCAATTTCGAATACCTGAGATCCTGAGAGTTTATTCATTGTTGATTGGGAAGAAGTACCCTATCCATAGTGGAGGACTTTGGTCTTTTCCACTAAAGTTTATAATCAATTTCTGGTTAGCCTTTTTCACTTTTGTTTATTCCAACAAAGTGTATCGAGACATGCACTTAGCCATGTCCACGAGTGTCTGAGAAAATTATCATCCACTGCAGAACTTCCAGACCTGGCTGGACCTCCGGGAGCTGGAGTCGAGAGTGAAGGAGCGCTACATAACACACAAAAGTGATGATGCACGTTGGAAGCCGCACATGGAGGTGCACGACCAGCACAACCCTGCACATTTGAGCACCTTTACTGTCAGTTCACTTACTGTACCCGGTATAGAAGGCCTTTAAAACTTTGCAGAGGGTTTTTTTATTATGAAGAATTAGTCGAAAGAAGAATATTGCTTTTCCAAAGTTTAAATACTGACTGTCTGTTTGTATTCTACTATTTCTTAATCACTACATCTTTCAAAAGCATATTTTAATCTCTAGCATACTCCCTCTTTCAAAGGCTTTGTCTTATGTGGTCAACTCTTAGTTTTTCAAAATGTTCTTTATGGTGATGTCATAAAGGCCTGTGAATGGGAAATCTCTTGCATTTGTTGAACAAATGGATCACATGATCAGTGTACTTTATTGTTCATTGATCACCTTTGTTCTGTGATGAACATTGTCAGGAAGAACTGGCTTCAGGTTTAAACAATTTGTTTTTAGATCCTCATGGTTTGTCTCGTCGTAAGATGCTTGAAAGAAATGCAACGAATGAATGTTGACAAATTATCATGGCACGCATCACCAATCACTTCACTGCCATGGTTGCTGAAAATACTTTTTTTTATAAATCCGACTGCACATGAATCGTGATGTTTGAGCTCATGTGGAATAGTCACATTTACAATTCCAAAGAGGAAAATTGTAGGAAATGTTCAGTATAGTTATGAATGAAAGTTGACATTTTAAAACTTTTATGCATTATACCTTATGTACCCTTTAATAACTTATTGGATGTTGCATTATGCCGTGTTCACTTTTCATCTCGATGCTTAAATCCCATTGACCAACAATAGGATGTGAGGCATTTTTTCCTTTAATACATTAAACTCTTTATCTGTGCAATAACATTCCTGACTTTTATTTAAATAGCTGTACAATGTCAACATATTGGTCGTAATGCATTTTGCAATTAATTGTGCATAATCCAATTATTTTATTTCTGTTGTACCTTTATCCTTGTCACATTAATAATAAACATGCTCATGCTTAGAAAATAGTTTTGCAATCTTATTAAACTGCCAGTCTGTGGTTTAAAACTCGGTGGTGTAATGTGGTTTCAAGTCGGCCAGACTCTCTTGTGCAATGGTTCGAGCAGCATCCGCTCTGTGTCTGAGAGGTCAGTGGTTCAAACCCCAACTGAGACGTGCCAAAGATTATAAAAATAGTACGTGCTGCTTCCTTGCTTGGCATTCAGCATTTAAAGGGATAGAGCATGGACAATCCCCATAGATAGGCATCCATGGGGAAGAGGAAATTCGTTTTTAGGAAATGCTGTGGTGAGAAAGGTGGCACCATTATTGTGGCATCGCTGGTACCTAGAATGTCCCAGGAAGTGACGGTACTTCCCTCAAGCTCAGTGGCCGTTTGTCTCGTCTTGCAGTCTTGTTGTTTGTGCGTGTGTGGTGTTGGTTGTCATCTCCAGATGTGGGTTTCAGAAGGTGGAAAGGAGCTCTCCCAGGTCTCAAAGTATCCACCTTCACGTATGCGTGTGTGTATATATGTGGGCGTATATATGTGTCTGTACACTTACATAGCAAGTGACCCGTATTTTGCGGGTTTGACCCGTTTTCTTTCTTTAAACCCACCGACCCATTTTAATGTCGTTAAAACCCGTATTGGATGGAGAGTGGGAACACTTTCAAAAACGCAATGTTTCGCTTCCATTCCACTCTCATAGATTCACACACAGAATGATAGATCTGTAGCGATCTCTATCTGATATGCAAGGTACTGCTCTAGTCTGACTCGATTGGCTGGGAGACGTCATGAGCTTTACCCAACCGACCAAATCCATCAATCCTCACCTGTACGCATCATCACTTCCTCTCGTCTACCATTTGTTGTCACCCCCAAATCAATCGGTCGGCCTATTCGCTTTCCAATTCGCTCTTCGACTTCTTACTGTGATATTTATCGGTACTTTTGAGTATTTTGAATGGTACGATTCGATTCGGATTGTTTTCATTCGTATTCCGGATGTCCACAAATTACCGTTCCAAATTCAAACCGTAATAAACAAAAAAAGGAATGAAATTGGATACAATGATGCGGTTTGATGCTTGTGAACGAACGAACATTTGTCACAAAGTTATATTGTCAAGATTCGTGAAGATCAGCATGTCGCATTCATTACCATTTATCATCACTTGATCTCCATAAACCAGGCACCACTGCTCTTTATTGTGGGCACGCTATTTGCAGTAAATGTGACGTCATGCGTCACAGGCGGCAACTGGAAACGAAAAAAGTAAATAAAACTTTGAGAAATGTTCTTTATTTGAGAAATGTTATGTATGTTATGTATGTATGATGTCTTACTTGGAACCTCCTTATCATTACTGATTAGTCAACATATCAGTAGCAGTTTTACTGGTTTCGTTAACCCTTTCCGTGCTGCATTGTTTATGGCCGCGTGGTTCCCTGCTGCTTAATTTTTTTTCACAGGGCTGTGAATTTCAAGTGGTATTTGCAAAAAAAACAACTTTAGTGTTAAGTTAGATGAATAACCAAAATTAGAAAACAAAATTTGTTTCAAAATATGTTTTTTTAATCTTGTCGTTAATCTGCGACCACAGCATGCAAAGGGTTAAAAAAAAACCCTGCTTTTGATTCCTACCAACCCGTTTTATGTTGCCTTCAACTTGTCATGTATGGTATTCTGGTGTATTTTGTGTCACTGACAAATCTCAAATGGTGTTTTACCACATTTGGTAAAAAATAAATAAATTAAATAAAAACTTGCTTTCAATTCCCACCAACACGTTTTTCATCACCTACAACTTGCCATGTATGCTGTACATGTGTGTACATGTGTGTATTTGTTTGCATATATATATATATATGTATATATATATGTTGTGACGTGGTGGTGTTGTGCAGCTCTTTTGTTGACTACTTATCTGCACAAATGGGTGGATTTCAGGAGATGGAACAAAGACCAACCAGCCAACCACGTCTCAAGTGTCCACCTTAGTGTGTGTGTGTGTGTGTGTGTGTTGTGTGTGTGTGTGTGTGTGTGTGTGTGTGTGTGGTGTGTGTGTGCGCACGCATGTGTGTGTATAGATATATATTGTTGCGGTTCTCGGAACCACATGCATACAACAGATAGGTGTCCCAAGACAGTTATTCCATTATTATACGTGTAGATAGTCCCCTTCTTTTGTTTAGCGGGACACAAAGGGAGTGCGTTGCGATTATCTAATAGCTAGGGTTGCTTAAATAATTTTCTTCTTCATTCTCATCCCCATGACTTCTCTTTTCTGATTATTCCTGAGGTAAATCAGCCACGTGCGCCTTGGAGGCCAGCGCGTGTGGCGCCGCGGTGGGGAAACTGCAGCGAGTCATGTAGTGTGCTAGTTGGTGCTGGACTGTCGGCTCGAGCTTCCGATGGTCTGGGGAGAATTGCCGATTGCATGAG
>CM068955.1:145591302-145598802 GCA_035128595.1 Eptatretus atami | reverse complement strand
CGCATGAATATGGTGATCAGTGAAATGTACTTAATGTCAAATAGGAGTTTGTAGCCAATTGGCATCACTGTCTCTAATGTCACTCATCATTGCCATCGTCATCATCACTATCGTGGTCATGCCGTTCAATGTTTGAGTCCTCTCATTCTCACATGAAGTGCTGCACATGCGAAGATCAGTGCATGTTAAGTTCTTGGCCCTGCAGGAACATCTCGTGAAACATTCTGTTCTGCACTGGCAACTTATCATCTCGATAATTGCCTTTGGTGCAGGGAGAATGTCTGTTGTTGTTGGTTTGAGTTGACCACTCGTGTCCTTGTGGAGCCATTCTTTAATGGATCAAGAAATGTTTGCTGAGAAATTGCTGCTTGACCCAAAGGTATGGCTGGATATGTACCCGCATGATATGCTGCCTCAGAGCACCGACATTTGGTGTAATTGTCATTCTCAGCCATGTTTTTGTCTTGTTCGCATGTCTCAGGTGAATAGAGATAAGAGATTTCCGTCTGTTCTTTTGGAGCACTGACCTTATATTGGGTAACGCCTGTAAGATTCTATTTTTCAGCCATTTTCTACTGAACGTGGGTACATGTTGTTCTAAGGCATCTTTACCACCGAGAAGGTTAACATAAGTTGTCTCGATGTCTCCATACGGAGTTGAGTTTGCTGCTTGGTTAGGGCATCTACCAAGTTGATCAGTTCAATTAAACTCACAACTTTGTCATTGATGCTTTATCCTTCTCCTTTGGTGTCGTGATCTCGCAAGCATGGAAGACATGTTTGGTCCAGCAAGACCTGTGGTACATAACGTCAATGCATGTGCATCACTTGGCACTATAGCAGTGTTCAATCGAGTCATAAAAAGGGTTCTGAGCAACATCAACAGCTTCTCTCAGCGATTTGCCCACACTGTCACTCCGTACAAGGTAAATAGGTTGACCATCAGTCCTCTGGCAAAAGAAGCACAAAGCCTTGTTATAGGGTCTGTGGATGACCGAGTGAATGGTGTGGAGGAGCTTGATGACTCCAGACATACTTCGGGCATTTTTCTCTTTCGACCTGGCCCTTTTGGCGATATGCGACCCTGATGATCGTGCCTGATCATAACGAACCCTGGCACAATGAATTTGGTCCTTGTTAGTTGCGTTGGAATAGCATGTTCAGTGCCAGACAGCCTTCTCCTTTTGCAACAGTTCTGCTGACATCCCCTCAAGTCGTTTATGAACTCGTACATAATCACCATCCTGTAAAGTGGCTCGCTCTTGTATTGTCTCTATCAAACGGCAGAACGACTCGACTTTGGTTGCAACACCAAGGTCCTTTCAGGGAAGAATTATCTTGGCACAGGACACTTTTGTCCAGTTCGTTGATCCGTTCGTCTGGCATGAATCCTTGCCACTCAGTGGTACTCATCCATCATGTTGTTGGTCCTGCAAATATAAAAATAAATCGTCAGCTCATGAATGTCAAATATATCATACGTGATACAGCTACTATAAACTCGGGCTGTGCCTATGTCTAGGGCCATATCAAGGGCACAAATAACATTCATCACCCTAAAAAGCAAACAGATGAGAAAAACAACATCCTTATTTTCTTTGACTAATTTATGACCTAAACTTATGTGATTTAAAGGAAGATGCGGGTAATGTCGCAATGATAGAACTTTATGAATCCAAAATAAAACCGCTACGAAGACGTAAAATTACCTGAATAAAATAAAAGCAGAGATGAGTGGGAATCAACAATACGCGCTAAACCACCCTACCATGCTACAATGCCTAACTACATGCAAACATGCGCTAATAACATCCACTAAACTAACAGAAACTCAAATAGACTCCCTCTGTAATTCAACCCCGGGCACAAAGCTAACCTAATCCTATCCTATTATAACAGCAGTTAATTCATGGAACAAAATACGTCAGTGACTGATTACATTGATGGTGACTTCTTTCCGGATAAATAACGAACGAACCAGCACATAAGGACATATTTAAATATCAACCCGAAATATAGAAAAGATAACACATAGCTCTAACATGACGACTGCCCGACTTCCACTCCCAGCCTAACAGAGAACGCAATTAAAACCTCCAACCCCGTGGCCATTCAAACCATAATCCCACCCCATAACAAAGAACATAAAATGACAAAGGTACATACGCCTCAAAGGCGATCACAACTTACCGAGAAAAGGAATAAAGGTGTTGAAAACCGAATGTGATGAACGAAGCTCCGAAGTAAACTGTCATGAATAAATCGAGAAAACGAAGAGAACTGAAAATGACGTCATAGTGCTGCACGTGATTGGACGCGCGCCGCGCCACATCACGACGTCATGCCACGCCCAGCAACCGTAACCTGAGGCGATGCATGGCGTCGCGACGTGGCGTCACCTATGTTCCTACAAGATCACACTTACAATACATCAAACTACAAAACTTAAAATCAACGTTTTACTACTGAAGGTGCCAAAACTCTGATATTGAACAACAGACACACAATGTTTCATTGCACAGATGGCCGTTTCCATGGCAACCAACTGTTCTATACTTGAAATCATAATACTGTGTAAGTTAGTCATGTCACTATATTTTACAATTATTTAGGCCATCCGATGGAAAATATAATTAAAAAAATTATATTAAAAAAATGCAATTCCACTCCAAAAATGCTGTTTCCATGGCAACCAACTGTTCAATACTTGAAAATCATACTTCTGTGTAACTTAGTCATGGTCACTATATTTAACAATTATTTAGCATCCGATGGAAATATATTTTAAAAATTATATGTTAAAAAATGGCAATTCACTCCAAAATGCTGTTTCCATGGCAACCGACAGTACAAATGCAACATTTTATTATCTTATAAAATCCATGTTAGCCATTTACAGTAATCCATCATCAGTTAGTTATTTGTAGTCAGATTTTTTTTAAAATTGGAATTCAAAAAAAGCGTTTTTTCACCCCAAAACGACCTTTCCAAAAGTTGAAAAAGTGAAACATCATTTTTTATTTAAATAGATTTTAAACTCTCAAAATCTATAGATTTGCTACTCTCACAAAAAATTCCAACGAAATTAACAAGAACCTGACATTTGGAGTATTCTTGATATTCATAGGCCTATGGCAGATACATCAACTGGGAATCATTGTAGAATGTCTGTGGATCAGGACTTTTTGTCCAACAGATCCTTCCATGAGAGAGTATGCACCTTATCCCCATATTTCCACATGGAAAAGATTCCTCAGAGTTGCATGAGTTTAAGTCCCTCTCTAATATTATGATCAATGATGCAGTTTTCACTCAGGGTCTCATTGTAGGTCATCTTTATTTGCGGATGACATTGCTACCTGCATCCGGAGCAGAAACTTATCTTTTATGGCCAAAAAAACTTAAGGTTGATATTTGCAGGATTGAGCAGTGGGCCCCAAAATGGGGATTTATGGTTTCTGGATCCAAGTCCAAGTTCATCATTTACACTTGTAAAATGAAGGCTAAGGACATATCAATATCTATCAATGGCACTTTCCTCAAAGCTTCCTCTGATGTCTTTTTTAGGAATTACTTTTGATAAGGGCCTATAATTTGGAACTCCCATATTAAAAAAAAAACTTGCGGTCAAATGTGAAAAACGGCCTTAATCTTTTATGAAATCTATCTGGTATAATTTGGGGAGCTCTTCAGGAAAGTCTCCTACTTCTATATAAAGCCCTTATCCACTCTCAATTTTACTATGGTAGCCAGGCCTTTTGGGACATGTTCAGAACTCACCGCAAATAAACCTGAAACCACTCCAAAGCACTTCGTGTATGTCTGGGGACCTTTAAAAGCACTTCTGTTTCTGCCCTTATGGAAGCTGGTGAGATGCTCTTGCCTCTCCGCTGGGAAGTATCCAGTTTGAAATATTTGGTGAAGATAATCTCTTCTGGGGATAACCATCCAGTCATTGCATTGTTTTCAGACTGTTGTGAATATCAAACACTCGGCAGTAACTGATTCACCCTTTTGGACTTGCTTGTCAGAGGGCAGTTGAAGAAATAGGTTTTGATTCTTTACCAGTAAATCCCTTGAATAAAGTGGCAATTTGGCCCCCTCGGACTAGAGACCCCTTGTATCCACCTGGATCTAAGGGGTCAAACTGATAGGGCAACCCAGTTGTGACATGCAACCAAGCCATGGAAAATATCTATGTGGCTTGCAGTCGATCCTTACACATCTACACAGACAGCACCAAAGAACCTTCATGAGAGAGAACACTTACTGCAATATGCATCCCAGAGATGCAGGTGATAAAGTCCGTTCGACTCTGATTATCTTTCTATATTCTCAGTGAGGCTCTTTCCCATCGTTTGGCTCTAGAATGGATGATTGACTGTAACCCAACTAAGTGCAGTCATCTTTTCAGATTCGCTCAATGCTCTGAAGGCGGTGGAATCCCTACAGTCTGGAAGCAGGTACGACCTGGTTCTTGAGGTCCTACATTTGATTACTATCACTAATTGGAAAAGCTTGGTCATTGACCTGTGGTGGATCCCTGCCAATGTTTACAATGGAGGCAATGAGGCCTGTGATTGGAGAAACAAACATGCACTCAGATTGGAATTTTGAAATCCAAATCTCTCTGGGTCCGTCGGAACTTATAAATATAATTAGGAGTCAGATTGACAAAAATAGGAGTTTCAGTGGGATACCAAAAGTGTACCCTTTGGTTGAATCCTCTGCTACGTTTCCTTGGCTTTCCCAAAGAGAACAGGCCCCAGTTGCTCAAAACGAAGAAAATTTAACCACTAGATAAGAACTATCATGTGGTAAAAATTATCCGATGGTGAACTAACCAACCATTGATCAAGTGAGGAAGCAGTACCATTTTTAAAGTATTTCATAAGTCACCAGTCAGGACTTTCAGGCCACCCTGTATGGAAAACTTTTGAAATTGTATCGGCTGGATGAGTAATTTATTCACCGGATAGCGCTCATCAGAGCTTTGAGCACCCGGGTGCTCATAATTCTCTACAGGTTCAGGCTCAGAATAACAGACATAGGATAGGGTGTCACTGTACGGGGTCCGGTGAGCAGTGTAATTGGTTCCCAAAGATTTGGAACATCTCTTTGTACAATGTCCTCTCTACGGAGCCCCAGATCTAATGCCTTCTGTCGTAGAAAATAGTTTGTTCACCCCCAGGGATGGCAAAAGTTTGATGGTTCCAAAATGTCAGAAAGCCTTTCAGAAATTCAGACCGAGAGTTCCTGCTCCTCTGAGTAGAACAAAACTTTTGGGAGTCATTTTTACATGAACCCCTTTAGTCAATGTCTTATCCCAAAATGTGACTCAAAGGTTGTGTAAAGACATACTCGTCGCTTTCACAGCTCTTCAAAAACAACAATGAAAATCATCATTTGCTCCCATTGGACTTAGTCTGAAACAGGGGCTTATCGATTTGTCTGGATTTTCGTGTCCATGCGTGTGTCCGCAACCATATCTCGACATGAACGGACCAATCTTATTCGTACTTGGCAAAAAGACGATACATCATGGTAGACATATGCACATCATCTTGTTTCGTGATGCGATCAAAGATGTCTGACTGGCGGCCATTTTGGGTTTTAAGAAAACCTGGCATTGAACACGTCCTTAACCATTTCTTGGACTTGGATTTACGATCTTGTTCAAACTCGGCACACTGATCATGAATGACTGCTTACATTTGCACTTCATTTTTTTTATCGACATCACATCCAAGATGGCCGACTGGTGGCAATTTCGTCGCTCAAACGTGTCCCCAACCATTTCTCGGACGTGCCTGGTCCAATTTTGTTCAAACTCGGCACAAGCACAAAACACGATGACATACACGTGACATCACTTTATTTTACGATCTGATCAAAGATGGCCGACTGGTAAACTGGCGGCCATTTTAGTTGTACAGAAATAAGGGCTCGCCCTTTAGCTCCGTAAGTCCGGACGGCAAAATTATTCAAACAATGGGGGCTTTGACATTTTCTGTCTTTTTTACTTCTTAATTACAAAACACACCAGGACATAAACACCACGCAAAATACACGACACAAAACTACACAAACACCACACAAAACAAGTCCCGGTGAGGGTCCGCACCATCTGATTTCTCTTTTTTCAAATTGTTTTAAAAATGTGGTTTTGGTCCCAAGATGGCCGTTTCCATGGCAACCATCGGTCAAAAATTGATGGAATTCACTCAGAAGAAATTTCAGATAGTTAATTAAAACCACATACACTACTCAAGTGAATTTTATCGATGAAATCCAATTTTTTTAAAATTGCAATTCAAAAAATGTGGTTTTTGCCCCCAAAACCCTCGTAGAGCTGTCACCATGAACACGGTTACCCACACGAAACCCTCTCACCAGGTATCACGGAGACATCCTGGATCACGCCGCTGACACCAGAATGATGAGTAAAACAAACACCGAATGTATCGCAGTGAAACAAATGGACATCAAATTACGTATTTTAGTCTGATGCTATGGGTAAGGTACCACATTCGAGTACACATGTTAAGACTCACCAATCAGTCTGTTGCTGGCAATTCCATCATTCATTCATTACCATCACCACTAAATGTAGATGGACGTTATGTTTTCACCCCTGTCTCTCTATTTGTCTGAGCATATCTCAAAAAGTTAAGGATGGATTCGGAGGAAATTTGGTGGACAGGTTTGCTTGTTTCTTTTCTTGTATACGTTGTTGAGGCTCGTATGAGAGTGAACACACAACGCACAGCAAGGGGGGCATGAGACAAGAGGGGTGGGAGTGGGAAGGACAAAACAATGGGGAACAGAGATATTAGGAGATCTGTGGAAGGGAGAGGGATGGGACTGGGAACATGGGGTATACAAGATGGACATTACAGGGACTTTCAGGAAGGAAAGCAGGGAATTTGAGTGTGGGAAGTGTGGATTAACACTTCGGGTGAAGAATCGAGGATTTTTGAGATTGGGGGATGATAAGAGGTTGGTTAGGTAACAGCTTTTTGAAGCCTGGAGAGGAAGATGGAGTGAACAGAGTGAGGAGTTTATTCCAAAGCAGGAAAAGAGTGAAAGAGTGAAGGTGAGCAGTATTCGTATTTGGTAGTTTTACAAGAAGGGCTTGTTGGTGGACCTTCAGCACCCTCGGAATATTGGTGGGACAAAATCACAGACAGAGCCGGGAGGGGGAGGGCGAGACTGGAGAGGACGGGTAGAAGACAGAAAAAACCAACCGACAGCCTGCCCGGGAGAAATGAGAGGCCCAAAGATCTCAGCCTCAATCGCGGGAGATGCCAAAATGATACTAAATGCCTTGGTTTCCACAGCGTTGCATCCGAGGAAAGGTGAGAGGCAGAAGCACCAGCCCAGAGGGGAGAGCAGTACTCCATCAGGCTGCAGACGAAAGCTTTGTCTGAGGTCAGGAGCTCAGGTGGGCTGAGGAAGGACTTTGCACGACGGAGGATTCCCAGTCGGCGACTAGCTTTG
>CM068955.1:145577060-145589000 GCA_035128595.1 Eptatretus atami | reverse complement strand
TTTCTCACCTCTCTTTCGTGAGGCACCATTGGGTTTGCTCCTCAACTATCCAGATGGAGTTCCCGTTTACACCACTGAGGCTGGCACGCTATTGATGATCACATGCGGTGAACACTGGGTGACAGTTTTTTATGCTGGGTCGGTTTAAACCTGCTTAGCAAGGAAGCGTTGCTACCTCGTAGGCATCCTGCAGTCTTGGCATTTGCCATCCAAGAATTCTTAGCAACCTCGGTCACTATTTGGGTATTTTGTATCATAGCCTATGCGTCATAATGGATCATTGAATGAATGGTCTGGTGGATCCAGGCTTTTTTTTCCAACGATCTTCCTGGGAGTTGCCATTTTTCCCATTTCACATGGAAAGCTTCTCAGAGTTGCTTGAGTTTAGTGCCTCTCTCAATATTATGATATTGATGCGTTGTTCACTCAGGTCTCATTGTATATCTTGTTTGCGATGACTTGTACCTGCATTCGGTAGCAGAAAACTTCTCTTCTATGGCCAAAACCTTAGTTTATTTGGATTGAGCAGTGGGCCCAAAATGTGATTTGGTTTTGATCAGTACAAGTTCTCATTTACACTTGTAAATGAAGGCTAGGCATATCTATCTTCATGCACTTCTCAAGCTTCTTGATGTCTTTTTAGAATTACTTTTGTGGGCCTATTATTTGACTCCATATTAAAAAAAACTTGCGGTCAATGTGAAAACGGCCTTAATTCTTTATGTATCTATCTGTTTTGGGGGCTTTCAGAAAGTCTCCTATTTCTTATGAGCCTTATCCTCTCATTTACTTGTGCAGGCCTTTGGGACATGTTCAAGACTACGCATAACCTTGATACCCTCAATTCGTGTATGTCTGGGGACCTTAAAGCGTTCTGTTTTGCTTTGGGAGTGTTGAGATGCTTCTCTCCGCTTGGAGATCCGTTTGAAATTTTGGTGAGATTTCTTCTGGGATACATCCGAGCATGCATTGTTTTTAGCTGTTCGGATTCCATCGCGTATGATTCCCTTTGACTTGTTTCGAGGCCGTTTGGAATAGGTTTTGTTCTTAACCAGTAAAGTCCTTATAGAGTGGCGTTTGGCCCCGGATAGAGACCCTGTTCCCTGATCGTAGGGTCAATGATGGGGCCCGAGTTGTGATGCAACCAAGGGATATTTATGTGGTTGCTCGGATCTCAATCACCAGACGCACAGAACTTCATGAGAGAGAATTACTGCCCTAGATCCCTGAAAGATGCAGGTGTAGTCCGTTCGGACTTTGATTATCTTTCTAATTTCTCAGTGAGCTCTTCCAGTTCGTTTGGCTCTGAATGTTGATTGATTATCCCACTAGTGCAGTTCTTTTCAGATTCGCTACTGCGTCTAGGCGGTGCTCCTACGTTGGACGGTCGACTGGTGTTTGAGGTCCTAATTTATTACTTCACTATTGAAAGGTTGGCTTGACTTGGTTCCCTGCCAATGTTTAAATGGAGCTGAGGCTTGTTGATTGGACAAAAACTGCTCTTGAATTTTGAATCCAATCTCTCTGGTTTCCCATTCGCTTATAAATTTTGAGTCGATTGACAAATTAGTTGTGGGATACGGTGTCCCTTTGTTGATCTGTGCTACGTTTCTTGCTTTCCAAGAGAGCACAGGCCAGTTCTCAAACGAAGAATTTACCTAGTCAGAACTTCAGTGTTGGGTTAATTTCCGATGGAACCTAACAACATTAATCATGAGGAAGCAGTCATTTTTAAGTTTTACTCACAGTCGGCTTTCGGCGCCTGTATGGGAAACTTTTGATTGTTATCGGCTGGATGGTTTTATTCACGGGTAGCGTTCATGCTTGGACGCACCGGGGTCTATTCTCTACAGGTTCAGATCAGCTCACATGGATGGGTGTCACGTTGGGTCCGTTGCGTTGTATGTTCCAAGTTTGGAACATCTCTTTGTCATCCTCTTCCGGAGCCCAGATCTATGCTTCGTCGTGATGTTCTGTTACCCGGGATGGCACAGTTTTTGTTCCAATTGTCCGGGCTTTCGGAAATTCAGACGAGATTCCTGCTCTCCTGAGTAGAACAACTTTTGGGGTATTACGTGACCCTTTTGTCATGTCTTATCAATGTACTCAAAGGTTGTGTAGAACCGTTATCGTCGCTTTCTACGCTCTTCAAAACAGATGAAATCATCATTTGCTCATTGAGTTAGTCTGAAAGGGGTTGGTTTTGTCGTGATTCGTGTCCACTGCGTGTTTCCGAACCATATCGCAATGAAGGACAATGCTTAGTCAGTACTTGAACAGTGTCTCATGGTCGAAACATATGCACTCATCGGTTTCGTATGCGACAAAGATGTACATCCTGTGCGGCCTTTTGGTTTTAGAAAACTGCACTTTAACGTCCTTAACCTTTCTTGGTTGATTTTACGTTTGTTTCAATCGGCACTGATTCATGATGCTGTTATTTGCACTGCATTTTTTTTATCGTAATCAAGTTGGCCGACTGGTGCAAGTTTCGTGCGCTCCAGTGTCCCCCCTTCTTCGGGGCCTGGTCCAATTTTGTTCAAATCTGGCACAGCACAACGGTGATACGTGACATCGCTTTATTTCGATCTGATAGATGGCGTGGGTAAATGGCGGATGTGTTGTACAGATAATAAGGGCTCGCCTTTGCTCGTAGTCCGGACGGAAATTATTTCAACAATGGGGCTTGCTTTTCTGTGTTTTTTTACTTCTTTATTCCAGCACCAGGACCAAACCACGCAAATACACTCCAACTACCACACCATCACAACAAGTCCGGTGAGGTCCGCACCATCTTGTTGCTCTTTTTTCAATGTTTTTTAAAAGTGTTTTGTCCCAGTGGCGGTTCTGGCAACATCTGTCAAATTGACTGAATCATCAGAAGAAATTCAGTAGTTAATTAACAATCACTACTCAAGTATTTACTAATTCAATTTTTTTTAAAATTTGCAATTTCAAAAATGTGGTTTTGCCAAACCTGTAGGCTGTCACCATGAACACGGTTACAACACGAACCTGCACCAGTATCGGGAGGCCTCTGATCACGGCCGTGACCAGGAATGATGAGTTAAACAACACCGCTGTATCGCGTGAGCATGGCATCAATTAGTATTTTAGTCTGATGCTATGGTAAGGTCCATGAGTAACATGTTAAGACTCCTTCAGTTGGTTGCTGGCATTCCATATTCTTTCATTACAAGTCGCACTAAATTTAGGGACTTTTTTTCCCCTGTCTCTCTACTTTCTGGTATCTCAAAAGTTAGGATTTGGATTCGGAGAAGTTGTTTGTGGACAGGTTTGTTGTTTCTTTTTGTATACGGTTGTTGGGTCGTTGAGAGTGAACACCAGCACAGCAGGGGGCATGAGACAGGGTGAGTGGGGACAAACAATGGGGAACAAGATTTAGAGTTCTTGTGGAGGGGAGGGTGGATGAGGACATGGTATACAGGGCATTCAGGACTTTCAGGAGGAAAGCGGGATTTCGAAGGAGTGGGTTTGGGGTGGATAACATGGGAGTAAGATCGCGTTTTGGATGGGGGAGATAAGAGATGGTGGTGAACGTGTTTGAGCCTGGAGGGAAGGATGGGATTGAAGAGAGTGAGGAGTTTGCTCCAAGGCAGGAAAAAAGGGAATGAAAGAGTGAAGGTGCAGCTGATCTATTTTTGGTAGTTTCCAGGAGGTGGGTTGGTGGGGACCTTCGACGCCCTGCGGAATAGGGGAAATATGAGCGGGGAGGGGGAGAGATAGCCGAAGAACTGTGGGGGGGGGTTAGAGGAGACGGGTAGAAGCAGAAACCACCGAGCGCGGTGAGGAGAGTGAGAGACCAGGTCAGACACTATCGCGGGGCCATGATCAAATGCCTTGGTTTCACAGCCGTGAAGCCGAGAAAGGTGAGAGGCAGAGCACAGCCCAGAGGGGAGAGCAGTATCCATCAGGCTGAGCGGTTTGTCTGGTCAGGGCTCGGTGGTGAGGAAG
Organism: Eptatretus atami; assembly: GCA_035128595.1. Lineage (NCBI taxonomy): Eukaryota > Metazoa > Chordata > Myxini > Myxiniformes > Myxinidae > Eptatretus > Eptatretus atami. The sequence goes on along the minus strand of CM068955.1, from coordinate 145,585,025 downwards.
GACTTTGCTGCGAGAGGATCCCAGCTCGGTGAACTGCTTGGAGGCCAGTTGGAACATGTGCTTTCCAGGAAAGTATGCAGATAGTGAGACCAGCACCAGCTTGAAGAAAAGACTTCTCAAGAGGTTATTGAGAATGTAATATGGGGGAAGGGGTCCCAGAACCTGTCCTTTGGAGCAAGGTAGTGAGATTTGTCAGATTGAAAGACTGTTCCATGTGTCGGACCAGTTTGTTGATTTTATCAGTCGCGAGAGTGAAGAGTTGCTGCTTGCCGATTGAGGGATCGCAGATGGTCGGCGCAGTAGTGTGGAGTTCGAAGAGGATTAAAGGATTTTCCAGACGCAGTCGGAGAGTCATTGATGACAGAGAAAGAAGGCCGGAACCGCTACTTGAGGGACTCCGCTGAAGAGCGGGTGACAGACTCTTTAGGGCAACGGTGATGCGGACAGGGAGAGTCCGCCATGAGTGGATGCTTGGTACCATAGAGAGTTTGGTGGGAGGGCGGGTGCGACAGTGTCAGAGCGTGGATTGCTTCTGATACGGCTCGGTTTCCGTTTACGGCATTGAGTATTCCGACATTGTTGAGAGAGCGAGGCTTCAGGTGAGTGACCTGTCTGAACTAGAACTTTGATTGATCGATAGCCTTGAGGAGAAGTTTATGTCTGAGGTGATGTGGTTCATACCCTTGCTGATGATTGGAGAAAAATGGCTGATGGTTGTGTTGAGGGATTGTTTTGATGCACCGTTTTTTTCGGGCAGTATGTTGTTGTTCCCGCACCGTTGCAGTGTTGAGCCATGGGGGTGATTAGACTGGAGGGTGAGAGCAGGAGAGGTTTTGACTATGGGCTATGCTCTGACGTGCGAATCTGGTCGAGGTTTGACGCAAGCTTCACTGTTAGGGGAAGCGGTCGAGGGACGTTGGGTGCGACTGGGTAATGGGTAGAGCTGAAGAGGAGACGTGAGGAGAAAAACAGAGGAGAGGAGGGGAAAGAATCAGAATAGGAGAACGCTATGTGTTTCGGACAAGATTTCGATGCAAGCACGGTTTAGCATTCGCCTTTTCAATGCGGTATTCCGCAGTCGGCATTTGAAGTAAGGAGGGGATGGGTAGCGCACACCAGAAAGGTTTTGATCACCCCAGGATTTGGAGGGGGGAGATCTGAGGTTCAGACTTGATATTAGAAGATGTTGTTTTTGGCTCCGGGGGTAGACACTGTTCCGGCTTAGGAAGGACTGAGTTTCTCGTTGGTGCTTCTGGGTTAAGAAGCTGTTTAGGCAATGCCTCGTCACAAATCATGACATGGGTGGAGGAGGTGGGCATTGGTGACGGGGGTAAATTGTGCTTGTTGGTCTGTTGAGTTGATAGTGTTGGACTGGCCAGTCAGTGTTGGTGAATGCAGGTTGGGTGTGTGATGGCAGATTGATTCGATTTTTGGTTAATCGGATCTTGAGATTTTTATGATGAGAATGGCCAAGCATGTGTATAGTAGTCAATGTTTGGCTGGCTGGCAGGTGTGTGGATCTCTCACTTGTGGCGGGAATCCAAGGAGTGCAGGGCACGCTTGACAGTTTGATTGAGAGTTGCCAGATGGCCAGAACTTAAAGTATGCTTTGGGGATCACTCGGTTTTTCTGTCAGGTGTGGTCCTCCTTGGTCTTCCAGACCCACAGGCATGGAGTATTTACCATAGCTCGGGTCTGGTTTTTCCTCACGCGGAGGCCTGTTCAGTGCCATTATCGGAGCAGATCTTTTGGTTCCCTGTAGTTGTGCCTGACCGCATGGTTGCTCAGTTTTGCCTGGTCATCGGAGGCACTCATGGAGGTTGCTATGGGAGGCATGTATGAAGGGAGGCTTACGACTCTGCTCTCCTTTTCCATTAGCTAGTCAGCGGTGACGCAACTGAACTAGCCATAGACGCATCACACTAACCCATTTGTCATCGTTCCTATTCAACTGTAAATCCTTATTGGGTAGTAGGTTAGTCCACAGTAACACTTATTTGGGGTGTTGGTTTGGTCACACGAAAATGTATTTTGGAGCTGTTATGGTATGTACCCACGTGTGAATCCTTTTTGGGCTAGTTAGTTTGGTCAACGATCTTATTGGAGCGAGTTAGGTGTAGTCGACCAGTTATATCCTTATTTGGGGGCTGTTAAGGGTGGTACCAGTAAAATTCTTTTGGAGTTGCTATTCTACCCACCAGTGATCCTTATTGGAGCTATTAGTATACCAGTAAATTCTTTTTGAGGTAGTTAATTACCACAAGTAAACCTGTATTGGGGCAGTTGGTTGGTACACACGTAACCTTATTTGGAGGCTAGTTAGGTTGTACCCAGTGATCCAGTATTTGGGGCTAGTTAAGGTTTGGTCACACGGGTTGATCCCTTATTTGAGCTACTTACGTATAGTACACAGTAATCCCATTTGGGTATTAAGGTTTAACAAACAGTAACATTCCTTTGGGCTGTTATAAGTTCACCCCCCACAAACATTTTTGGGGAAATTCCCCCGTTATTTTTTGGGGGTGGAGTAGTTTTTTTAGGGTTTTCTGTTATACAACCCAGTAAATCCTTTTTGAGTGTTAAGGTTGTCCCAAGTAACAAATCCCTTATTTGGGGCTAGTTAAGGTTTGGTACCACACAGTAAAATTCCTTATTTGGAGCTAGTTAAGGTATAGTACCACACAGTGAAATTCCTTATTTGGAGCTAGTTAAGCTATAGTACCACACAGTAAAATCCCTTATTTGGAGCTACTTAAGATATAGTACCACACAGTAAAATTCCTTATTTGGAGCTGGTTAAGGTATTGCCCTGTCAGGGCTAAAATGATATATAGCACGATATTTCAAAAAGTTATGGACGGATTCAGATGAAACTTGGTGGGTGAGTTGGTTAGGTGACAAGAACAAGCCAATTACATTTTAGTTCAGGTCCGAATCCAGATCCAGCCTATCAGTGGGATACAAAACGTAAACCAATCAGCCTGGCGGAGGTATGCTCTCTACCGAATGCCATTTTAGTTTGCTTGTTTGTTTGTCCGCATAGAGCTTTAGTGTTTTTCTCCGCAACCACTTGTTGGAGTGATACGAAGTTTCCACCATTGGAGCGATTGCTCAGATATAATGTTTTCATGATAATTATGATGTCAGAGGTCACGTGATGTGTCAGCCAAGTTGGAAAAACTGAAAAATATTGGATCTCTATATCTCTAAAACCACACCATGGAAAAAATTAAAACTTGGCACCTGTCAAGTACTCCTCATGCAGAATAAGTGTGATTTTTATGAACATCATAGGTGCCTTCATTATGACGTCATAATTGTACATGCAGAACGCTACATCTGATCAGTATGAAAAATTTTGGGGGTCATCTAGGGATAAATTGGTTCTCAGAAGAAAACAATATTGATGATGTCATCGGTCACGTGATTCAGCAGCCATATTGTTTGGTTTTTTTTTACTTAAAAAATCTTCTTTCAAATGGCTGAACAGATTGAGGCGAAACTTTACAAGTATAACCATCTATTCACAAGGAACAAAACGTTCATGCATATTATGTCATCGGTCACATGGTTTGGTGGCCATATTGGATTTACCCTAAAACGTATAAAAATATCTTCTCCAGAATGACTGGACAGATCGAGGAGAAACTTCACACAAATGTTCCCCAAGCTTCGTGGATACTAGGGTATTCATAAATAATTGATGTCATGTGGTTTGGCAGCCATATTGGATTGAGCAAAAATCTTTTAAGAAATTATTTCTCTTGAACTACTTCATCAATTGATGTGAAACTTCACAATTATGATGTCATCGTGACGGAGAATATAGGTTTTAAATTTCAACCTGATCGGACACATGGTCTAGCAGCCAGAATTATTTAATTTTTTGAATCCGGGTTCTTTTTGATTGTGTTTTTTTGAGTAAGTCTCACGTGGCTGTGCCTGGTTGAGTTTTAGGGTAGAGGAGTAGTCGCTGAACCCCAAATCCTATACAGGTTCCTCCTGATGACTTCATCTGTGCTTTTTGCTTTTCTGGGTTCCTTCTGATGACTCCAATGCAGGACTGTACCTATTTGGTCTTCCATTTGATTTAAATTAAATTAAATTAAATCCCATTCTGAATTCAATTTAATAATAATAAACGTCATGGGTCAGGGTCAGGTGTCCAATTGAAGCGGGGTTGCACCAAAGCGGGACATCTTGGTACCCGGTCATCACTGCCAGCAGTTATAAAGTGGCAGTTCTAATTATTATGTCTTATATTAATTATGTAACACACCAGTATACAAACACGACATAAAATACACCACACAAAACCACACAAAACAAGTCCTGTCATGGGTCTGCAATCTCTGACGTACTGTTTCATCTTTATCTTGTTACGTACTGTTTTAACACGAATTGGACTGTGAGTACGTCTATTAATTACTTGACCATGACTCTGTCTATTAATTACGTCTATTAATTATAGACTTTTCAAACATACCTTTTTGACTATAAAACCCTTTTAGACCATTTTAGACCTTTTACAACTCTTTATACTCCCCTTCAAGCCGCAACCCCTACAACCATGAGACTGCTTAGACCCTTTGACCCTTTAGACACAATTTAGAAACTTTAGATCCCTTTACACATAAAATTGAAACTTACGCAGCTTATTTGTAGTATGTGTGGTATATATGAGGAACATATTTTTTATCCAACTTCCTCAAAGGTCAAGGTCAAGATCATCGGAAACATGTAAAACACCTATTCGGTGGCAATTATAAAACGTATCAATAAAATTTGTTACGCATAACATTCAATCATGTAAAACACTTGATAGGTCAAATTTTCCAAATTGCCAAATTGCTGTTTCCATGGCAACTATTGTTTATTTGGACTTCGCAAGTATCGTGCTATGCACGACATCTTTCTTGTTTATTTATTTGGTGTTTTCCCTTTTTTGCTATTAGTTCTAGTACGCTCATCTGAAAGAACGTTCCTCTTCATGACAGTCCACTTCTAAAATTTTATTTTTAAAATTACATCGACATAAACGATATAACACACATTATTAACATTATAACCATATATTCTGCTGAATATGTACCGTAGCATTGCATAAAATGCATATAGTAGAGCAATGAAGGGGTGATTGGGTGAATGAAACTCAACATGACGACATGTGGAACAAGTGAGGATAAATGAAAATGTAATTGATATCCCGTCGGATAAAATAACTTTGTCCAATAGACATCAAAGGAATGGACAGACAGAGGTCTCAGATGTATTATCACTAACATCCTCCGTCATTTCTTTGGATACTGCCTCAGCTATTAAAAGGAAGCAGTGAAGCAGTTTATGTGGAAAAGACCTAATTATTGGGGTCATGAATGCAGCCTTTGTGAGCCAATTACGAGATCACATTTCCTCTTTTGCTTTCTTTAAGAATAGTATCAAATCCGAGCACTTCACCGGAAATATAGTCCATTGTAAATGACTTAAAAGCGAAGCAAAAGTTGTCTCTGCTATGAAAAGGTTAAAACCCCAATTCTTAGGCAAGTGAATACAAAGTTTTATGTGTCTGTGTGTGGGTTTTTTTTTCATCTACTATGTCCATTAAAATGGATCCTTCCTCCAGTAAACCGGTTTTCTCCCATTTGATTGCATTTAATTGTGATGTGCAACATGAGAGACGACTCAGGAAATGTATTGTACTTATCCGATCAAATTCAATGTGCTAAATTTCATTACCTGGCTGTATAATTTTTTTGATTACAGGTACATGTGCAAAGCAAGATGAATGTTTTATAAGGAAGATCAGTTTATCCCTTATGGCTGGTATTAGGTAGGCCAGAGGTGTGCGCACTTGCCTTTGAGTTTACAAAGAGCATCTCTTACTCATAATTTCTTTCGTTCTTCTTTTCTTTATTTCTCTCTTTATTTTTTTTAAATCTCCACCACCAAAGGTGGACGGGGGTCCTGTTTTCACCCCTGTCTGTCTGTTTGTCTGTGAGCAGGATATCTCGAGAAGTTGTAGACAGATTCAGACGAAGTTTTGTGGACAGGTTGGGCATGTGACAAGGAAGGTTTCATTTAATTTTATGTGAAGATCCGAATCCAAATACGATAATTTTTTAATTTTTTTAAGTGATGCTTCAGACGGGACCAAAAACGATATCCAGTGCCTATAGAAAGTCTACACCCCCTTTCAAAATTTTCACCTTTTGTTGCCTTATAACCTGGAATTAAATTACATTAAATCAGACATTTTCCACCTTTATTTACACATCGTAACCCATAAAGTCCAAGTGAAAAACAAATTCTCCACATTTCAGAAAATTAATTATAAATACAAAACTAGAATATCTTGTTGACTCGAGATAAGTGTCCCTCTTCCCTTGTAATAGCAATTGTAACTTGGCTCAGGTGCAACTAATCTACCATCAAAATCACACACCAAGTTATGGCCTCCACTCTGTGTTAATTGGAGTGATTCGGATTTTTACCTCCACCACGAAGGTGAAGGAGATTTAGTTTTTACCCTCTCTGTTGGGTGGTCGTTAGAGTACCTTATTTTCACTTTTTTCCGTCTGTCTGTATTGTATGTTTTGTATGTTTGTATGTAATGGACAACTCGTGGAGGCCAGAGGATTCAACCGATTTGATGAAAATTGACAGGTAGGTTTCATACCAAGGATCTAGTTCTAATGCGTTTGAGCACCGTTGCTATGGACACCACCGTTGCCTAGCAACGGGAACTCTTGAAATTTTGAAAAATCCCCAAAAATTATTTTTAAGAAAATCAAAAATCTGCTTCCAGGCTTTTAATGCGCACTATAAATCAACCTCTTTGTCAAAAATTTCAGGCCGATCACGATCAAAAACTGTATGACTAGTATGCAATTATGTCGCAACCACCCATGTTGCCTACCGGCTTGTTTCTCTGTGTTTGTGCAAGATGTCTCAAAAAGTTATGGATGGATCCGGATGAAATTTGGTGGGTAGGCTGTGTGACAAGGACGAAATGATTAGATTTTGGTGAAGATCCGGATCAGGATCCGACGACTAGAATTTTATAAGTGATTCTTCACCATTGAGAGATCGGGCCAAAAACGATATACTGTATAGCACGATATCTCAAAAATTTGTGAATGGATTTGGATGAAACTTGGTGGACAGGTTGGGTATATGACAAGGACGAATTGATTACATTTTGCTGAAGATCCGAATCCGGATCTGGATGCGAGAACTATATAATTGTCAAAGTGCTTCTTCACCATTGAGAGATAGGGCCAAAAACGATATATAGCATGATATTTCAAAAATGTATTGGGCTCAATATGTTCTCGTGGATCAGGTACAATGTGGTGGAGGTATGCGCTCTACCAAGTGCCCTTCTAGTTTCAGAATAAAATCAGCTGTTCCTGGAGGTTTCCTCTGCTGGGTGGTGCGTTTCACAGCAAAGACTCAACCATGAGCACCAAGAAGCTTTCAAAAGACCTTCAGGATAAAGTTGTGGAAAAGCAAAGATCAGGGGATGGGTATAAAAAAATATTTTAAAGGCCTTGAATATCTTTTGGAGCACCGTCAAGACAATCATTACAAAGTGGAAGACAGAAGGTACCACCAAGACCCTGCCTAGATCAGGCCGTCCCTGCAACCTGGATGACCAAACAAGGAGACTGATCAGAGAAGCCGCCAAGAGGCCAATGGGAAGTTTGAAAGAGCTGCATGCCTTTATGACAAAGACTGGTCACCGTATGCATGTGACAACAATATCCCAAACACTCCACAAGTCTGGCCTGCCTGGTAGGGTGGCAAGAAGGAAGCCATTACTCCAAAAAGTGCACCTTGAGTCCTGTTTGGTGTATGCAAAAAAACCACTCCGGAGATTCTGAAGTTTTGTGGTTTGACGAAACCAAGATGGAACTTTTTGGCTTCAATGCAAAACGTTATATTTGGTGCAAACCCAACACAGCA
>CM068955.1:145561098-145577035 GCA_035128595.1 Eptatretus atami | reverse complement strand
AAATCTACATCGCTGTTCTTCCTCACACCCAACTCATCTGACCAATTTTGTCCCAAACTTGTCCACAAACGTTTTACCCATAGCTATACATGCCTATTAGAAGGCTAACCCCTTTCAAAATTTCACTTTGTTTCCTTTAGCTGAATAAGTCGCTTAAATCAATTATTTTTCCACCTTATTTACACTCATAACCCACAACTTCCAAGTGAAAACAAATTCTACAAATTCAGAAATTAATAAACATGCACAAACGACATAATCTGGTTGGATAAATGCCCACCACCGGTTAATACTTGATGGAAGTACCTTTGAACAGCTACCAATTGTGAGTCTGTTGGATAAGTGCTCTACAAACCTCTGCACACCCTTAAGACCAATATTGCCCATTCTCTGTACAAAAACTGGTCAATCAGTCAAAGTTTATGGGGAGCATGATCTACAGCAAATCTTCAACCATGACACAATTTTGATTGCTTAGTCGGGCTCTGACGACCACTCAAGGACATTAATTTTGTTCCTATACCACCCGGTGCATTGCTGGTGCTTCTGGTCTTATCATGCTGAAAGGTATTCGCCCATATTTCATTCTTGGAGAGCACATTTCTTCTCGGATTTCGTATTCTCATCCTGTTCCTTCTTCCTCAAGGTCTCCGCTATAGAAACCCAAACTTATCTGGCCACCACCATGTTCACAGTAGAATTTTTTGGTGACTCTCTTCACCAATAAACGTTTGCATAATCCAAAATCCATCCTTCTCAAACACAAACTCAATTCCATGGTTTCAACACCACACTCAGTCACTTTTTCTAAAAAATTTCTTCTCCACCACCAGACATGATTTGTTCACATCAACACCTTTCATAAAGCATACACTCTTCAATCCATCCTCCTCTATATCTCCCCTTTTGTTCACATTTCAGACGACCCTATCACACTTTACCTCTGCTCCACTGTAATGATTCCTTACGCCCAATAGATACCAACCTTAAATTTTATACCCACCCTACGTTCCACAACGTGACTACAGCTTTTAAACCTTTTTCTCATGTCGTTCTTAAACGCACCACCACAGAAAACCACCAGACACTATTTATTCTAAACAACCAGCACTTGTAAACCAAACCTCCACCACATACCTACCACAAACATTACCAAACATTTAAAATCATCCTAATTCGCCCAACTTCGAATAAACACTACAATAATATCCACCCAACCGACATCTCACAAGATTTAATCACTTCTCCCACAAACCTCACCAATTCATCCAACCACACAAATTAATTCCTATACATATACTTTCTTGCCCACTCCAATGAGAACACTTAAAAATTCTATCTCTCATCCATCCGGACTCACCAAAATAATCATTCTCCTCACACAACTACCCACCCAAATCACATCCACCACTTATAACATCCGCACAAACACAAGAAACAAAGCCGTACAACATTGGTCACATAATTGCATACTACATCCATAGACGCAAAATTTTTTACAAGTATATAGTGCGCATAAACTGAAGCAATTTATCTAAAAAATTTTGGATTCAAAAATTTCAAACCCGTTAGCCAACTTCATGCAACGTCTCAAAGCATAGAACTAATCTAGAAAACCTACCTTCATTTCTCAAATCGTGATCCTGCCCACTCCATTACATAACACCAACTATACGAAAAAATAATAAATCTACACCCACCCAACAGGGTAAATATCTCCCACCATAAATCCTCCCAAACATACCCCAAAATTATTTATGTAATTAGCCTGACAATCCAATCTATTACAGAAGACACCAAAAAAGTCTAGGTATTATAATTATTTGTTTCTGAAAATTGAGAAATTGTTTCTGCACTTGGACTTGATGGGGCTACGATGGTAAATAAAGGTGGAAAATATGTCTGACTTTAATGTAATTAATTCCAGTTTATAAGCAAAAAAGGTGAAATTTGAAAGGGGGTGTAGACTTTCTATAGGCACTGGAATCGTTTTGGGTACCAGTCTGACAACATCACTTAAAAACAATTATTGTATTCGGATTGCGGATCGACACAAAATTAAATGAACCTTTCCTTTCAACATGCCCAACTGTCCACAAAACTTCGTCTGAACTGTCTACAACTTCCGAGAGTATCGCTGCTCACAGACAAAACAGACAGACAGGGTGGAAAACAGACCCCCCGTCCACCTTTGGTGGTGGAGATAAAAAAAAGATAAAGAGAAAATAAAAAAAAGAACGAAAGAATTATGATAAGAGATGCATCTTTGATAAAGCTCAAAGGCAAGTGCGCACGACCTCGGATACCAAGTACAGCCATAAGGGATAAAAACTTATCTTCCTTATAAAACATTCATTATGCTTTGCACATGTACCTGTAAGCAAAAATTATACAGCCAGTAATGAAAATTTAGCACATTAATTGATCGAATAAGGTACAATACATTTCCTGAGTCGTCTCTTCATGTCGACACTTCACAATCTAAATGCAAATCAAATGGAGAAAACCGGTTATACTGGAGGAAGGATCAAATTTTTAATGACATATAGATGAAAAAAAAACCCCCCACACACAGACACACAAACTTGTATCACTTGCCTAAGAATGGGGTTTTAACCTTTTCATACAGAGACACACTTTGCTTCGCTTTTAAGTCATTACAATGACTACTATTTTCCGGTAAGGCTCGGATTGACTACTATTCTAAAAAACAAAAGGAAATGTGATCCGTAATGTGCTCCACAAAGGCCTGCTTCATACCCCATAATTAGGTCTTCCACAAAACTTCACTGGCTTCCTTTTAATAGGCTGAGGCTATCCAAAGAAAATGACGAGGATGTTATTAATACATGCTGAGACCTCTGTCCTGCTCCATTCCTTTTGAGGTCTATGACATAAGTTATTTTATCCGTCGGGAATATCAATTAACATTTCATTTATCCTCACTTATTCCACATTGTCGTCATGTTGAGTTTAATTCACCCAATCACCCCCTTCATGCCTACGATATGCATTATGCAATGCTACGGTACATTATTCAGCAGAATATATGGTTTTATAATGTTGATAATGGTTATACGTTTATGTCGATGTAATTTTAAAATAAAATTTAGAAGTGGACTGTCAGAAGAGGAACGTTCTTTCAAGTATGAGCGTAATAGAAATAATAGCAAAAAAGGAAAAACACCAATAAAATTAAAACAAGAAAGAGTCTGCATAGCACGAATACTTTGCGAAGTCCAATAAACAATCAGTTGCCATCGGAAATCACAATTTGCAATTTGAAAAATTTGACCTATCAGTGTTTACATGATTGAATGTTATGCGTAAAAATTTTATTATACGTTTTAATTTCCACGAATAGGTGTTTACATGTTTCGATGATCTACCTTCCTTTGGGGAAGTGGATAAAAAATAGTCCTCATATTACCACAATACTACCAAATAAGCTGCGTAAGTTCAATTTATGTGTAAGGATCTAAGTTTCTAAATGGTTCTAAGAGGGTCAGGAGTCCTAAAGCAGTGCTCAGGTTGTAAGGGTTCGGCTATGAAGGGAGTATAAAGATTGTAAAGGTCTAAAATGGCTAAACAGGGTTTTAGTCAAAAAAGGTTATGTTTGAAAAGTCTATAATTAATAGGACTAATTAATAGACAAGAGTCAATGGTCAAGCTAATTTAATAGACGTACTCACAGTCCAATTCGTGTTAAAACAGACGTAGACAAGAATAAAGATTGAAACAGTACGTCAGAGATAGCAACCCATGACAGACTTTTTTGGTGGTTTGTTGAGTGATTTTATGTACGTGTTTGTATACTGGTGTGTTACAATAATATTAAGACATAATAATTAGAACTGCCACTTTTATAACTTCCTGCAGTGATATACCGGGTACCAAGCATTTCCCCTTTGTTGCAACCCCGCTTCAAGTGGGACACCTGACCCGACCATGGACGTTTATTATATTAAATTGATCAAATGGGATTAATTTATTAATTAAATCAAATGGAAGACCAAATAGACCAGCCTGCATTGGATCACCAAAGAACCCAGAAAGCAACAAAGCACAGATGATCATCAGGAGAACTTATAGATTTGGTTCAGCGACTTACTCTCTCCCTAAAACTCAACACACACCACGTGACTTACTCAAAAACAGCAATCAAAAAACCCGATTCAAAAAATTAATAATCTGCTGACCATTGTCCGACAGTGAATTTAAACCTTTCTCCGTCCGATACATAATGAATTCACAAATTAAATATTCAAGGGAAATATCTTAAGATTTGCCATCCTAGGTGCCACAACATGACATCAATATTTTATCCTGATCAAAGCTGAAATTTTGGTTAGAATCTCCTCGATCTCCAGTCATCTGAGAAAAATTTATACTTAGGGGGTAAACCAATATGGCCACCAAACATGAATACGATAAATGGCATGAACGTTTTTTCCTTTTTGAATAGCATGGTTTTATACTGTAAAGTTTCGCCTCAAATTGTTCAGCCATTTTGAAAGAAATTTTTTAAGTAAAACAAGAAACGCAAACATTGTCTAATCAGTGACGATTTGACATCATCATATTGTTCCTTCTGAGAACCAATTTATCCCTAAATGACCCCCCAAAAAATTATCTATCAGAGTAGTTCTGCATGTACAATTATGACGTCATAATGAAGGCACCTATGATGTTCATAAAAATCACCACTTATCTGCATTGGAGTAGCTTGACAGTCCAAGTTTTAATTTTCTTCCATGGTGTGGCTTTGAGAGATATAGAGATCCAATATTTTTCAGCTTATCCAACTTGGCTGAACATTCACTGTGACTGTGACTTCTATTATCATGAAACATGATATACAGCAATCGCTCATGGTTTCTTGGAAACTTCGGTATCCTTTCCAAACAAGTGGTTGCGAGAAAAAACAACTAAAGCTCATGCGGACAACAACAAGGCAAAACTAAAAAAGGGCATTCCGGAGCATACCTCCCGCGGCCTCAAGAGGGGGGCGCGAGAAGAGAGTTCGATAATATGATGTCAGAGGGTCACGTGTGATTGTCAGCCAAGTTTGGAAAAACTGAAAATATTGGATCTCTATAGTCTCTAAAACCACACATGGAAAAAAATTAAAACGTTGCACCTGTCAAAGTAACTTTCCTACATGCAGAATAAGTTTTGTGATTTTTATGAACACTCAGTAGGTGCCTTCATTTATGACCGTCATAATGTAACATGCAAGAACGCACATTCTGATCAGTATGACAATTATTGGGGTCACTAGGGATAAATTGGTTCTCATGAAGAAAAAACAATATTGATTCATCATCGCGTCAGTTGTGATTCAGCAGCCATATGTTTGGTTTTTTTTTTTACTTAAAAAAATCTTCTTTCCAAATGGTGAACACGATTGAGGCGAAACTTTACAAGTATAACCATCTATTCACAAGAACAAACGTTCATGTGCATATTATTGCTCATTCGGTCACATGTTGGTGGCCATATTGGATTTACCCTAAAACTTTATAAAAAATATCTTCTCCAGAATGACTGACAGATCGAGGAGAAGACTTTCACACCAAATTGTTCCCCAAGCTTCGTGAATACTAGTGAGTATTCCATAAATAATTATTCATGTGGTTGGCAGCCATATGGATGAGCAAAAATCTTTTAGAGAATTATTTCTCTTTAACTACTTCATTCAATGTGTGAAAACTTCACAATATTGATGTCATCGTTGACGAGAATATAGGTTGTTAAATTAACCTGATCGGACCACATGTCTAAGCAGCCAGGACCAGAATTATTTAATTTTGAATCCCGGGTTCCTTTTTGATTGTGTTTATTTTGAGAAGTCTCACGTGCTGTGCCTGTTTGAGTTTTAGGTAGAGGAGTAGTCCGCTTGACCCCAAATCCTTCATTACATGGTCCTCCTGATACTTCAATCTGTGCTTTTCGTTTCTGGGTTCCTCTGATGACTCCAATGCAGGGACTGTACCTATTTGGTCTTCCAGTTGATTTAAATTTAAATTAAATTAAATCCCATTCTGATTCAATTAATATAATATAACTCTGGTCAGGTCAGGGCCAATTGAAGCGGTGTTGCACCACAGCGGGACCATCTTGTACCGGTCATCACTGCCAGCAGTTATGAAAGTGAGCAGTTCTAAGTTATTATGTTCTGTATATTAATTATGTAACACACCAATGTATACAAACACGACATAAAATACACCACACAAAACCACACAAAAACAAGTCCTGTCATTGCTGCATCTCTGAGTACTTTTCTCTTTATTTCTTTTTACGTTACTGTTTTAACACGAATTGGACTGTGAGTACGTCTATTATTACTTGACATGACTCTAGTCTATTAATTACGGTCTATTAATTTATTAGGACTTTTTTCCAAACATACCTTTTTGACATAAACCCTTTTAACCAGTTTAGAACCTTTTACAAACTCTTTATACTCCCCCTTCAAGCCGCAAGACCCTGACAACCATGAAACTGCTTAGACCCTTTGACCCCTTTAGACACAATTTGAAACTTTAGAATCCCTTTACACATAAAATGAAACTTACGCAGCTTATTTGTAGTATTGTGGTAATATATGAGGAAAATTATTTTTATTCCAAACTTCCCCAAAAAGGTGCAGGTCAAGTTCATCGGATAACATTGAACCCTAATTCGGTTTGGCAATTATAAAAACATAATCAATTAAATTTGTTACGCATAACATCAATCATGTTAAAACACTTGATAGGTCAAATTTTCCAAATTGCCCAAATTGCTGTTCCATGGGCAACTATGTTTATTTGGACTTCGCAAATATCGTGCTATGCCGACATGCTTTCTTGTTTATTATTTTGGTGTTTTCCCTTTTCTATTATTTCTATTACGCTCATCTGAAAGAACGTTTCCTCTTCATGACAGTCCCACTTCTAAAAATTTATTTTAAAAATTACATTCGACATAAAGCGATATAACACACATGTACAACATTTATAACCATATATTCTGGCTTGAATAGTCCGTAGCATTTGCGATAAAATGATATTTCGTAGAGCAATGAAGGTGATTGGGTGAATTAAACTCAACATGACGACATGTGGAATAGTAGGATAAATGAAAATGTAATTGATATCCCGTCGAAAAATAACTTCTGTCCAATAACATCAAGGGAAATGGACAGACAACGGTCTCAATGATTATTCACTAACACTCCTCGTTCATTTTTTGGATACTGCCTCAGCTATTTAAAAGGAAGCAGTGAAGCAGTTTATGTGGGAAAAGGACCTAATTATTGGGGTCGAAATGCAGGCCTTTGTGAAAGCCAATTACGAGATCACATTTCCTCTTTTGCTTCTTTAGATAGTATCAAAATCCGAGCACTTCACCGGAATTAGTCCATTGTAAATGACTTAAAAGCGAAGGCAAAAGGTGTCTTCTTGCTATGAAAAGGTTTAAGAAACCCCAATTTCTTTAGGCAAGTGGAATAACAAAGTTTGTGTGTCTGTGTGTGTGGCGTTTTTTTTCATCCGACTATGTCATTAAAATTTGACTTCCTCCTCCAGGTAAACCGGTTTTCTCCCATTTGATTTCATTTAATTGTGAAGTCAACATACGAGGAACGACTCAGGAAATGTTTGTACTTGATCCGATCAAAATTCAATCGTGCTAATTTCATTACCTTGGGCGTATAATTTTTTTGATTACAGGTAACATGTGCAAGAGCAAGATTGAATGTTTTTATAAGGAAGATCGTTTATCCCTTTATGGCTGGTATAGGGTGCCAATGTGTGCGCACTTGCCTTTGGAGTTACAAAGGAGCATCTCTTACTCATAATTTCCTTTCGTTCTTCTTTTCTTTATTTTCTCTCTTATATCTTTTTTGATCTCCACCACCAAAGGTGGACGGGGGTCCTGTTTTCACCCCTGTCTGTCTGGTTTGTCTGTTGAGCAGATATTCGAGAAGTTGTAGACGATTCAGACCGAAATTTTGTGGACCAGGTTGGCATGTGACAAGGGGGAAGCGTTCATTTAATTTTGTATGTCATTTCCGAATCCGAATACAATAAGTTTTTTTAGTGATTCTTCCAGACTGGACCAAAAAACGATATCCAAGTGGCCTATAGAAAGTCTACACCCCCTTTCAAAATTTTCCACCTTTTGGTTGGCCTTATAAACCTGGAATTAATAATTACATTAAATCAGGACATTTCCCACCTTTATTTACACAATCGTATAACCCAGAAAGTCCCAAGGAAAAACAAAATCTCCACATTCAGAAAATTAATTATAAAATTTACAAAACAAATATCTTGCGTTGAGGATAAGGGTGTCCCTCTTCCTTGTAATAAGCAATTGTAACTTGGCTCAGGTGCAACTAATCCACCATCAAAATCACACACCAAGTTATGGCCTCACTGTGTTAAATTGGAAGTGATTCTGATTTTTACCTCCGACACCGAAGGTGAAGAGATTATGGTTTTTACCCTCTCTGTTGGGTGGTCGCTTAGAGACCCTTATTTCACTTTTTTCCGTCTTCTGTATGTATGTTTTGAGTTGTGTATGTAATGGACAACTCTGGAGGCCAGCAGGATTTCAAACCGATTTGATTAAATTGACAGGTAGTTCATACCAGGATCTAGTCTATGCGTTTGAGCACCAGTTGTAGGACACCACCGGCTAGGCAACCGGACTTTGAAATTTTGAAAAATCCCCAAAAATTTTTTTAGGAAAAATCAAAAAAATCTACTTCCAGGCTTTATGCGCACTTATAAATCAACCTCTTGTCAAAAATTTCAGCTCCGACTCATCAAAAATGTATGACTAAGTATGTGCAATTATGTCGCAACCACCTGTTGCGCCTACCGGCTTGTTTTCTTGTGTTGTGCAAGATGGTCTTCAAAAAGTTATGGATGATCCGATGAAATTTTGGTGGGTTAGGCTGTTTGTTAGACAAGGACCCGAAATGATTAGATTTTTTGTGATGAAGATTTCCGGATCAGATCACGACTCAGGAATTTTATAGGAGTGATTCTTCACCATTGAGGAGATCGGCCAAAAACCGATATTATGTATAGAGATATCTCATAAAATTTGTGGATGGTCGGATGAAACGTGGTGGGAACAGGTTGGGTATATGACAAGGACGAATTGTTACATTTGGCTGAAGATCGAAACCGGAATTCTGGATGCGAGAACTATCATAATTGTCAAAGGCTTCTTCACCATTGAGAGATAGGGCAAAAACGATATTATAGCATGATATTTCAAAAAATGTAATGGCTCAAATATGTTCTCGTGGATCAGGAACAATGTGGTGAGGTATTGCGCTTTCTACCAAGTTTGCCCTTCTAGTTTCAGAAATAAAATCAGCTGTTCTGGAGGTTTCCCTCTGCTGGGTGGTGCGTTTCACAGCAAGACTCAACATGAGGCACCATAAGCTTTCAAAAGACCTTCAGGATTAAGTTGTGGAAAAAGCAAAAATCAGGGATGGGTTATTAAAAAAATATTGTTTAAAGGCCTTGAATTTTTGGAGCACGCGTCAAGACAATCATTACGAAGTGGAAGACAGAAGGGTACCACCAGGACCGCCTAGATATTCAGGGGCCGTCCCTGCAACCTGGTATGACCAAACAAGGAGGGAGAAGCTGATTCAGAAGAAGCCGCAAGTGGGCCGAATGGGAAGTTTTGAAAGAGCTGCATGCCTTATGAACAAAGACTGGTTCACCGTAGCTGTGACAACAATATTTCCCAAAACACTCACAAGGTCTTGCCTGCCTGGAGGGTGGCAAGAAGAAGCCATTACTCAAAAAGTGCACCTTGAGTCCTGTTTGGTGTAGTGCAAAAAAACCACTCCGGAGATTCTTGGAAGTTTTGATTTGACGAACCAAGATGGAACTTTGCTTCAATGCAAAAACGTTATATTTTGGTGCAAACCCAACACAGCACGTCACCCAAAAGATACCACCATTCCTACTGGAAGCCATGTGGTGCAGACATCATGTTATGCGGATGTTTTTCTCATCAGCACGACTGGCACAACTTGCAATAGAAGGAACATGGATTGGAGCAAATTACAGAAAAATCGAGAAGAAAAAAACCTGCTGCCCTCTGCAAGAAGCTGAAATTTGGACCTTAAGTTCACCTTCAGCATTGATAACGACCAAGAAGCACAAGCCAATGCTACACTGAGTGGCTAAGGAACAAATATAATGTGCTTTGTTGAGTGGCCCAGTCAGAGCCCCGACCTAAATCCAATCAAAAATCTGTGTCATGACTTGAAGATTGCTGTCGATCATTGCTCCCCACACAACTTGACTGAGCTTGACCAGTTTTGTACAGGAGAATGGGCAAATATTGTCCAATCAAGGTGTGCAGAGGTTGGTAGAGACTTATCCCAACAGACTCACAACTGTAACTGCTGTCAAAGGTACTTCCATCAAGTATTAACTCGGTGGTGAGGGGGCACTTATCCAACCAAGATATTCTCGTTTTGCATGTTTATTAATTTTCTGAAATTTGTAGAATTTGTTTTTCACTTGGAAGTTGTGGGTTACGATGTGTAAATAAAGGTGGAAAAAAATAAATCTGATTTAATGCAACTTAATTCCAGGCTATAAGGAAACAAAAGGTGAACATTTTGAAAAGGGGTATAGACCTTCTATAGGCACTGTATAGCATATGTCAAAACGTTGTGGACAAGTTGGGACAAAACTTGGCAGATGAGTTGGGTAGGTGAGGAGAACAAGCGGATTAGATTTTGGTTCAGGTCCGGATTCAGATCCAGCCTATCAGTGGGATACAAAACGTAAACTGTTCAGCCCGGTGGAGGTATGTGCTTTGCCAAGTGTCGCTCTATGAGTGATGTTTTCATCTCTCTGTTTGTTTATTTCTCTGTGAGCAGGACATCTCCAAAAGTTGTGGATGGATTCAGACGAAATTTGGTGGACAGGTTGAGTGTGTGAAAAGGATTAATTGATTTGATTGTTTGAGATCTGATCCGGATCCAGATATGAGAACTTAAAAATTCTTTTAATTGATTCTTCACCATTGAGAAAGGAGGCCAAAAACAATATATTGCATGATATTTCAAAAGGATGATATTTCAAAAAGTTGTGGACGGTTTATGACAAAACTAAGTGGATGAGTAAGTTGGGAAGGTGATAATAACAAGCCAATTTGATTTTGGTTAAGGCATGGATGCAGATTCCTAAGGCACAGAGTTGCAACCAAAACCGGAATCCTCTTGATGACTCCGTATTTACCTATTCTGGTTGAGAAAGAATGGAGTCATAGAGAACCTGAATGGGGAATATAGCAGCATCAGCGGGAACCTGAATGGAAAAGATAGTCATCCAGGAGGAACCAGAGATGGGAAATATGAGTCTTAGGAAGAACCTGAAAGAAAGATGGAGTCATTCGGAGGAACCTGAAGATCAGGAGAAGATGGAGTCCATCAGGAAACAGAATGACGAGAAAAGATGGAGTCATCAAGAGAACCTGCACTGGGCGGGAAATATAGAAGTCAATACAGCGGGAACCCTGAATGGCAAGAAAGAAGTCATCAAGGAGGAAACGAGAGTAGGAAATATGGAGTCATTAGAAAGACTGATAGATAGGAAGCAGATTTCTTGCGAGCATACCGAGACCTAATCCAGGCTCTCCCTATTCGGGCAGGGAACAAACGAGAAAGCATAGTTATCGTTATCGCCTCACCTAACAGGCACATTGGCGCACCGAAAGATGAGTCATGCAGGAGGACCTGAAATAGGGAAAAGATGGAGTCTCAGGTAGGCATAAGGAAAGATGGGCATCAAGGGAACCTGAATAAGGAAGATGGAGTCAATCGGAGAAATATGAATAGGAAAGACTGGATCATACGAGCGAGCGTAAACCAGGAATGTAATAGTGATGTGCATCAGAGGATTCCGGTTCTTGGATCTGCAACTCTTGCCTTAGAATCTGCATCCCATCCTCACCAAAATCAAATGGCTGTTATAAACCTTCCCAACTTACTCCATCCACTATAGTTTTGTCATAAACCGTCCACACTTTTGAAATATCACCTTTGAATTCAGCAATATATTCTTTTGCTCTCTTCTCAATGGTGAAGAACAATAAAAAGAATTTTACAGTTCTCAATATCTGAACGATCAGACTCAACAACAAATATTATCTCCTTCACAACTCACTGTCCACCGAAAATTAGCGTCTGAATCCAATCACAACTTTTGTGTGCTGGCTCACAGAGAAAGAGATACAACAAACAAAGATGAAAACAATCACTATAAGCGACACTTGCAAAGCACATACCTCCCACGGCTGAACAGTTTATCATTTTGTAATCCACTGGATAGCTGGATTCTGAATCCCGGACTTGAAGCCAAAATATCAAATCGCTGTGTTCTTGTTAACGCCAAACTCACACTATTGTACTAGTCTGTCACACTTTAGAAGATATCTAGGCCTCCTCCATAGTTTTTAGGCCCTCATCTCTGCAAGTAGAAGAATTTCAGTTAAAATTCTCCGATCGGGATCCGATTCGGTCATCCAGAATTGATCAATTCAACTCTTACCGTTTCACACACCCAACCCGCTCACAAAGCTCTGCGCATCCACATACTTTTGATTTTGCTAACCGTATATCTCATTGGGCAATTGTCAATGTGAAGAATCATTTTATATATTCTCAAGGATCGGTCCGGGATTCCGAAATTTTGCACCAAACCTTATGCGTTCCTGTCCTTGAGCACAGAATCACTAATATACAAAAAATTTGTCAAAGAAAAAATTGCTTGAAAAACTGTGGCCCAAAATCGTGACAACAGAAACGACAGACCAGACAAATTGCTACAACACCATAACCTGGGCCAAAAATAATAATTTCGCCAAAAGTAAGCAAACAGATCGAGATGGTAAAACAATAACCTCCGTCCACTTTCGATGAGAACATCCACTCAATAAGACTGCTGGACACGCCAAAGAGCACAGACCTCCAGACCGAGAGCCTGGAACAGTTTACGTTTTGTATCCCACTGATAGGTGATCTGAATCCCGACCTGAACCAATCTAATCCGCTTGTTCTCCTCACCTACCCAACTATCTGCCAAGTTGTCCCAACTTGTCCACAACGTTTTGACATATTGCTATACAGTGCCTATAGAAGGTCATACCCCTCTTTCAAAATGTTCACCTTTTGTTTCCTTATAGCCTGGAATTAAGTTGCATTAAATCAGATTTTTTTTTTCCACCATATTACACATACGTAACCCACAACTTGCCAAGTGAAAAACAAATTCTACAAATTTCAGAAAATTAATAAACATTCAAAACGAGAATATCTTGGTTGATAAGTGCCCCTCACCACCGAGTTAAACTTGATGGAGAGTACCTTTGACAGCAGTTACAGTTGTGAGTCTGTTGGGATAAGTCTCTACACAACCCTCTGCACACCTTTATTGGACAATATTTGCCCATTCTCCGTGTACAAGAACTGGTCAAGCTCAGTCAAGTTGTGTGGGGACAATGGATCGACAGCATCTTCAAGTCATGACACAGATTTTTGATGGATTTAGGTCGGGCTCTGACTGGCCCTTAAGGACATTTATATTTTTGTCCTTACCACTCCAGAGTGTAGCATTGGCTGTGTGCTTCTGGTCGTTATCATGCTAAAGGTGAACTTACGTCCCAATTTCAGCTTTTCTTGCAGAGGGCAGCAGGTTTTTTCTCGGATTTTTCTGTATTTTGCTCCATCCATGTCCTTCTATCCTGACAAGTGTCCAGTCCCTGCTGATGAGAACATCCCCATAAACATGATGCTGCCACCACCATGCTTCACAGTAGGAATGTGTTCTTTGGGTGACGTGCTGTTGTGCACCAAATAAACGTTTTGCATTGAAGCCAAAAAGTTCCATCTTGGTTTCGTCAAACCACAAACTCAGAATCTCCGGAGTGGTTTTTTGCATACACCAAACAGGACTCAGGTGCACTTTTTGGAGTAATGGCTTCCTTCTGCACACCCTACCAGGCAGGCCAGACTTGTGAGTGTTTGGATATTTTGTCACATCATACGGTGACCAGTCTTTGTCATAAAGGCATGCAGCTCTTCATAACTTCCATTGGCCACTTGGCGGCTTCTCTGATCAGTCTCCTCTGTTTGGTCATCCAGGTTGCAGGACGGCCTGATCTAGGCAGGTCTTGGTGGTACCTTCTGTCTTCCACTTCGTAATGATTGTCTTGACGTGCTCCAAAGATATTTCAAGGCCTTTAAAATATTTTTTATACCATCCCCTGATCTTTGCTTTTCCACAACTTTATCCTGAAGGTCTTTTGAAAGCTTCTTGTGCTCATGGTTGAGTCTTTGCTGTGAAACGCACCACCAGCAGAGGAACCTCCAGGAACAGCTGATTTTATTCTGAAACTAGAAGGGACTTGGTAGAGCGCATACCTCCACCACATTGTACCTGATCCACAGAGACACATATGTGAGCCCAATACATTTTTGAAAATATCATGCCTATATATGTCGTTTTTGGCCCTATCTCTCAATGTGAAGAAGCACTCTGACAATCTATATAGTTCGCATCCAGATCCGGATTCGGATCTTCAGCAAAATGTAATCAATTCGTCCTTGTCATATACCCAACCTGTCCAGCCAAGTTTCATCCGAATCCATCCACAAATTTTTGAAGAATATCGTGCTATACAGATATCGTTCTTTGGCCCGGATCTCTCAATGGTGAAGAATCACTTATAAAATTCTAGTCGTCGATCCTGTTCCGATCTTCACCAAATCAATCATTTCGTCCCTGTCACACAGCCTACCACCATAATTTCATCGGATCTAACATAACTTTTGAGACATCTTGCACAAACTACAGAGAAACAAGCCGGTAGGCAACATGGGTGGTTGCGACATAAATTGCATCTAGTTCACAGTTTTGATGATCGGCTGAAATTTTTGACAAGAGGTTGATTATAGTGCGCATAAAGCTGAACATTTAAGCGAAAAAGACAAACAACGTGCACATGGTGGTTCGTGAAAAAAAAAACGTTAGAGGATTCGGTGAACTGAAAAAGGACATATAAGTAAGATGCGAAAAACATGTGGGAAGCAGTATGATCAAAAAAAATTTTTAAAAATTAAACATGAACACAAGGGCGTCCAATGCAACGTGCTCAAACGCATAGAACTAGATCTGGTATGAACCTACCTGTCAAGTTTCATCAAAATCGGTTGAAATCCTCTGGCCTCCAGAGCTGTCCATCATACATACAAACATCACATACAGACAGACGGAAAAAGTGAAAATAAGGGTACTCTAGCGACCACCCAACGAAGGGGTAAAAACATAATCTCCTTCACCTCGGTGGCGGAGGTAAAAATCAGAATCACTCCAATTTAACACAGGTGGAGCCAATTAACTTGGGTGTGTGATTGATGTGATTAGTTGCACCTGAGCCATAGTTACAATGTGCTATTACAAGGGAGAGGGACACTTTCCAACCAAGATATTCTAGTTTGTACATTTATATTAATTTTCTGAAATGTGGGAATTTGTTTTTCACTTGACTTTATGGGTTACGATGTGTAAATAAAGGTGGAAAAGTGTCTGTTTAATGTAATTTCATAATTCCAGGTTATAAGGCAACAAAAGTGAAAATTTTGAAAGGCCCGGGTGTAGACTTTCTATAGGCACTGGATATCGTTTTGGTCCCGTCTGAAGATCACTTAAAAATTAAAAAATTATTGTATTCGGATTCGGACGTCACAAAAATATAAATGAAACCTTCCTTGTCACATGCCCAACCTGTCCCACAAAACTTCGTCTGAATCTGTCTACAACTTCTCGAGATATCCTGCCACAGACAAACAGACAGACAGGAAGAACAGACACCCCGTCCACCTTGTGGTGAGATTTAATAAAAA
>CM068955.1:145549751-145561073 GCA_035128595.1 Eptatretus atami | reverse complement strand
TCTCATGGTACTTACCTCTTGAGCCCATGCATCTATACTATTATATAGAGTGAGAAAATGCACTGTGTCTTTTGTTCAAGGCTTTTCCATACTTAAACACTATGAACTTGATCTCGATGAGGATCTTTGCAATATGAAACGTTAACGTGGTACAAGGATGTGAACAACTTCGAAGAAATAATGCTCCTGTCCTATGGGAAAGCGGCTGGAGAGCAAAACAAAACCATCTTGAGCTGTAAAAGTAGAACTAATCAAATTAACTGGCCACTTTAATGCTGACACTTAGTGTCGAACGCATTTCCAGGTGACACCTGAGAGCTGACAATGTCTTGGTTCAATGGCTCAAGAAACCCGCGAACCCCCAGAGAGACATTTGGGTACAACGGGGAGTAGCAGAGCTTCAAACACCGGCATCACTTTACCATTCACAGTAAATAATTTCATATTGGCGTTCTTCGTCACTTTAAAAGGCAAATGCAATTCTTAGAGAGAGAGAGTGCCTTTGTTTATATACACATTGTACTCGACATCGATTGAATGTTAATACCTCAGTAAACAAGACCAGTTGAAACACATCTCAAATCTAGATCTCTCGTCCAAAATGAAACTTCCTATAACTGAACGAAATATCGATGGATCCAAGAGGGAGATTGTACACTAAATGTAATAAATATGTGTCCACAGTTGCTGTTCAAGAGGTTGTAATAACATCAAGTGGATTATTGAAGAAAGAAATAAAAAGACAGCATCATGCTTCTGTTCACCACTGAGAAATGACTCCTGAAGCTGCAATCCAGATATTAATCCCAATTCTGTTGGATGTCCATGTCTCAACGAATTCATATTAAAAGTACACCGACGAATGGAATATCCTGCATAACACAGTTCTGCTTCAGCTCTATAATTTTAATTAAAAATAAAACAAAATAGAGATAACACAACTACTATAGACGACTACTGCTACTACGTGTTTCTTTAACAACTCCAATTATCCTACCTTCTTGTCGGTCGGCTGGGACGTTTTGTTTTGACGTACAACTGTACATGGAAGAATTTGTAATTGCTTCACGGCGCGTGATAATAAAATACAAAATAAAAGAACAAAAACAGCATCGGAGTCATCAGAGGAATCTGAATGGGAAAAGATGGCATTCATCAGGAGGAACCTAAATAGGAAAGATAGAGTCATCAGGCAGGAAACCAGAGTAGGGACATATGGAGTCATTAGAAGAACACTGAATAGCAAAAGAGAGCATCAGAGAACCTGATGGAAAGGATGGAGTCATCGGAGGAAACAGAAAGGAAAAGTGAGCATCAGAGAACCTGAATGGGAAGATGGAGCATCAGGAGGAAACAGAATAGGAAAAGAGGAGTCATCAGGAGAAACCTGAATGGGGAAAATAGAGTCATCAGCCGGAACTGAATGGCAAAAAGATAGTCATCAGGAGAACCAGAGTAGGAAATATGGAGTCATTAGGAAAACCTGAAATAGGAAAGATGAGTCATCAAGAGGAACCTGAATCAGGAAAGATGGAGTCATCAGAGAAAACCAAGTAGGAAACATGGGTCATAGAGAAACCTGAATAGAAAGATGAGTCATCAGGAGAAACCAGAGTAGGAAACATTGGGTCATAGGAAGAACCTGAATAGACGAAATGGAGTCGTCAGGAGGAACCTGATAGGGAAAGATGGAGTCATCAGAGAACCAGGTAGGGAAATATGGAGTCTCAGAGGAACAGATAGGAAATATAAGGTCATCAGCGGAACCTGAATGCGAAAAAGTAGTCATCAGGAGGAACCAGAGTAGGAAATATGGATCATTAGGAATAACCTGAATAGAAAAGATGAGTCATCAAGAGATGAACCTGCACAGGAAAGATGGAGTCATCAGAGAAAACCAGAGTAGGAAACATGGTCATTAGGAAGAACTAATAGAGAAGATGATCATCAGGAGAGAACCAGTTAGGGAAACTGGGCATTGGAAAGAACTAATAGCGAAAGAGAGCGTCAGAGAACCTGAAATAGGGAAAGAGAGTCATCAGGAGAACCAGAGTAGGAATATGGATCATTAGGAAGACCTGGAATAGTGAAATACGGAGTCACAGAGAATGTGAATAGGAAAGATATGTCATCAGGAGAACCTGATCAGGAAAGATGGAGTCACTCAGGAGAACCAGAGAGGAAATATGATGCACAGGAGGAACCGAGATAGAGAATATGAGTCATCAAGGATGAACCAGATAGGAAAATGGAGTCATCAGAGGAACCAGATAGGAAATATGAGCATTTGAAGAACCTAAATACGAAAGATGGAGTCACAGAGGAACCTGAATAGGGAAAAAATGAGTCATCATAGGAACCTGACTCAGAAAGATGGAGTAGCAGGAAAACCAGAAGTAGGAAGATGAGTCTAGGAGAACTGAATAGTGAAAGATGGAGTCATCAGTAGGAATGTGAATAGGAAAAAATAGATCATCAGGAGAACCTAAATGGGAAAGATAGAGTCATCAGCGGGAACCTGAATGGCAAAAAGATAGTCATCAGGAGGAACCAGAGTGGGAATATGGATCATTAGGAAGAACCTGAATATGAAAGATGGAGTCATCAGTAGGAATGCGAATAGGAAAAGATAGAGTCTCAGGAGAACCTAAATGGAAAGATATGTCATCAGCGGGAACCTGAATGGCAAAAAGATAGTATCAGGAGGAACCAGAGTTAGGAAATATGGTCTTAGGAAGAACTGGAATAGTGAAAGATGGATCATCAGTAGGAATGTGAATAGGAAAGATAGACATCAGGAGGAACACAATGGGGAAAGTAGAGTCATCACAGAACCAGAGTAGGAAATATGAGTATTCGGAAGAACCCGAATAGCAAAAGATGAGTCATCAGGAGGAACCTGAATAAGAAAGATGAGTCATCAGGAGGAACCTGAATAGGGAAAGATGGAGTCATCAGGAAACCAGAGTAGGAAATATGGAGTCATCACGGAGGAACAGAGTAGGAATTGTAGTCATCAGGAGGAACCTAATAAGGAAAGAATGTATCATCAGGAGAAATCTGAATAGGAAAAGCTGGGAACATAAGGATCTTTCCCTATTTAGGTTCCTCCTGATGATGCCATCTTTTCCCATTCAGATTCCTCCTGATGACTCCGATGCTGTTTTTGTTCTTTTATTTTGTATTTTATTATCACAGGCACCCTGAGCAATTACAAATTCCTTCCATGTACAGTTGTACGTCAAACCAAAAACGTTCCCCAGCCGACCCGACAAGAAGGTAGGAATAATTGGAGCTGTTAAAGAAACACGTAGTAGCAGTAGTCGTCATAGTAGTTGTTTATCCTCTATTTTTGGTTTATTTATTAATTAAAATTATATAAGGCTGAAGCAGAACGTGTTCATATGCAGGATATTCCAATTCGTCGGTGTACTTTTAAAATGAATTACAGTATGAGACAATGGACAAGTCCAAACAGGATATGGGATTAATATCTGGGATTGCAGCTTCAGGAGTCATTTTCTCAGTGGTGAACAGAAGCATGATGCTGTCTTTTTATTTCTTCTTCAATAATCCCACTTGAACTGTTATTACAACCTCTTGAAACAGCACTTGGGACACAATATTTATTACATTTAGTGTACAATCTCCCCTCTTGGAATCCATCGAATTTCGTTCAGTTATAGGAAAGTTTCATTTTGGACGAGATGATCTAGATTTGAGATTGTTTTCAACTGGTCTTGTATTTACTGAGGAATGTTAAACATCAATCGATGTCGATACAAATGTCGATATAAACAAAGGCACTCTCTCTCTCTAAGAAATTGCATCTTTGCCTTTTAAGTGACGAAGAACGCCCAATATGAAATTATTTACTGTGAACTGGTAAATGATGCCGGTGTTTGAAGCTCTGCTACTCCCCGTTGTACCCAAATGTCTCCTCTGGGGGTTCGCGGGTTCTCTTGAGCCATTGAACCCAAGACATTAGTCAGCTCTCAGGTGTCACCTGGAAATGCGTTCGTACACATAAGTGTCAGCATTAAAGTGGCCAGTTAATTTGATTAGTCATCTACTTTACAGCTCAAGATGGTTTTGTTTTGCTCTCCCAGCCGCTTTCCCAGCATTAGGACAGAGAGCCATTATTTCTCGGAAAGTTGTCTCACATCCGTTTGTACCACGTTAACGTTTCATATTTCAAAGATCCTCATCGAGAATCAAGTTCATGTTTAAGATGGAAAACCTGAACAAAGACAAGTGCATTTTCCACTCTATATAATAGTATAATGCAGGGCTCAAAGGTAGTACCAGAAGCAATTATGTTTGTCATAGGATCTTCATTGTGGAGTCCCCCTTGTCCACAAGCACCGGTGAATGTCTGAGATACGCTCGTCTTTGGTCAGCTTCTCTCTGTGGAACCACAAAGCAATTTCCAGGTAACTGTTCGAAACACAAATCCTACTGTGTCATTCCGGAGATGTATTGTACCTGAAATGAAGGAGACCATTGTGTTTGCCATGTTACCCTTTCAATAGCTCTCTTTGACAGTTGACTCAACATGACATTCCAATTATTGATCTGAACTGATACCACCCACCTTCAGGTATTTTGTATATCCCCCCCCCCCCCCCCCCACCACCTGGTGTCTGAGGTTCATGGAGGAGATTGTACTGATGGTGTATGCGAATAAAATACAGGAGCAGGAAATTAGGATCGACACACGATTACTTTTACAAACATTAGGACATTCGGAGAGAATGGACAAATCAAAACATGATATCTGATTTGAGCATGGCATGATCACAGTCAGGGATGTGATCCATCAGATGGGAATGCCAAATAGACCAATCCAGAATGAGCATGGCATCAAGGAGCCATATACTTAATATATACGCATCTATTCACAAGTTGCATATAATTGAGGATGGGGGGTCAGCCCGACCATTCCAGGCAGAGTTAAAACTTGAAACATTTGTTGCGTATCTCTCTGTACATTGCCATCAGTTGCCCGACTTAGACGCCATTGTCAGCTGTTGCACTGCATGTTGTAACATTGTGATAAGTGATGGCGGATGGGCATGACCGGTTTTCCTTCATCCTAAATTTCTTTGTATTTCTCGTAAATCCTGTGCTCTTAAATAACTGAAAAAAGAAAGAAAGAAACGGTGACAAAGTAGTAAAACAAGAATATCCTTATACCAAAATAGCATTTGTACATCAGCTCAGCAGGTACAGAATGTGCAATATGGCACACACTTGTGCCGGTTTTCATCAAGGCAAGAAAATCCGCACGGAGTAAGACGGCCGAAAGAAATTCCTCAGATGTGAAATCATTTCATTCTCGAGGTCTCTCCAAGATGGCCACCTTAAGCCGTGACTTTTTCTATTGTGCACAGCACAAGGGTGTGGGGTAGCATCATTGGCTGAGGACATGGCTGTGGTGCTGAAGCAGTGCCCCCTTGAAGGGAAGGGCAGGAATTTTGAAGTTTTCATGGTGCTGGCAATAGCTCACCGACTCTTCGTGAAGGACATCATTGGATCTTTAACGTCCACCAACTAATTCTGGCAGAGTTAAATAACGGAAAGTTTCTCTGAAATCAGACGGGACGCCCCGTTTCTCTGAAATCAGACGGGACGCCCGGTTTCTCTGAAATCAGACGGGACGCCCGATTTCTCTGAAATCAGACGGGACGCCCGCTTTCTCTGAAATCAGACGGGACGCCCGGTTTCTCTGAAATCAGACGGGACGTCCGGCATTCTCTGAAATAAGATGTGACCCGGTTTCTCTGAATCAGACGGTACACGTTTTTCGAATAAGACGGTTACACCCGGTTTCTCTGAAATAAGACGGGACGTCCGGATTCTCTGAAATAGACGGTACACCCGGTTTTTGAATAAGAGGTCACACCGGTTTTCGAATCACGGACGTCCGGTTCTCTGAAATAAGACGGTAACCCGGTTTCTCTGAAATAAGACGGTACACCCGTTTCTCTGAAATCAGAGGTATGCCCGTTTCTCTGAAATCAGCGGATATCGGTTTCTCTGAATAAGACGGTACGCCCGGTTTCTGAATAAACGGTACGCCCGTTTCTCGAAATCAGACGGGACGCCCGTTTCTCTGAATAAGACGGTACGTCCGGTTCTCTGAAATAAGACGGTACGCCCGGTTCTCTGACATCAGATGGGACGTCCAGCTTCTCTGAAATCAGACGGACGCCCCGTTTCTTCTGAATCAGCGGGACGCCCCGTTTCTTCCTGAAAGCAGACGGGACGCCCTGTTTCTCTGAAATCAGACGGAACGTCCGGATCTCTGAAATCAGATGACGTCCGGTTTCTCTGAAATAAGACGGTACACCCGGTTTCTGAAATAAGAAGGTACACCCGGTTCTTTCTGAAATCAGACGGTATGCCCCGTTTCTCTGAAATCAGACGGACGTCCGGTTTCTTGAAATAAGACGGTAAACCCGGTTTCTCTGAAATCAGACGGGACGTCCCGGTTTCTCTGAAAAGAACGGTACACCCGGTTCTCTGAAATAAGACGGTACGCGCCGGTTCTCTAACATCAGACGGCGCCCTGTTTCTCTGCATCAGACGGGACGCCCTGTTTCTCTGACATCAGATGGGAGTCCAGCTTCTCTAAATCAGAGGTATGCCCGTTTCTCTGAATCAGACGGACGCCCGGTTTCTCTGAAATAAGACGTCGCCCGTTCTCTGAAATCAGACGGGACGGGCCCTGTTTCTCTGACATCAGATGGGACGTCCAGCTCTCTGAAATCAGACGGGACGCCCTGTTTTCTTGACATCAGATGGGACTCCATTTCTCTGAAATGCAGACGGACGCCCTGTTTTCTTCTGATTACATCTAGACTGGGACGTCCAGCTTCTCTGAAATCAGACGGGACGCCCTGTTTCTCTGACATCAGATGGGACGCCCGGTTTGGACACCAACTCTGAAATCAGACGGGACGCCCCGTTTGGATACCAACTCTGAAATTGTGTCACATCATGTGAAGCATGCATACTTTCCCATTAAATTGTTACATTTTGATAAACATTACAGTTTCTAACTAATTTTCTCAGTTGTTGCTGTGAAACAGGAAAACTCAGCCCGTATGTGACGTTTTTCCACGTGCATATATGAACAAGGACAAATGTGTCCAAGACCCGCTTCCTAAAGGTTTTGTCTTCACCAGAAGAAGAAGAACAACAAGAAGAAGAACAACAACAAGAAGAAGAACAACGCGGAGCTCTCTTAGAGCCAGCGTTCACAACGCGACGCACGCGGCTAAAAACAAATTCCACAAAGGCTGTTTTTAAGATGACTGTCACTGATGACTCTCGAGGAATGCACATTCGCCTCGAAGCTGTCTCGCCTGGGTTCAAATCCCGACCCAGCTATAAACTGCCGTCCCGGTGTCTGTCAGGGTGATTCATCAATGTGTTCGCTGTCCCTCGGATGGACGTGAAACTGAGTGTCCCGTCCGCTGGCATTAATTGGTGGATGTTAAAGATCCCACGGTGTACTTTGTGAAGAGTAGGCAAGCTGTCGCCGGCATCCTAAACAAATTTCAAATTCCTGCCTTAACCAGCAGAGGGCATTACATGAGCGACACAACCACGTTACCCAGCAGCATTGTGCTACTCTCGCAATAAGAAGAGGAATATGAAGAGGAAGAAGAAGAATATGAAGAGGAAGAAGAAGAATATGAAGAAGAAGAATATGAAGAGGAAGAAGAAGAATATGAAGAAGAAGAATATGAAGAGGAAGAAGAAGAACCATTTACGTCTTCCGTGTTTGCTTTAAACTAAGCATCAGAAACAGACTTAATGTCACAGTCCGACGTTCCTTGGAACTTCAGGTAATACTCTATTTAAAGAGGAATAAAATTTAAATCAACATGCAGCAACACGAGCGAACTCTTCCGTGGTAGTTTATATTCATCGTACATTGCCTTTGTGATGTCCAGGAGAGCTGTTCTTCAGACGGAGTATTTACGGTGGTGTGTTTCACAATAATCCGCAGCTCAACCGTTATCACTCCTTTTCAGCAGGTGAAGAAGAAGAAGAATATTTTTGTGTGAAGAAAATAATTTCAGCAAATAATTTTTTGTGAAGAAGAATCAGTGGGGAGCAAATGAATCCGAGGTGAGACATGTATTCCGCGCCGAGAGGACGGGCGGAAGTGTT
Organism: Eptatretus atami; assembly: GCA_035128595.1. Classification (NCBI taxonomy): domain Eukaryota; kingdom Metazoa; phylum Chordata; class Myxini; order Myxiniformes; family Myxinidae; genus Eptatretus; species Eptatretus atami. Next base: position 145,552,889 of record CM068955.1, on the reverse strand, counting down.
TGTTGTGAGTCCGAATGGCGGCGTCCACGTCTCCTTTCCTCGGCGCTGATTTCTTACCGCGCAGGCTGGGTCCGAAACCCGATGTGGTGCCCACCGAAGTTATTGAGCGTAAAACGGCGCCCTGTGGTGGCCAACCACCGGACATGGTCACCGTGAACATCCCACACGTGGGTTCAGGTACTGCAGCACATCTGTTCAAACGTTGTGTCATCGTCCCAATGCACAGCGCGGGGCCCTTTCCTCCGTTCATGAAGGTTTTGTTTCATTTGTTGTCTTTCGCAATCAATTAATTAATTTTCTTCCGCATAATTATATATGTGTATATATTGTTACGGATTTGGAAACCTTGTGCACACAAACAGCCAGAGTCCCCGTAGTTCAGTTATTTCCGATAAAGTATGTGTTTATAGTTGAATCCCTCCTGTCTAATGGGAATTTCGTGTGTGCGAACGAGTTTTTTTTTTAGTTAGGTTTTTACAACAACAACAACAACGCCACCGTCCCTCACCGACCCAGTCACCATCGCGCACGTGTTTTTTGCTGAGGGCGTGGGCGGAGCCTCCGTCGCTTCGGATCGAGGCTCCGCCCAAGGAAGGGCATGGACGTTTCCTCACACCAATCTGCGGAGGCGAGCACCACATGCGCGCCAGCCAATCGGGAGGCTGACTACGAGTCGTCCGAACCCCTCGTCCAATCAGGAGGCGAGGGAGAAAAGAAACCCCTCCCACCTCAAGAGAAAAAAAGAGACGAGAGGACGGCAGACAGGAGTGATGGAGGCGACTGCCTAGCGTCAGAGTGTTGGTGGTGATTGCGGCGTGGTCTGTGGTCTGTGTTGAGCGTCTGCAGTCTTGGTGCTGACACGCCAAGGTCGTGGGTTCGAGTCCCACCGGTGGTTTCGGGTCGGTGTGACCGCACGAGGCGGGACAGGTACCCGGCCCGGCTCTACCGACTAAAGACCACGGGTCCAGTTTATTTTGGTGTGTGTGTGTGTGTCTGTGGGCCCCGTCTGAAAGTAGTCGTTAAGTGCCTTGTTCATTGTACATTACATTTATGCGTGATAACTCTGCTCTGTGTCTCCCTTCCCGATTATTATTTGTAATAAACCCCTGTTAAATGTACCAGCTCGTTTTCTGTGCTTTCTCCCATCAGCCTAGCAAGGTGCGTATTGAGAAATAGTAAGGCCGTTCGTGCCGTAAATTGTTCAATTTGGTCCGGCGCGACTTTGGTAACTTCCGCTCAGTTACGCCAGATCCGAGTCGGGTGATAGCGACTCAATTCGGACAAAGTCGGCCGAGTGGTGTGGTTCCCCGTAGTTGGACGGCGTGAGTACTTAGGTAAATTGGAATTAGACAAGTGGACCCTACCTCACGCCGTCAAATATTGGTGACCACGTCCTCTAAGTGACCTGTGACCTTTCGGAGTTGTCCGAGAGTCCACGACCTAAATTCCGGGTGTTCGGTGGAGACGACTCCACTGCTACACCTCGTCGTTTATCGCCACCAAACCCCGGCCCACAACAATATATATATATATATATATATTATATATATATATATATATAATATATATATATATATATATATATATATATATATGTATCCAAATCGCACCCCGAACTTGAGGCGAGCATGGCACAGATCGAGTCCCATCACAGTACTTACTGCACGACCTGATGGCAACAAGTGTCGTCTGCCACAGGAACACATTGTCTCTGCCCTGCTGTTCACCAGTTATGAAATTTGTAGGACTTCAGGAGTGATAAATTGAAAGAAAGGAGCACAGTGACGCTATAATTGACGTTACACTGACGTCATGCACCAACCCATGGTATGTATTCCGATCATGGTTTTGGATGGGGGTTGATTTGAGTTGCTGGTGAACAGCTGTCTTGAAAACTTGGAGGGAAGAATGAAATTGAAGAGAATGTGTAATACGTTCCCCCAGACGGGAAAAAGGTGGAACGAATGAGTGGAGGTGAGCAGTGATCCTGGATTTGGATACTTCCACTACGAGGGGGTTGCTGGTGGACTGCGTGTGTCCTGAAGATACATGGGGCGGGAGACAAAGCATGTAGATTACAGAGGTTGCAGATTAGAAAGGAGCGTAGAAGACAGAGACCACCAACATGTCTTGCGATGGCGAAGTGATAGGCCCATGGACTCTACTTCATCGCAGGAGATTCCAATAATCTTGAAGGGCTTAGTTTCCATGGCGTCAAGCTAAGCAAGATGTGAGGCAGGAGATCCAGCCCAGAGGAGGGAGCAGTACTCCATCGAGCTTGGCACCGTTCAAACACACAATCCCATCCCTTTTGTACAAAGTACACTTTGTAACTTTGTCTCCGCTATCTAATGCCACTGAAGATTAATCTGTAGCAATTGTTAAAGTTTACATCAAACAAAGTACTGCACTATTTTTGTACATTAACACTAGAGAGAGAGCTAGGTGGCTCATGAATTCTATTAAAAATACGTTTTGTGAGGAAATGATCCATATACCTCGTAAAAAGTACGGTTGATGGATGGCAAACAGGACGATCAAACGTGTTTGATCTGGTGCCGATTTATTTATTTTTGGGTTGAACGATCACTAGAAGTGAATTTCCTTGCAACTCGTAATCTCTCTTCCCAACTCTGTTTCTCATCTGCGGTGATTTCAACTGTTACCGTGCCAGCTGGCTGGGCGTTGGCTCGGCATTGCGGCAAAGGCTTTCTGCAACTGTAAAATCCTGCATCCTCACTGTACCGTGTGTGTGTGTGTGTTTGATTGTCTGTCTGCTACTGCTCCTACAGTTCTGGGCCAATTACATCCAGACTTGCTGCAGAGGATCTGCATGACCCCAATTAATGTGTAGGAGTGGTTTTATCTTTACGGATGGTCTTGGGGGGGGGGGGGTGGAGGTGGGACGCAAATTGCAAATTCTCTATGTGAATGTGTACATGTGTAGGCACCGCTCCAGGTGGGGGAGGGTATTCAGAGTCTCCACCATTTACAGTCCAGTATTCCTGTCCCCACATTTTCCAGTGCAGTGAGGTGTTTTGAATTATAAGCAGAAGGGATGTTTTTGTTTCATGCACATAACCCGGGTTGTTATTGGTTTGCGGGTGCCAGCAGTGACCACTATTTTTGTTGTGTCTG
>CM068955.1:145531408-145544906 GCA_035128595.1 Eptatretus atami | reverse complement strand
TACTGGGACGACCAACCATCACTGTACACCAGGATTTTGCATGAAAGACTGAAAGCTTTATCCCCGAAGGTGCAGTTTCTGCAGGAACTCAAACCAAGTGATGAGACCAAATGCAAAGGTGTTTGCCTGTGGAAATGCTCAGTCGCATAGAGGATGACAAAGATTCCCTTGAGAAAGTTCGTAGTTCACAGACATCTCTTCGCTTTCATGTATCGGGAAGGCTCAATCGGCACAATGTGAGCATTTGGGCTCTAAAGAACCCCCACGAGTCATTGAAAACACATGCCACAGTCCACGGTTCAATGTCGTTGGTGTGCTTTCTCCATGACTGTTTGGTGGCGTCCGTTTTCTTTTGTCGAGGATATAGTGACCTCAACAATTTACAGAACATGTGGAGGATTCTCCTCCCACAAATTGAAAACCTGCAACCGATATCATTTTTCAACAGACGCACTCCCCCTCACCGGGCCTATAACTCATTTCAACTGTCTGAGGCCTAAGTCACATTTGCTCTACGCGAGGATACGTCGGCCGCACGCCCTCTGAATGACAGAACGTGCCGGCGGCCGCAGAGTTTCTGCCGGTGCTCTCAGGGTGCGCCTTACGCCGTTTGGCTATTCCTTACAGGCCGTAGGGCGCCCGTGCGAATTATAAGCGGAGTTATAAGCTTTTTTCAATTTCTACGTATCGCCGTAGCAATTCGACAAGCCGAAACAAAAAACTGGTAAAAAAAAAAAAACCACTCGTTACCGTCCGTCTGGCCGCACGTTCGCCTCTAGGTCCCTGCGGTCGCCATGGGCACCTTGCGTCTGCCTGAAAATTCTATGGCGCCGCAGGAACGCCGCTAAGGTCACGCGTAGCGACATCAAATCAAAGACCGTACGGCACCCCCATCGTTTTCGGTCTCCACAATTTATAAATACGCCGTGTCCGGCTACCACAAATAAAAACATATGTAGTGACTGCAATTGTTTGAACGTGGGAAACTGCTGCTGCCCTTTAACTTGAGTGGCCTAGATAGATTTGTAGCACCTACGGCCACCGTGCAATGTGACTAGGCTCTGAATGTAAAATTTGCCACATAGCTGATTGCTCAAGACGGACTAACTGCCTGGCCTCACGATCACTAACAAACCCCCTGATTGTTTTTTTCTGTGGGATGTTGTCAAAGATGTCTACAACACCAGGTGGCCAAACCTGCAGGATCTTCGTCTCGGATTCACAGCTGCATGCCACACATGGTGGACACAAACATGCTGAGATGAACATCGCAAAATGCTGTGTACCCCTGGATGTCCTTGCGCATGGAACAACGGAGTCACATTGAAGTAGTTATTGATGAGTGTGCACACAAACTGTACTTGAGTTTCTGTATCATATAAACCAAAGGGTATAATTTGTGGCTTCTTCAATATATTAACCAAAGTTGTCTGTGCCTTTTGTACACACCCTGTTATTTTATCATCCTGTCGTTGTGCCGTTTAGCTTATCTGTTCCTGTTTCTCTATTTTAGGCTCATCTTGACCTGGAGAACATGACGAGCCATGACTAAAATCTGCTGGTTGCCATTTTTGTAACGTTGTCGACTTGAATCATGAATCTGTCTTTATTAGCATTGCTCAACTCATTAGAATGTAAACAATCGTGTTGTTAATCCGTTTTTGATATTTCTTGCATGACAAATTACTATACCTGCAAACTGTTGCATTTTTAGTTATATTTCACTAGTGGGCACTCCTATCTCTGAGCTCTCCGCCCACCTTTTGCGTGGGAAATGTGTTGCGGCACCAGTCTTGGAAATGCACTTCATAATGGATTTGTCCTTTTTTTTTGAAAGAAATTGTATTGATCACAACAATTATCAACCGATATCAAAGATAGATAAATGATTTGTAATACGGCTACCCCAAATAAGTGCTATTTTACGCGACATGTCGAGATTTTAGATTTCGTGACGTCTGTGTTTGCTCCATTATATTGTAGATTTATTTATTCTTTTAGATGCAAGCACAATCCACTTCATCAAAATTATTGTTACGTCGTAGGAAATTCCGCAAACCACCATTCAGGTCCCGTTAGGTGAGGTATTCTGAAGTACGTGTATAGTAGCCCCAAACCCGTTTCTAAAGGGAATTTATGTGATTCAATTCGACGGCTGCCGATCCTTTCAGTTATAGCCATTTTTCTGTTTCTTATTGTTATGTTTGGTGCCCACAAAACAACAACAACATCGCCACAACCAACATTCTCCACGATCACTCCATTCACTCCACTACGCAACAACCCGACGCCAACACCCTTCGACCCAACAATCCACTTCCACTCACGCCACGCACGCCACCTTCCACAACTGCGCTACCAGCATCTTCGCCACTCGCATTCAACAGGCTCCTTTGCGGTTACGATCTCTCGCAGACGGAACATAAAGGCCAACGGGTAGCGCAGTCTTTCCCGCCTGTTTCTCCCGCTGTAAATTCTCCGCCGCTCGGGGTGCGGAGAACTCACGTGCCGATCCGAGCCGGGGGTCAAAGTGAGAAAAGAGTGGGGGCTCTTTTTGGGGGAATAATTCCCTGCGCCCTGAGCAAAGACTGACTGTTCCTCGCCCCCCACACGCGCGAGGCAGGTGGGGAACGAGAGGCACGCTCCCTTTTCGGGAACCCTCTCGAAGGAGGGTGGAGCCGAAAACGAGGGCGGAGTGAGGCGGAAGCCCCGCGCTATAAAGACGACACGGCCGGGTGCAAGGAAGCTCTGCTTTTTCCCCTTTTTCGTGTGGCAGCTGCGTGGAGCGAGAGCTTGAGAGTCTCGAGCGGCAGTTAAGGACGATCTCTCTCTTTGCTTTCATGTATCGGGGAAGGTCAATCGGCACAATGTGAGGATTTGGGGCTCTAAAAACCCCCACGAGGTCATTGAACACATGCCACAGTCCAAAGGTCAATGTGTGGTGTGGCTTTCTCCATGACCGCTTGGTGCGTCCGTTTTTCTTTGTGGAGGATATAGTGACCTCAACAATTTACATGAACATGTTGGAAGGATTCTCCTTCCCACAAATTGAAAACCTGCAACCCGATATCATTTTTCAACAGGACGGCACTCCCCCTCACTGGGCCTTAATCATTCAAGCTGTCCTGAGGCCTAAGTCACATTTGCTCTACGGCGAGGATACGGCCGGCCGTACGCCCTCTGAATTGACAGAACGTGCGGCGGCCGCAGAGTTTCTGCGGTGGCCTCAGGGTGGCCTTACGCCGTTTGGCTATCTTTTACAGGCCGTAGGGGTCGCCGTGGAATTATAACGCGGAGTTATAACTTTTTTAATTTCTACGTTCGCCGTAGCAATTCGACAAGCCGAAACAAAAGAACTGGTAAAAAAAAAAAAAAAAACCCACTCGTTACCGTCCGTCTGGCGCACGTTCGCCTTAGGCTCCCTGCGGTCGCCTTGCGGCACCTTGCGGCTGCCTTGAAAATTCTATGGCCGCCGCAGGAACGCCCTAAGGTCACCGTGCGACATCAAATCAAAGACCTTACGGCACCCCCACGTTTTCGGTCTCCACAATTTATAAATACGCCGTGCGGCTACCGAAAAATAAAAACATATGTGACTGCTACATTGTTGACCGTGGAATACTGCTGCTGCCCTTTAATTGCTAGTGGCCGATAGATTTTGTAGACCCTACGGCCGCCGTGCCAAATGTGACTTAGGCCTGAATGAAAAATTCCACATAGCTGGATTGCTCAAGACGGACTAACTGCCTGGCCTCACGATCACTAGACATAACCCCCCTTGATTGTTTTTTTTCTGTGGGATTTGTCAAAGATGTCTACAACACCAAGGTGGCAAACCTGCAGGATCTTCGTTCTCGGATCACAGCTGCATGCACCATGGTGGACACAAACATGCTGAGATGAACATCGCAAGAACTGTGTACCACCTGGATGTCCTGCGCATGACAAACGGAGCTCACATTGAAGTAGTATTGATGGTGTGCACAAAACTGTATTGAGTTTCTGTATCATATAAACCAAAGGGTATAATTTGTGGTTCTCAATATATTAACCAAAGTTGTCTGTGCCTTTTTGTAACACCCTGTATTTTATCTCCTGTCGTTGTGCGTTTAGCTTATCTGTCCTGTTTCTCTGATTTTAGGCTCATCTTGCTGGTAGAAATGATGAGCCATGACTAAAATCTGCTGGTTGCCATTTTTAACGGTTGTCTGACTTGAAATCATGAATCTGTCTTTTATTAGCATTGCTTAGCAACTCATTAGAATGTAAACAATCGTGTTGTTTTATATCGTTTTTGATATTTCTTGCATGACAAATTACTATACCTGCAAACTGTTGCATTTTTAGTTTATTTCACTAGTGGGCACTCCTAGTCTCTGAGCTCTCGGCCCACCTTTGGTGGGAAATGTGTTGCGGCACAGTCTTGGAAATGCACTTCATAATTTTTGTCCTTTTTTTTGAAAGAAATTGTATTGATCACAACATATTATCATACTCGATATCATAAGATAGATAAATGATTTGTAATACCGGCTACCGCCAAATAAGGTGCTATTTACGCGACATGTCAATTTTAGAGTTTCGGTGACGTCTGTGTTTGCTCCATTATATTGTAGATTTATTTATTCTTTTGTAGAATGCAAGCACAATCCACTTCATCAAATATATAAAACTTATCCATTTATTATGTGTGCATATATGATGCACCCCAGCTTCTGCTTGCAGTCTGCAGGCATGCCTAAATATTATATATGATTTGGCTACCTCTTCAGAATCAAAATGCGATTTTTGTGGATTTTTTTTTCTTTTCCGAGTGCTTAGTTTTGCATATTTTAGGGAATTTGTCGAATAGATTTGTACGTTTCTGTGCCAAAAAAAGTTTACTTGATCAAGCTCAAAGGTGTGTATGGTCTGATCAAAAATGAGCCCTCGTGGTGTGTTCTCCCAAAGATCTTCAAAGGTGTTTTATTACGATTATTATTTTAAGTCGACATACAGCTTCTAAACTTTTGTATACAAATTCTCGGCTCGTGGAAGAGCGATGTAATGGAATGCAAAAAGGCAACATACTGACAGTGGAGCAGCAGGTGGATGGAACAAGTAAAGTGGTTATCTGACAATTTGAAAAGGGAAGGGTGGAGGGCTGGAATAAAAAATTCAGTCATCTTTGGAAGGTCGTATCTCAGAAACCACTTTGCCAAAGATGCTCAAATTTTCCAAGGAAGTATGTTTTACGAACACATTTCGGCTTACTACGTTTCATAATGATGGCAGATGATAATCCCAAAACTGTTGCTTTGTATTGATTTAATATGGCGTTGACGCACAGTCGATATAAATGGAACACAAGTATCGCTCCTTTTTTCATTAAAGAAAAACAACCTTATTTTATTGTACACAGCATTAGAATTTATTTTTTGATATAAAAAATTGTAAAATTACCGAGTCGAAGAAAAACTGTAAAATAGTTAATCGATCAATAATCATGATTTGTATGTTCATAATTGCTTGAACAATTTGTTCATTTTCAATTGACCAAACATTTGTCCTCTTTTTCTACCGGTGAAATTACCTCGGTGTCCAATCACGTCGTTCCCTCGATTACATCAAGGTTGCACCCCATTTCCATTCATGACCACATTAACCTATTGCCATATGCCATCTTTACCACACATACGCGAAGCTAAAAATGGGGTTAAGCAATTGGTTCATGTCCGTCCGTCAGCTCATCTGTCTGTCTGCAAACGCTAGTTTATGATCAAGAAACAACTTGATTAAATTGAATGTTATATTTTGAACTCGAATCGGAACATGAATAGGAAGACCAGTTTGCCGTTTAACAGTACTTTGTCTTTGAATGTGTCGGGATCACACATGTGCAGAGAGAGAGGAAGGAGTGAGGTATTTGTTTTAGTCTGTCTGGCAGTCAAAATTTTAAATCATTCCAAACAGGAAACTTACTGTTTTTAAGGACGTTATAAAGAACACGTACAACAGGCACGAATAACTATTGTCATGTGTTAGGTAGGGTGCTGTAATAGACATTGCATCAGCGGTTAAAATGCAGAAATTTCAGAATTAATTAATTCATACGACTTTTATAATCTTTATTTAATTTAAATTTTAAATACTAGTACGCCCGTAAAAAAAAAAAAAATAATAATAATAATAAATAAATATTCAAACCGCGAGTAAGAAACAACAACCCCACAGGCCGTTTCTTCGCTCTCGCGTGCCCGTACGTGCGTGGCCCGGAAGTTCGCATATTATTCGCAGTTACGATTATTCGCAATTTAGTTTTAATGCCCAAATATTCAATTAGCGCCAACGTATTGCCTTTTCACAATGTCATCGCAAGGAAAAACAAAAAGAGAAGAGAAGAGAGAGAAAAAAAATTACTTCCTGGTTCGGAGCAACCAGCTCACTCTGATGTTACCGAAATTATGCACCGTCTAATATGAAAACGATCATAACTTGGGGCATTGTAGTTTATCTATAAATGCGCATAAGAAATCGGAGAAATTATTAGAATACACGAAGTCATCACTCTCCGGAAGCCCGTACGTTGTAACCCGTAATGGAGACGCGGCTGAGCTTCCCTTCCCATCGGCCACGCCCACGCAACAATGTGTCTTGTCATTGGTTTGGTAAATAAATGGCCATAACTTGGGAGGCACTTGTCCGATTAATATCAAACCTTGAAAAGGCACATCCTCATGGTCCCCAGGCAATATACCTGCAAGTTTCAATTAGATCGGACCAGTGGTTTCTGAGAAACAGCGGTCACAGACACACACACAGACACACACACACACACACAGACCCACACAACACACACAGATTGCTGGAATTATAGATAGATGTATTTGAAACTTTATAAACTCACTCAAATCGCCATCCTGTCACTTATAAGAACTTCCAGTTTTGCAGTACTTGGACATGTTAAATAAGGTGGTGTATGAGGATGATGTGTGACTGCTTCAATGGTGGTAAACTGGGGAAAAAAATTTTAACGATCTGTAAAATCATAATTTTATTTTATTGAAGTATATACTTCAACACTGTGTGGGGTATAGTGTTCAATGAACTCTCTTGTTTTTTCCAAGTCTTGTTTATATATCTGTTGTCTAATGTCTGCTGCTTCCCTTCTGTATTAATTTAAACTCCCTTTTCTATTTTGCTCTTCCTTGAGCCATGATTCTGTGTTTTTTTTTGTTATACATTGAATGTACATGTATTGTAGTTTGCTTTCATAAGGCTAATACAAAATATTAATTCAAGTACAGACTAACTTGGCTCATATTAAAGGGGCTTAGATGCTGTAAACCTCTGCTGTATGAAAACTTGCTTTGTGAATAATTTATTCACATCATTTGCTTTGGATGTCACAGTCTCTCAGACATTTTGTTAAACCGAAATGCTTTTCTTCGATTTACATACATTTTGCAACTTTCTCATTTTATCATACTTATGTACATTTAATTGTAGTAAAGCATTTTCATTTTTTTCCATGTTTTCTCAAAACACAATGATTTTTGCAGGCCTTGTACAACAGAAGTTGAATTTGGGAAACCAATATGTATCTGTAAGTAATTATTTCTTTTTTGTTATCGATCAAAATTCTTGTTAAAATCACTCCATCAAATTGGTATGTCTTCCCATCTAAGCTGCAATAATCCTTCTGCATGTGGAGCAACGGATTGATGTGAGAAAGTGTAAGTACAGTAAACCTTCGTCAAACGCAGGGCTTAGGCTCCTGGAAAACGGCGCAATCGGCAAAACCGTGTTATGCAAGCTTCAGACCTTGTGGATAAAATGGGGATTGGGGAACATGACCACGGAACGTAACATATGGACAAGTATTTTATGCATTAAAAAAAAAAAGGTCAGAGGGAATACATGTACATAAACTGTATATAAATTTGTTGGGTGGGAATTAAGCCTGAGGGGTGTGGAGAGAGGGAGGGGGTTAATTGTTTTAGGCTGGGGGGCCATCAGCGCCGGTGGGCGTGTCGCGGCACGAAAGGTGTGCATTTGAAGTTGCCAATGCATTTCTACAAAAAGGAAGTGCAAGACTATCCTCGAAAGACTTGAACCTGTGTGCTGCCCTCTGCTTCTTGGAGATGTACGTCCTGTTACCAATTTTCTTGTGGAAAAGCCCACTTTTGTCAGCATTGAACACCTGTTCAGGGGCAGAGCCTTTTTCTCTCATAAACTCCAGGAAGTCAGGCTTGAACGAATGGTGCATATGGTGGACTCGTTTACATGATGCTCATGTCCGACCGATGCTATATTCACGTAACTCGTATAAAATCGTGATTTTCTCTGCTAATGTCATAACTTTATGGGATCTCTTCACTCCACTACCACTTTGAGAAGCTTGTGGTTTCGCTGCCATACTGTATTTAAGGGTACAGTATGCGGTTAAAGAAATCTGGGCACGAGCTCACTCGACCGTGGTGCTATGCACACTGAAAACAGCATGGGCGGTAAAAGACGTTTGGAGAAGTCAGCTCTGAGCATGACGTGGTCACAGCATCACGTTCAAACCCGCGTATCATCAAGTTTTATGCGTGTTTGGGAATTAAGCGTCACATTTATTTCCACACGACGTATAAACTAATCCGAGTTGTGAAGACCCATGTTGAACGAGGGTTTACTGTACCATATGATGAAGCATTCACGTTTTTGAGGAATCTTTCTTTCCTTTATTTTTTTCTTTTTCTTTATTGATTATCTAAAAATATGTGAATGTACAAAAAGTGTCATTTTGATGTGGTTGCTTCAGGGTACATCCTTTAAGAGTGAATTTTTATAAGATAGGCCCAAAATGGTAACATTTGAACATTGATGTCTTCAGATATTTTTCAGATTTTTATCCTAGGTTGTGTGTGGTCTAAAACTCAGCCAAATTTTTGATGTGATTGACCCATTCCCCGCCGTTTGGGCCACACCCAAAGTTTGGAGATTTTGACACCCTTGAAATTTTTTTCCATTTTCAAAGTGAATTATTTAGAATAACCATCAGTTGCCCAAGGAAATTCCTTTACAAACTTATTTTATGGTTTGGGTACTAAAATATTTTGAACAAAAATCTTTGGGTTCTGGATGGTTATGGATAAGTGGTGCCACCTATAATCCCTTTCGGCAAACATTCACTTCAGACTTTCTCTGGGCCATATTTTTTACATAACCATACAAGGTCCCATGGATTTTATTAGTGCATAGAATTAAAGTTTTAAAAATTACTCCCCCCCTATAAAGAAAAAAGTTATATATTTTATCTCAGTACATTTTGTATTTGAACTTTTTATCCCTTTATTTGGGGAATAAAGGGTTAAAAATAAAATAATAAAAACCCAATTTTTTAAAAAATTTGTGGTTACCGTTGAGTGGTGGTTATGCTACAGTAAAGGGGGTTTCCTCAAGGACCACTTCGGCGGTCGTATTCGTAAGTCCTTGTTTCGAGCTACCACCCAACTACCCATAACCATCCTGTATACTTTTTGAAACTAATATTATCAAATGAAGTTCCATATCTACACTAACAACAAAACCAATAGTAAAATCCATGGGACCTTTTAAAACAAAAGAATAAAACAGGTCCAAAGTATTCTGCCTTTTTGACAGATAATGTACATTCGATTATGTTGATTGTACACGACATGTACATGGTCTGTCTCGTCACCAATTTCCATCACTTGTACAAAAGTCCACTATATTCCATTGCTGACTTCAAGAGTAAATTACTTTCACTAAATTGTCTTATCTGTTTTTGGGCCATCCATCCTAAAAATGTGTTTTGTTTCCGTGTTAACCCTTAATGCTGTTTTGTGAATGTTGGCCGAGATGGGTAGAAAATGCTTTCTCGATGTTAAATCTTTTATTTTCTTGAAAAGTTTGAAGAAAATCCATGAAATATTTAAGATCAATTTATGTAACTCTTGAGGTTAGGATGGTTTATAAGAAACAGACTATTTTTTCGGATTGGTCCATGGGACTGTCCACATTTTTTTCTATGCTAAACGTTTGATGTACGCCTTGGCATCTTCATAATATTTCTTTTGGAAGATCAGCTGGCATCGATTGTTTGATAAACCGTTGGCGGATGCATCTTGCACAGAACTGTTGAAATTGGGTGTTCTTCATCTCTTGGTGTACTGGCAAATGAATAATTCCTTCCACACAAATGAAGGAATGAAACCTTGACAGCCTCTCCATTCTCCAGAATTCAGTGATGTCATATGACTGGTCAGCAAGTGAGCTCTTCGTGGCAGAAATGGGCCGCAAATACCATGATTTCCGTTGTAGAAAATGCACGATCTATATTGCCATGGCGAGTGATGTCCCTGAAACAAAAGATGCATTTACTTGTCAGAGATCAAAAATATGTGTTTGGAAAGTAGGCCTAACTTTTATTGGTGCATGAATAAAAGGTTTTTTTCTATAAGATTTATTTAGCCTATGTTTTTTCAGAACGACTGAACATGAACAGTAGGAAGCAATGTTCAAATCGCCCATTTTTTTACTGGCTTTCATCCAACAAACCAAAATATAAATAAATCAACTAAGCATGAACTAGACTCAGCCATGCTATCCCTGACACCATGGCATTAGTATGACCAACATTCATAATGCCTAATGATAGAACTATGCTGATTTCACATAGGAACAGACAGTAAACACATGGTATCTTGGATTGAATTGATGCTGGATTTCACTGCTAATCCGCATAACCTTTGACTGATTTATAAGCAGACAATATGGGGAATTGATAACTTACCAGGTATGATATATAAGGATTGGAGGGATATAAATTCAGATTTCTTTTTTTACGTTGTTCTTTCATCTTGCCAAGAAAAGGAAATTACAAGTGGCATGTGGAAAAGTCATGTAAGGCGGCAAATACAAATGAAAGAAATCACCTTGCATCTCATAATTACGTGGTTTCACGATAAAGAATGTATACAAAAGACAAAATTTTCTCAAAACAGCATTTATTTCAAAATACATACATATTTTACAGTTTCAAATAGAATCAGCAATGGAATATAGTGGACTTCTGTAGCAAGTGCTGGAAATTGGTGGTAGAGGCAGACCATGTACATGTCGTGTACATATACCTGTACATTATATGTACATTATCTGTCAAACAAGGCAAATTTGGACCTGTTTTATTCTTTGTTTTTAAAAGGTCCCATGGATTTTACTTTTGGTTTTGTTAGTGTAGATATGGAACTTTCATTTGATTATATTAGTTTCAAAATATCAGGATGGTTATGGGAGTGGGTGTGGCTCGAAAAAGGGCATCGTATAGCCTGAAGTGGTCTTGAGACCCCCCTGTACTGCCATAACCACCAAGGTCCCATGAATGTTTTACTTTCAGAGGATAGTACAGTACTTGTACTATCTTATGCACTAATAAAATCCATGGGACCTTGATGGTTATTAAAAATATGGCCAGAGAAAGTCTGAAGTGAATGTTCACCGAAAGGGATCATAGGTAGTGCCACTCTCCATAACCATCCAGATCCCATAGATTTTTGTACAAAATATTTTAGTACCCAAACCATATAATAAGTTTGTAAAGGAATTTCCTTGGGCAGCTGATGGTTATTCTAAATAATTCACTTTGAATTATTTGGCAAAATATAATTTTTTTGGCAGGTTTTGGCAAAATATTAAAATAGAATACGAAACTGAAGTAATAACGATTTGCAGTAGATTGAAGTTTATTTGGAACACTAATTATATGTGTCATAATGGATATAAGTGGATGGATGCCTATTGTAATATTGTAACATTTCTGATGATTGAGACCTTTTATTAGTCTTCATAAATGCAGTATACTTAAGCTCGCACATTGTGATGTATTTGATTGTAGCCATTCTCCTCTTCTTTTCCAAATGCTGTATTTTTTAATGTTTGTAAGCATTATAGCTGACACAATTGTAAAAATAAATTGTCGATGCAGGGAACAATTCATCCATTCAGAAAACCTCAGAAGACCATTGCAAGCAGATTGATCCGGGAATTCAGTTTGGTCTCTACAGACAGACGTGTAAGTCTTGTCAATATCGTACCTGTTAATAAATCAAACTACATGCGCTTATGTTTCTTCCTGTAACATTTCCTTGCATCCACCATCCCCCTCCCCTCCTAACCTCCCTCAACACCACCTTAACCTCCCCTCCCTCATACATAATATGTCGATATATCTCCTCATCAAGGTGTGCCCTGGATTGAATGTTTTTTTTTTGTTGTTAGCAATTTGGCTAATTTAGTTTGAAAAGTCTTTGCCAAATTTAAATCTATTTCAGCAAATAAAAAAGAGAAACAATTATAATCTATTCCTAAAAGAAGTGTCGGTCTGTGTGTCCGTCACAATTCATTATAAAGGGCTCCTGCTGTCGTAGAATAATAAAAATGGTACTTTTGGAAAACTAATAATCAATTGACTGTACTTGGTTGGAAAACGAAATGGATTTACCTGGGATGAAAATTGCATCAGTTTATGAGAAAAATGCCTTGTAATAGCCCTCCTTTTCCAAAGGGAAGAGGAAGAAGCAGGACTCGGAGCTTTAATGTAGTGGTTCCAATGGTATGACAGCAGGAACCCTATAGAATAAAGCAAACACACCAAATTACTTTTAGTGTAATACTTCTCGAAGCAATATAAAAATATATAATAGTATACGGAAGGAGCACCCAAACAACAACAACCATGGCCATGATGGCAGCAGCACAGCAGCAACAACAACAGCAACAACAACAATAACAACAGCGTGTTTATAAAAGATCAATTTTTCCGTGTTTCATTTCATTTTACATACTCATTGACATTCACAGATAGACGTGCAATATGTTTGTGAAGTGCATTGCGCTGTCTTTCGATTAAACCTGTCAGCGAAGTGATGGGTAGGCACAGCTCATGTAAATTTTACTTTACAAATCGGCATAATTCCCAAGCAACCTTAAATTTTGCAATATAATCAATTCCCAGGATAGCCGAGACCCTCAGTACGCACACTCACCTCTGAGCAATCTAGCCTGGGTTTGAATCTCAGGCCACCTATAAACTCTCATCCCGGTGTTTCAGAGGCAGGGTGAGTCATCAATCTGTGGGCCCTCCCGAGGATGGACGTTAAACTGGGCATCCTGTCTGTCGGCATTAGTTGGTGGACATTAAAGATCCCACAGTGTCCTTCGTGAAGAGAAGGTGGGCTATCTCCGCCACCATGGACAGATTACAAATTCCTGCCCTGACTACTGCTGGGAAGGCAACAGCAAACCACCCAGTATAACTCTTGCCAAGAAACTGCTTCAGCAGAATCAACACTCTGTAACAGAGTATGGTACATTAGAATCAGAGTAACAACTCCCAAATATTGATTTTGGAATACCTTTGCTTACTCAAATTTTCAGTTTTGTCTCTGTAATAGTAAAAGTTTATGCTAGTAGGGAGGGAGGGGTGAGTGGTGCAGAGCAATTTGAGTGG
>CM068955.1:145507091-145523013 GCA_035128595.1 Eptatretus atami | reverse complement strand
TAAGCCGATATACCTATTTACTTTAAGCAAGCAGGGCTATGTTCCCTCCTTCTCCATACATACACAAGAAAATGTGAAATTTCCAAAGCATGAAACATCTTTTTCTACTGTTTGGAGAATTATATAGAGTGAACAAAAAATTTCGGAACGTGCCAAAATTAACCAGCTTCATTGAGCTGTATGATTTAATGCATTCACTGCTAGACCTTGCACCCTGTCCACCAGAGGGACTGCCTATCCATAGCGTCTGCCAGATCTGTGTCTATATTTTCGAAGGTTTCGTGAGGTGCTCTACAGGGAATCAAAGCAAATCTCGTGAAAAAATGGACGTTTTAAAAAAAAGTTATAACGTTTGCGCGGATCCCGAACCGATGTACCACGTGATACGTACACAGACGAGTAGGCAACATGGTGGATTTTCTGCAGTGTTTATTTCACGGGCGATTGAGCTTTGCAATGTATCCAGGGTTGTTCTGCATTAAGCAGCAACTCTTGTGGAAAGAGCCATTATTTTAACAAATTCATTTTATTGCTCCGTCATTTTATTGCGCTCGTGCTCCGTCACCCTGAGCGAGAGGCTCGTGCATCCTCGCCCTGATGACGAGAGGCTCTGCTCCTCGCCCTGAGCGAAGGCTCGTGCTCCGTCGCCCTGACCGAGAGAGCTCGTGTCCGTCGCCCTGAGCGAGAGCTCGTGCTCCGTCGCCCTGAGCGAAGGCTCGTGCTCCGTCGCCTGAGCGAGAGGCTCGTGCTCGTCCCCTGCAGAGCCTGTCCGTCGCCCTAGCGAGAGGCTCGCTCCCGTCGCCCTGAGCGAGAGGCTCGTGCTCCGTCGCCCTGAGCGAGAGGCTCGCGCTCCGTCGCCCTGAGCGAGAGGCTCGCGCTCCGTCGCCCTGGGCGAGCTGCGCTCCGTCGCCCTGGGCAGAGCTCCCGCTCCGTCGCCCTGGCGAGAGGCTCGCCGCTCCTCGCCCTGCGAGCAGGCTCGCGCTCCGTCGCCCTGGGCGAGAGGCTCGCGCTCCGTCGCCCGGCGAGAGCCCGCTCCGTCCCCTGGCGAGAGGCTCGCGCTCCGTCGCCCTGGCACGAGGGGGCGCGCCCGGCGAAGGCTCGCGCTCCGTCGCCCTGGCGAGAGCTCGCGCTCCGTCGCCCTGCGAACGAGCTCGCGCTCCGTCGCCCTGGCGAGAGGCTCGCGTCCGTCGCCCTGGCGAGAGCTCGCGCTCCGTCGCCCTGGGCGAGAGGCTCGCGCTCCTCGCCCTGGCGAGAGGTCCGCTCCGTCCCGCGAGGCTCCGCTCCGTCGCCCTGGCGAGAGCTCCGCGCTCCGTCGCCCTGGCGAAGGCTCGCGCTCCGTCGCCCTGGGCGAGAGGCTCGCGCTCCGTCGCCCTGAGCGAGAGGCTCGCGCTCCGTCTCCCTGGCGAGAGGCTCGCCTCCTCCCCTGCGAGGCTCCCTCCGTCGCCCTGAGCGAGGCTCGCGCTCCGTCGCCCTGAGCGAGTGGCTCGCGCTTCCTCGTCCCTGAGCGGGGCTCCGCTCCGTCCCCTGAGCGAGTGCTCCGCGCTCCGATCGCCCTGGCGAGTGGGCTCCGCTCCGTCGCCTGGACGAGTGCGCTCGCGCTCCGTCGCCCTGAGCGAGTGGCTCGCGCTCCGTCGCCCTGAGCGAGTGGCTCGCGCTCCTTCACCCTGAGCGAGATGAAATAATACCCGATTTCTGAGACGTTTGCCGTATTAATGTATTTTCTAAATGACCGAGCCAAATTTTTTTCCACCCGTCACACGCAGCTGTTTATAAAGATTAATGTTTGTAAACATATTCCTGAAGTCTATATAAATGCAACGTTCATTGTCTTTTGGTGAAAGCTACTCAAGGTTTCTGGGTGGTGTACAGTACGTATTGTAGTCGGTAATCGCACTGACTCCAACCTGCCAGTTCCCGAAAAATTGCCGATAGTGTGTGTGTGTGTGTGTGTGTGTGTGTGTGTGTGTGTTCATAAAGTATAACATATTCTCTCTGCTAACTCCCCTACCCCCACCTCTCTGTCTCTGTCTCTCTCTGTCTTCTCCGTCTCCGGATGCGTGCGAATGGGAGTTTGTCTCTGTACGTGTCCGAGCGGTGTTTGTCTCCAGCCAGCTTGGCTCTGGATGTGTCTGCGGAATTTGTCTTTGGTTCTGTCCGATCGATGTTTGTCTCCAGTCGCATCCGAGTGGTGTTTATGTCGTAACAGGAGTTTTGTCTTTGGATGTGTGCAAGCAGTGTTTGTTTCCGGACCGCTTGGCTCCGTATGCGTCCGACGGGTTTTTTCTCCCGATGTCTCTGAGTGGTATTTATAGCATCACCAGTAGAAAATGGATTTCAGACATTATTTTGTTTCCATCTTCACTGTTATTCTATGCAGAATCATTGTGATGAAACGGTATGAATCGTAATTAACGCTCCACCACACGTCTGCCTTCTCTTCCTCTCACCTCACACTGTCTTCCCTCCTCGCTCCTCCACCCCTCCTCGCTCCCCCTCCCTCCTCTCTCCTTTCCCTTCCACCTCTTCATTCTCCCTGCTTTTTCTCCAAACCCCCTTTAGTATTCCCATCAACGAAGTGACGGGTGGTATTTGCTTGTCGATAATATTAAATGCCAGTGTGTCTCCTTCATAACTCCAAAACCATGAAACCGAGTAGCCCCAAACTTTGCGTGCATACTAAGGCAACACCAAGGAAGTGCATGAATAAAAATCGGGTGCTTGCGTTAATTTAAACACTCCATTGAAGATAATTGATTGCCTGATTTAATTATCCTTTATCAATGCATCATCCTCGGTCAGCCCCTGAGTCAACCCTCTGTCTCAATTTGTTCGAGTCTTAATTTGCCATTTTGTTTGGCTTGTTCAACATGCCTTGACTTGGAACAGGCTGCAACGGTTTCTTAATGATAGTTATTTTTTGTTTTTGTTTCCACTTTCCTCACACATATCATCGAATACCTGATCATCATACCGACGAATCGCTGGACACATCACAATGCTTACAAACGCCCAGAGACGCGAGTGTTCATGGCTTTATTTCATTTCTGCACATTTAAATGCAGAATTAACCTGAGCAGCAGTTCCAACTGCTAAAAAAAGTGTTCATTTGTCCAATTCGGATATTGTTTGACATTGCAGGCGCTTCTGAGTGTTCGTGGCTTCATTTAGTTTACATACAAGTGGTAACCTCTTTAATCTTTTCACAAGCCCAATCTGAACAGATGAAGAGATTCTAGCGCTTATCACATTTCAGCTGTAATACTTATAAACGTTCAGAGCAGTGTGACCACTCCTTGGCTTTTTTCACAAGATCTTGGATATTCGTTGTTCACCTTGGCGTCTTGGTTTTCTATAGGTTTTCTTGGCGTATAGGTTTTCTATTATCATCGCTTTTCCGAAACCTTGTGAATTCTTGGCTTTTTTCATTGGCTCACCTTGGCATTTATGAAAATGAGGAGTGGTCACACTGGTTCAGAGAATTGTATTCGCACATTATTTGATACTCCGGACGTGTCCGTGCGGTGTTTGTCTCCGGATGTGTCCGTGTGGTGCTCATCTCCGGACGCGTCCCTGCGGTGCTCGTCTCGGGACGCGTCCGTGCGATGCTCGTCTCCGGACGCGTCCGTGCGGTGCTCGTCTCCGGGCTAATGTTTGTCTGCAGACATGTTTAGGCGGTGTTTGTCTCTGGACGTGTAAGGATGGTGTTTGTCTCTGCACGTGTAAGGATGGTGTTTGTCTCTGCACGTGTAAGGATGGTGTTTGTCTCTGCACGTGTAAGGATGGTGTTTGTCTCTGCACGTGTAAGGATGGTGTTTGTCTCTGCACGTGTAAGGATGGTGTTTGTCTCTGCACGTGTAAGGATGGTGTTTGTCTCCGGACATGTCTGGGTGGTGTTTATAAAAAGCCCAGAATGGGACGTTTTCCACCTTGAAGCTAAAATCATCTAGAGTGCAGCATGGAAATGATGGGCCAAATGGCATCATTTCCTTGTTTAAGGTCCTCTTGGATCGTACGACCACTCCTTGCACTTGGTGTATTCCCCCGGAGACTGGACCCTTTTGTATGTTAGTTTCTATTTTGCATACAGCAAATCAATATTTTGATGCAATAGGTTTGATTCCTGACAGACGTTCAACCTTCAATTGCGCATGCGGAGTCAAAGCTCCCCCTCTCTCCACGACCGAGGGTGATACCTGACATATGACACTAAATCACCCAAAGCACCGTTATTTCATGTTTTTAAATCAATTTGATGAAGAATACGTGACTTGCAAAATGACGTACGCTGAATTGGGAAGTACACCAGTTGAATGAGCAGTGAGAAATATGATTGACAAGGCTTTTGACAAAAAGTCAGGAATAAGGCTGGCGTTTACAAGGGGATTTGATTGAGATGTTCAGGATAATGAAGGTTGTGAGCAAAATAAGTGCAGAAGAGATTTTCAGCAGAATAGACAGTGATCGGATCAGGTTCCATAAACCTGAAAGGAACAGAAGAGAAGAGTAAAGATGGCAGTAAGGCAGGGCCGGATCTTTCACTCGGAGAGTAGTTACCCCATGCGCGCGAAGCCAAAAGTGGGATTCAGCAATTGGTTCACTTTGTCTACAAGCATCACTTTGTGATTGAGGCATTACTAAATTTCAATTTAATGTTGTATTTACCTCCGTCACCGAAGGTGAAGGAGGTTATGTTTTCACCCCTCTTTGTCTTGTTTGTTTGTTTGTTTGTTTGTTTGTCTGTCTGTGTGCTAGATATCTCAAAAAGTTATGGATGGATTTGGATGAAATTTGGTGGGCAGGTTGGGTGTGTGACAAGGACGAACTGATTCGATTTTGGTGAAGATCCGAATCCGGATCCCGATACGAGAATTATTTAAGTGATTCTTCACCATTGAGAGAAAGGGCCAAAAATAATATCTAGCACGGTATCTCAAAAAGTTGTGGACGGATTCGGCCGAAACTTGGTGGACATGTTGGGTGTGCGACAAGGACGACTTGATTCGATTTTGGTGAAGATCCGAATCCGGATCTGGATACGAGAATTATTTAATTTCAGAGTGATTCTTCACCATTGAGAGATCGGGCTAAAAATGATATAGCTCTGTGTAGCATGATATTTCAAAAATGTAATGGGCCCGGTTATGTTCTTGTGGATCAGGTATTGTGTGGCAGAGGTATGTGCTCCACCGAGTGCCCTTCTAGTTTGAACACTGTAGAACATGAATCAGAACATGAACCTGAACATGAACCTGTAGCTTAGCAGAACTTTGGCTCTGCATTTTTTTCGATCGTACATGTGCAGAGAGGAGATAATTATTTTATTATACAGCAGTGAAAGAAAATAATTATTTTATTGTCTAAGCTCCCCTCCCCCCACCCACCTCAATCTCCCAAACTTCCTTTACAAATGAGCTAGAATAGACATGTCTATGTGTGATCATCTGCAATAAAATCAATGTATCCAGAAATGGCTCATTATTTTATGCCCAACCCTTCCGCCTTCCTTTGCCACCCATTCTATACATTCTCTTTATTCTTCCCTTGCCCATTCCTCTAAAACTTAACCATCTTCTCCCCTCTTCCTGAGATTGCCTTAGCTTCTCTTTTATCCCCTGTCTTTTCTCTTGTTGAGTTTGCCTCCTTTCAATGTACTTCATATCTAGATCTGCACCCTCTAACCTCATCTCAAATGATTATTGAAAGTGTGTTGCAATGACAGCGTGCAGTGGCAGTGATATACAAATATATGAAGTAAATGCTGTTTTGCATTTCTTACCAAACATTTCCCTGTTTTATTTTTTTTTAAATTTCAACGTCCTGTTTTGCAGCACTGATGGCATATACCTACCTCACAATATTTGACTTGTTCAGGTAAATATTTTCCACCGCAGTGCAAGCAAAATTAGTTTTAACATTTTATTTGCATTCCTGGAGTTTTGAACCTCCAACTCTTTATTGTTCTTCTTCCTGTTGTGGTTTGCAGCATTTTGACATGTCTGATCAGCCACTGGGTAGCGCTTAATCGACCAACTGCCACATATTCTTTTGGGTGAGTATTATAAACAGACAACTTATATTGAAAATAATTTCCGATATGAAATTGCTGCATGTGTATCGTTTTCTCCATGTCGCAGGTACGAGAGGTTTGAGGTTTTGGTTGTGTTTGCTTCCACTGTGTTGGCACAACTGGGTGCTCTCTTTATCCTTAAAGAAAGGTAATATTTGGTTGTATCATAATTGGAAATTTCTTGGCATGTTGTGAGGAGACATTTTCATGTTGGTTCAGCATGTTTTTCCTGTGTTTTCAGTGTCGAACGAGTTTTGGAACCGACTGACATTCACACGTAAGTAATGTCACCATCATGAGACTGTGTGTTTTGTGTGTGTTGTTGTTGCCGAAACGGCCATAGGGTTAACAGGAGTAAGATGGACGAGTTATTTCATTAATTAGCATGTAGCGTAACAGTTTGGTTTCTGTGTATAATGATAGGGCATGTGTCGAAGCGTGATTCAGCAGCAACATAAAGGTGCCCCCTCAATTCTGTAACGTGTCTAAAGCCCCCACCATCCTTCTATACTAATTCTCAAAATCGTTTCCTCTTTGTAATCTGTCTGCATGTTTTCTGCAAATTGTTTAAAAGCACCCCGTGACTATGCGGAAGGAAAGGGACCAATGCCAGAGGAATTGAAATGTCCTAGAGGGATCTAAGCCACGAGAAGCCAGCGTGTGGACCATTGGCACACTCGCCTAGGCACGGTCGCGGGAGGTATTCCTTGAATAATTGCTTCCAAGTTCTTCCCACCACTCTCTATCAGTAAACTCTGTTTCCCTCTACTAGTGAAGTATCGGTCAGGTGCACAGTCCAGAATTTGAAACAATTCTCAACGGCATGAGTAAAGCCAAGACCGTTAGGAATTGGTGTGGAAACCCCTCGACAGTGGTGTCCAAACGCAGTGTGGTTCGTTGAGGGTCTCGTTTGTCCCCACTCCTTTCAAACTGACAAACACATTGCAGGTGACAGACTTATTGTAGTTTCATATAACTTTGTGCAGAACAGGTGTAATTTGTTCATATAACTTTTTGAACACCCTTGTAGAGTAATGCCTACAGGTGGCTCATTTCTTCTTTTCTCAGAGGTCGACTTCTTCTTGGCACTGCTATTGCCCTGTTCTTCCACCTGCTCACTATGCTTGTGGTTCCCAGCAAGGCCTTTTCCCATGTTTCGGAGGGTAAGTGCTTTTGAAGAATATGGAAGAAAAAATGAAAAGGTTATGGTGAATATTGTCTTGTATACCTTGGGTAGCACAAGTAGCAGCCTCTTGTATCCCTGCTGAGACTCCCTCTAACATGTTCCTTTCATCCTTGAGCAAATTTCTTTCCATTGGTGGCATCTCAACAATAAGGCTTGGAAATTTATGTATGTATTGTATATGTATATAGTGGGTTGGTGAGGGAGGAGAGTGGGAGTGGGGAGAGTAAGTAGGATTTGGAACAGGGCATACAATGTGTAGATGGAGAGGGGAAGGGTAGGGGGAGTTGAGGTGTACGTGTATGTGTGCGTTGGCCCGCCATGATTCCTACTGAGACACCGGGATTCCTACCGAAACACTGGGATTCCTTCTGAGACACCGGGTCCGTTTCTGGTGCAATAAATTAGAAAAAGCTCAGAAGGGGGTTTTCTCTTCTCAAAAAGAGAGCCAAGTGTTTTCTCTTCTCAATTGCTCAAAAAGAGAAAAAGCTCAGACGAAAAAAGCTAAAAGAGGAAATCCTAGCGATTAAGAAAGATAATTGAGGAGGTAACAAATAAGATAGAGGAGATGGCATAGCTCAGGAAAGCGTGGTGTTGGACCAGTTCATCCAGCCCATTCTGTTCCCAGACCTGAGGTCCCAGCTGTTGGTATGGTGTTTGGCCACCAGGTGTGAGGCAGTCGACATCGCAGCCCATTTTGAGGTGGTGAGCTGCACGCAAAGGGGGAGGGCATAGGGGTCGAGCGGTATTATAGATGGGGCTGACAGAGTCCAGTGGGTCCAAAGAAATGGCCGTGAGTGACCGGGACCCTCGCTGCATGAGATGGTCAACGCCATGATAGACAAGTGGCGAGTAGGGATGGCGCTGTTGCAGGTGGCTCTGATGGTGGCACCTGGTAGACCATTAACAGGGACACCAATTTGACACCCGGGGGTGGGGGGGGGGCTATTTGGAATTATGGAGGAACGTACTTCCCCACGTGAGGTGCTTTAACTGTGGCCAAGTGCGTCACAAAGAAAGATGCTGCAGATCTCCCTGCAGGGAAAGACCTCGATCAGTCGGACTGCCAACATCTGCCAGCATGTCTGGACTAGCCCTCCACCGACACCCCTCCCTTCGCTCCCCCTCTGCCCGCTAGCACCAGGGAAACTAGTAAGTGCCAAACATATAGGGCAGTGCTCGGCAAAGGGAGATGGTATAGCGCCCTCATCGTCACGATAACAAGTGTTTTGTGGACAAATTTGCACCGGTAGTTTGACAATTTGGTGTAAAATTGAAGGTGAAAGAGTGGATGCCGTGGTGGACACAGAAGCGAGCCCTACAATCATCAGCCATGTGGTCATGGATTTGAGTGCAAACGGTTGGCATAACATCCGTCGTTTAAAATATCATAGTCTGCAGTTGGCGTCTGAAGTATCAGTTGCCCTCATAGTTTGTGGTTTCATCTGCCTGAAATTGGATAAGGTAAAGCAAAGCGTCAAAGGTTGGGTGGTGGAGGTGTGCAACCTATGCCAAATAGGGTTGGATTTGCTGGCTGCCGGTGGCTGTAAAATTCATCTCGGCTGGGGCATCCTGTATGTGCGATCAGAAGAGCTGCCATTTGGGGGAGTGAGCATTCAGGACAAGGTGGAGATGGAGGCTCCAGACGCGGTGACCATCCCTCCAGGCGCTGAGGCGATAGTCCCAGTGCATTGGTGGGTTCACCCAACCTGACGGGGGCCCTTGTGGCCTGGTAGAGGGATACGAACATTCAGTTGGACTGACTGCAGGGGAAATCTCTCGGTTCTTTTAGGAATTGGCCTGATCCCAATTGTGAGATGGTCGATTTGAGTCGCATGAGTCGCATAGATTTAGAGGAGACACAGGGAATTGAAAGCTAACATCTTGTGTAGTAAATGGCTGGACATTCCTTCTGAAAGACATTCTTCGTGGGTGATGGTCCCCATAAAGTTTAAGACTACAACTTTGTAACAGGTGCACAGTCCTCGCCCCGGCAGATATTTGAGCAGGACAAAAACAACATCGCGGGTCCGCCGGAGGTTTTATTTGATGAACTTCGGGCGCGATGTTCAGGACTGGTGCTGAGTGTGTCACACTTGCACCGACCGCCAAAAATGGACTGGCACTGAGGATGAGGGCCCCCTTGCAACTCTACCAGGTGAGCCTCCTTTAGCGGTTGGCGGTGGACATATTGGGCCCATTACCTCATACCCACCAGGGGAATAAATACATCCTTGTGGCTGTGGACTATTTCATTAAATGGCCGGAAGTGTATGCGCTCAAATCGGGAAACAAGGGTAATGGTGCTAACATTTGTTGAAGGATTTGTATGTTGGCATGGAATTCCGGAAGAGCTGCACTCCGACCAAGGGCAAAACTTTCTGAGCTAATTGCTCAGAGGTGTGCAGTCTCTTATCAATTTGGAGGACTTGAACAATGCCCCTAAGACCCCAGACCGATGGGATGGTGTGTGGATAGGTTCAATAGGACCTTACTTCAACAACTGGTCCTATTTACCACCTCACAATTGGTGGCCATCTTGGATTTCCCTGTGCCACAAGAATCAAAGGAAAAATAGAAGAGGGCTCCGAGGCTAAAATTACTCGATAGGACCCAAGAAAACTTCATGCCAAATTTGATACTTTTATCCACCAGGTAACGATAATTTTATGAAGCCACCCGACTAAAGCATTGTCTGCCAAACATGGCTTGCATTGTTCAAAGTGCTCCATTTCTTTCAAACGAAAATTTAAATGCTCAGCCCAACTCGATTTGGTGAATTAATGTTTGGCTCAGCCTGTTACATACAAATTAATTATGCATGCATACATACATTTTTTTTTTCAGCTGCTTCAACAAGCTGGCTTCAGGAACATGTGGCAGACCTGAGCAGGAGGTGTGTTTTGGAAGGTCCAGTAATATTTGCAGTTCACCGATGTAATCGAGCTATCTCTCCAAAGCAATGTTTGTTTCTTTTTGCTTTAAGTTATTTAAAAATGTCTTGCTCCACAACCACCCACAGACCCATAGACACACAAAAAACAATACACAGCCAGAACTCCTTGGCCAAAGACCTTTATAATAATATGGGTTTTATTGTTCATGTTTAAGACATGATTATTAACAAACATTAATGTTTAAGCCATTAGCCCATTATTACCCTCGCCAGAGGAGAGGTAATCCATTTGGGTCTGTTTGTTTGTTTGTTTGGCCCCACAAAATGCGAATATGTGTGTTAATTACATGAGACCCTATAGAACCCTAAGACCCTTTATGATGCCGAAGACCCTTTTGAACCTTTACAACCCTGAGACCCATTAAGACCATGAAGACCCACAAAGATCCTAAGACCCTTAAAATTCTTAGAACCCCTTAGAACATTTGAGACCTCTAAGACCCTCAAACCCTTTATAACCCTAAGACCACTTCAGACCCCTAAGACCCTTTCGACCTCTGCGACCCTTTAGAACCCTAAAAATCTTTAAGACGCAGAGGACCCTAAAAGTGCCTGAAGATCAAAAAGACCGTTTAGACCCCTAACACCTTTTAAGACCATTTAGACTCTGTAGACCTCATTACACCCTTGATAACCCTTAGACCTCTAAGTCTCCTTGGATCCTCTTAGAAACCTTAGAACCCTGAACACCCTTTGACTCTTGTCTACCCTTTAGACCTTCACAATTTTCAGACCTTTAAATACCCTGTAGACCCCATTTAACCTTTCATCCTTTTTAGACATTGTAAGACCCTTTAGACCCCATCGGACAATTCCAACTCTTTAAACCTTAAATTACACTCTTTACACTCTTTAGACCCTTTCGACCATTTAGACCCATTTAGATCCTTTTCAGACCTCTCCACCTTTCGACCTTCAGACCATTTGACCTTTACATCTTTTCACACTTTTACACATTTAAAACTAGACCTATAGACCTTTCATTTGCAATCAACGACCTTTCGTTTAGTACATCCTTCAATTTATTTGCCACAAAATACACCACACAAAACAAGTCCTGGCAAGGATCTGCAATCTCTGATTGCTCTTTCTCATTATTATCAGTAGCTTATTTGAAATTGGAATTCCAGATAAAGCATTGTCATCATGCACCGTCTGTCTGTCTCTCTGTCTGTCTCTCTGTCTGTCTGTCTGTCTGTCTGTCTGTCTGTCTCTGTCTGTCTGTCTCTGTATGTCTGTCTGTCTGTCTCTGTTTGTCTGTCTGTCTGTCCGTCCGCTATTTCGACCTCTCTGGCCAAACCACTGGTCCAATCCGTCTTAAATATGGCAGCAACGTTCCGCTCCTGACTGGTAACATATTGCAAAGCTCGTTCCAGTCACTTGACTTTGGGTAGGTCAAAATGGCCAACTTAGTAAATGTCTTAAAATCTTCTTCTGCAGACCCACCAGTCAGAATGCTACCAAATTTGGGTTACAACATTAGGCCAGGGTAGGGATGTGAAATTGCAGAGGTCATGCCGATCACTTAACTGGAAGTGTGTCAAAATGGCCGGCTTCGTCAATTTTTGGGAAAATCATGTAAATTCCTTCAAAAATCTTCTTCTGCAGACCCACCAATCAGAATACTACCAAATTTGGGTTTCTCAACATTAGGCCAGGGCCAGATAAGCTACAGATCCAGTGGTCCGATTATTATTATTATTATTATTATTATTATCATCATTACTTTTAGCAGTTTATGAAAAGTTAAAATCAGACTGTGTACATGAAAACAGCAAACATGGACATTTTGATTCTTGATTGTGATTACTGTACATGTGCATGTTTTTCCCATTCACCAAGACCAGGGAAAGTGCATGTGCATGCAGAAATTGTGATGATGATGCTTATCAGTCCGTTATTATTATTATTTTTTAGCGTGATAAACAAGTAATGTTGGACCGCAACATTTGCGGTACCGCGATTCGTGGACCCCGTGCATTCGTGGTTCATAAAATGTGACCTGCTTCTACATTTGTAGCCCTGTGCTTCACTTTTTTGCAGGCTTATTCGTGGTTTTTCACCGGATTTTTTGATTTTCCCTGATGAATCATGAACCACTGGGAACCTACCCCCCCCTTTTTTTCCATTGAACCAATGCCCTGACGTTTGCGGATTCAACATTCGCATCATTTTTCAAGAAAGTATCCCCTGCGAATGTTGGGGTCTGACAGTACACCACAAACTAGATATCTGCGATCACCAAGCGATCACCATGGGTAAGCCTCCCCCGGCCAGGCGAGGCCACCCTTGGCAATCGCCCGCAACTTCTAGTTAGCCCACGATCTAATAAAGACCTTCTTTTTTTTTCGGACCACCATATTACCTTGACCTTCAACATTTAGGGATAGAGTGTAAGTTAATAAAATGTGTCCACATCGATAATCTATGCATAAAACTCATCAGCATAAAAATAGGAGGAAAGTTATTCAAGTTATGATCAAATAGGTGTTTTTTGTAAATTAGGGCACAATTCAAAAAAGTAGGTCAAGTAGACTAATCAATTCTGTGTTTCAGACCACCATTTGACCTTGATCTTTAACCCGGAGGGGTATCATGCAAATCAAGTGTAAATGCACCTTAAACTAGGCTGGCGAGAGAGGGCAATTTTGTTCTGATCGGGAAAAACTTAGTCGAGTTGTGGTGAAAAATATTAAAATGGTGATAATTAGGTCATGACCTCGAAAATTGTCAAGGTCCAAAAATTGTCAACCCCGCATACTGTTTATTCCCATTATTGTTGCAAAATTTAATTCCGAAAGTCTCAGCCGGCTCCAAGATAAAGCTCGGACATTGGCAGTGAAGGAAGGAAAAAAGACAAAAACTAGAAGGGCACTCGGTAGAGCGCATACCCCCACCATGTAATGCTTGATCCATGAGAACATATCGGGACCAATACATTTTTGAAATATCGTGCTATACAGCACTATATCGTTTTTGGCCCTATCTCGCAAAAGTGAAGAATCACTTAAAAACAAAATAATAATTCTTGTATCCGGATTCGGATGCAGATCTTCACCAAAATCCAATCAATTCGCCCTTGCCACACACCCAACGTGTGCACCAAGTTTCGTGCGAATGCGTCCACAACTTTTTGAGATATCGTGTTATATATCAGTTTAGCCTATCATCTCAACGGTGAAGAATCACTTAAAAACTTATCAGATCCGGATTCGGATCTTCACCAAAATTGAATCAATTCTTCCTTGTCACAAGCACAACATATCCACCAAGTTTCGTCCAAATCCGTCCAAAACTTTTTTGAGATATCATGCAATATATCGCTTTTTGGCCCGATCTCTCAATGGTGAAGAATCACTTTTAAAAATTCTCGTCGTCAGATCCAGATCTACACCAAAATCTAATCAGTTCGTCCTTGTCACAAACCCAAGCTGTCCAAATTTCATCTGGATCCATCCATAAAAGTTATCCTGCACACAAACAAACAAACAGACAGAAAGAGGTGAAAAGATAACCTCCTTCACTTTCGGTGGCGGAGGTAAAAAATACTAAATGTAGAAACAAACCCTACAATAGCTATAAGCCTCCTCCTATCTTATTGGGGTAGGCTTAATTGGTTCATGATGGACAAACGGTGAACAAAGCTTTGCTCATATATTTTGAAATGGTATCAGACACACTCTGCCAGTGTTGGTCAGATGAATGGGCATCAAGACAATTGCCTCTGTGCAACGTGACACGACAATGTCTGCGCACTGGTTTCTGGCCAAGCATGGCATTCCGATCATCGACCTCCCACCTTGCTCACCAAAACCAAGCAACCTTTTCCAATTCCCAATTACTGGAAGTGCACTTTCAGAAAGGAAGCCACCATGCACTTTGAACATTTCGCCGGTTGTTGTAGTTGTGTTGGCGCTTGTCGAGGTTGTTGTCGTTGTGCTGTGTGTCTCCTTATGTATACCACAATGTGTTCTTGTACATGTCAACTGTCAAAACAGTCTTGATGAAACTGGTTTGTGAAATTTTGATTACACTCTGTAAACATGTAAATATGTTCATGGCACAAAGGGGAATGCCATGTTTGATGTTTCCATCCAGAGAGATTATTGATGACCTATTGATCGACTTGAGTGAACGATTACTTTTCTGTGGTTGAAAAAAAACAATTGATACAGACCTCCAATTTGAAAGTATACAGTGCAGAAAACTGTGAATATAATATTATATAACATTGTGATGCGATAGACATTAATTATCTTGTACAAGTGGAATAAAATAGCCTGTCTTTCATCATTTAAAATATTGATGCGGTGATTTCTTTTCGAATGCCTCTTAGTTGATGCAAACTTGCTTGACGTTGCTCGATGATGCACCAGCCATGCCTTGTCAATCAGAATTCCTTCCTGCTTCCCGGCAGCTTATGTGGAGTTCTGCCGAGCCTGAGTGGTGTGCTGCTTCCCAGAATGAACCCCTTTGTGCTTATCGACATTGCTGGTGCTGTGGCTCTCTTCGTCACTTACATGTTAGTTGAGATGAGGTACTAGCATTTCCTTTTTTTTTTTTTCCTGTGTAATTGCTGTATTTTTTGTACCACGTTCCTCCTCTGAACCTCTCTTAATGCACAGTGCCTACTATGCAGTGGACACGATGTCTGCAATGGCCATCGCCTTGATGACATTTGGCACCATGTATCCCATGAGCCTGTACAGTGGCAAAGTGCTTCTGCAGGTATGCTCGTGTGTGTGTGTGTGTGTGTGTGTTTTTGTGTGTGTTAAAAAGCAAGTAACGGTTTGGAAGAGGAGTAATGTTACTTATTCTGCTATTTAAATTAATTAGGTCACATGGATGTGTCTATCTGGTCAAATGGTGCATTACAGTGCTCTTAGATGCCGTTGATTCAACTTATAGAAAGTGGATAAGCTGATGAAAGTGTCAATCGAGGCCCTGTCTCAGATTCCTTTGATCTAATTGCAGTGATGATGTGAGTATCGTTGGCCTTCTGTTGAGAACATTGAAATGGCATTCCAGGGGTTGGGGGTTCAGATCTGGCTCAAGGGACGTGTCTTGAAATGGAACATTCATGATAGCTCAGAAAACTTAGACTTACTGCTACTGTTCATTATCTTTTATTTTTTTCCAGTTTGTTTTATTCCTTAAACCCAACTCAAAGTGTAGCATATAACTAAAGTTACTTGTTGAAGTCTGTAGTATGGAATGGGGAGTAGGGAATTTGTTCGGGGGTAGGGTGGTGGGTTGGCACTGACAGGATAGTTCAGATGTAGCAGATTTGTATTTGAGCATTATACCTTAGAACGGAACAAAAAGGTGCTGAATTGGTAAGGTCATTGCATCATTGGTTATGTCGTTCACCAGTGAATGCAAGCAGATGGGACAGCTGGGTTGACACTAAAGATCCTGTTGTGATTCAAAAAAAAAGAGTAGGCTTTTGTGTGCCAGTGCCCTGATTGCATTTCAAATTCCTGACCTCATCTGCAGAGGCCTTGCATTAATGGCAAATTCTCACTGATAATGACACAACGAGCAGACCCTGGAATCTCGGTCAAATATGAATATGAATTCAATATAATTTGTGGGTTTTTCAGGATAGGGTTGGGTATGGGATTTATGAGAATTCAAGGGTTTTCAACCAAACTTCTTAAAAACCATTGATTGTTCATCCTGCTTTGCTTAGGGCTTCTTGTCCCACAGCGGGGTT
>CM068955.1:145485299-145498230 GCA_035128595.1 Eptatretus atami | reverse complement strand
ATTTTCCAAAATGGCCGCCATTCTACTTTAGCGCAATTGGCTATATGCTCTTATTGTATTGGTGGTAGATATAAGGAAAGTGTAAAATTCAGTAAATTGACCATGAAAAGGCGTATTCAAATATTATAAGCCAGTATTTTCGGTAAAAAGCCATTATTTGATTTGTAAATTGCTGCTCTCCTGAAACTTTTCGCTGAAAAGTCCCCATTATTGCCTGGAGAACAAGAGTCAATGATATTCATCACATTCAATGGGTTTGGAATCAACAAAAATTGCATTATCGATTACATGCTTTACTCTATTTTGAAAAGGGAACTGATAATCGTGATAATGACAAACTCAGAAAATGTCGTCAAATTATGCACACTTCACTTTGAAGCGGCTACGGTTTACTGTCTACTACCATTCTACCAGGACACATGGTACACGCATACATCAGTCTAGTACAATATGAGTTTCTGAGCTCAAGTGTACTGGCTCTGGATCAAGAAGTCAACATTTTACAAGCAATGCGACTTTGCATTTGCACATTCTAAGCGAGGCCGATATCTCAGTCTGTGTCTACTGCGTCTGTCTACTGGCATTCTCCTTCACAAGCACACAGTCCAGTGCATTGCAGATAGCCTTCTTGCATTTGCAGCGGTTTCTACAG
Source organism: Eptatretus atami (assembly GCA_035128595.1). Lineage (NCBI taxonomy): Eukaryota > Metazoa > Chordata > Myxini > Myxiniformes > Myxinidae > Eptatretus > Eptatretus atami. The sequence continues at coordinate 145,497,578 of CM068955.1, read as the reverse complement.
TCTTTTTTGCAGCCGCACGACACCAGCTCGAAGCAGCTTTTTGAAGCCTCAGGGAGTGTGGTCCAGAGCGGTTTTGTAGGACCCATCCTCTGTTTGCCGCCAGCCCCAGCTTGTTGGTGATGGAAGCACGGGTTGAGGGACCAAGACCTGCTCCCAGACATAGCCACCCTGGAAGACTGATCTCTTCACATGCTGTTCAAAAGCATCGTAGGTAGGTGGGATGCGCTGGACGGAGTTCCTCTTGGCGAAGAGTTTCTTTCTGGCCTCGTTGACGTCCGTATATGCACTGGTGCGGTCATAGAGGAGCACCACAAACCTTTCAATGCAGTGCATTGTGTCATCCTGGATGTTGACTGGCGTGGTGGTCAGGGTCTTCTGATACTTCTGAACCTGTCACTGATGCTGTGTGCGAAAATGGATTTTCCCATAAAAATGACCATTTTTCCCATACACATTGGGATTAGGAAATATAATATTAATCAACACAAATGACATTTGTATTGTTTTCCTTTGTAAATGCACATCACATGGAGTATTTATCACCCTCTGAGAAACCTACAAAGAGAAATCAATGACAGATATCCCATGTTGTTAAAGTAGAATGGTGGCCATTTTCCAAAATGGCGCCCAAACCTGACAAGGCAAAATCTCGAGTGGCTCCATTCCAGAATGTTAAGAAATCAATTAGTCAACAATATGCTTCAGCCGATTTTCTTGGTTTTGCTTCTCTTTATTTTGAAAGTCGAACAATTGGTTTGCTATGCTGCAGTACTAGAGTGGGAATGCCCTTTCAGCTCACTCTCAGTTGACAGTGCTGCTGCACAAATCATCTAAATAATAAGACCTATGGGAAATCCTAAAAAGTCTCAAAAATAAAGATTCAAATGTTTTTTATTTTATTTTATTTTTTGCAAAATATTTTTCGAAAAACCTAAGTGGGAACCCCCTGAGTATAGCATGAAATTTGGTGTTGATCAGCCCAAGGGTCTTGGAGTCGTTACCAGACATACAGGCATACATACACTGCTCTGTTTTGTATGTTATAAGATGGGCGGCAGCTAAAAATAAGTACATCACAATTGAAATAAACACGTAAAATAAATACGAAGCATGTTAACATTGAAATAAGCATGTAAATAAAATAAATACAGCACAGTATAAAACAAGAGCAAGAATTACCCATGTATAATGTGATATATTTTAAGTTTAAAAAGGGCATAACTCTGAAAAACTGACGAAACGCCCTGAAATTCAAACTTGGTTCTGTAACTTATCATAATAAAGCCATGTACCAAGTTTCAGTTGAATATGTTGAAGGGTCTGGGAAAAAAGTCTGAAAAACCACAGGTGGGACGGATGGACAAACGGAGAGCAAACCTATCCATTCGGGGATTAAGAAACAAAAACACAAGACTTTTACCTTGAAATTTATTAAAAAGCAACGAGGTGATTTTTACAAAACAGTGAGGTGAATGAGGGAATTTTACAAAACTTAAGACAATCCTGGGAGAAGGGGACCCCATAGAAACAGCAGATGGAGAACCTGTGATGGCTGGTGAATCATCGGGTGAGCTGGTTGAGGCACTGCTGGTGGTTGGCGTCGTGGTGGTGGTGGTGGTGGTGCTGTTGACCCTTGTGAAAAAGCTTGTGATGGTGGATTGCTTCACTTTAGTTTGCAGATCCCTGTAGATCTCTTTCTCGGGCATTAGGGCAGCCTCCAATTCCGTCTTAACTTTTATACTCCTCTCCATGAATGGATCGATCGCAAACACCTTGTCAGCCAGGGCTTTACCTATGGGCGGCACCTCTACTAGCATCTTTGTCATTAGTGGTTTCGGCATCATCACCTCCTCATCATCACTCTTGACTTGAGCATATGAGTTCTTCCAGTTCCACCTCTGTTAACTCCTCAATGGGATTCAAGGAGTTCCTCCACCTCTTTCTCTTGGATGTCCTCAAAGCCCTTTCCACCATCACCACATGCCACCTTCACAATCCTCCAAACTTCTTTGTCCACCGAGGGGAAGCCCTTGAAGGCGTGCACTGCCTCACTCCACAATTTCCTCCAGCATGCATTCCATGTCGTTGGCTTAATCTCAACAGATTCCTTAATGTTATTAATACAGTTAGTAATGTTATTTTTCCAGCAATCATTGAATGTCAAACAAGGGTCGTTGTCCATCTGGTCCAGTATCCTCTCTTGTGTGTGGCAGGTGTAACATGACTTGAACGTCGCAATGAGACCTTGGTCCATTGGCTGGAGGAGGGAGGTCATGTTGGGAGGTAAGAAGACGACCTCTATGTTGGGATGAGCAAACTGCAGGGTTTCTAGGTAACCTAGCGCATTATCCAAGATGAGTAAAACCTTGAATGCAAGGTTCTTCGACTTCAACCTTGTGGATGAAGCAGTTGTTTAGCCAATCGATGAACATTGCGACAGTCACCCATGCTCTCCTTTTGGCATGCCAGAATACCTGAAGCTGTCTCGTGTTCTTCCCTTTGAGGGCATGGGGATTCAGCGATTGGAAGAGCAGCTTTGGCTTTACGACAAAGTTGTCTGCTGCATTGCCACAAAGGAAAACGGCAAGACAATCCTTAACCTCCCTGAACCCTGGAGCAGATATTTCTTGCTTGGACAGGAAGTTGAAATTGAGAATCACTGCCCGTTTTTCATCAATGATCTCACTGACTCTGGAAAATCCTCTGTCTCATTGCTGATGACTCCACTCTGCTGTGAGATCCCTCATCTTTCTGACAGACAGGCAGCAGCCTCTTCCCTCTCCTCAGACCTTGACAAAATCACAAGCTGGTCAAACACTTGGAACATAGCTTTTAATCCTGAGAAATCTCTTGCTTTTTCTTTCTTTCTAAACCACCCCCCCTCCCCCCTAGAGGACCGTACCGCAAACCCTTCCATCTACTTTCTCAAAAACCCTCTCTAAGAGGTTCAGTCACTCAAACTCTTGGGTCTCGCTCTCAGCCATGATCTCTTCGGCAAGACACATTTCAAAATTGGCCTCCTAAGCCAGACGCCGACTGGGCGTCCTCCATCATGCAAAGTCCTATCTTGGCACACCTGAGCTCCTATCCACCTACAAGGCTTTCATCCACAGCTCGACGGAGTACGGCTCTCCCCTCTGGGCTGGCTCTCTAACCTCACATCTTGCTCAGCTTGATGCTGTGGAAACAAAGGCCTTCAATATCATTTGAATCTCTCGCGATAAAGCTGAGTCGATGGACCTATCACTTCACTATCGCCAACAGGTCGGTAGTCTCTCTGTTCTTCCGCCTTATTTCTGGACTTGCATTCTCTGCTCTCTCTGTGTGGTATTTGCAGGAAGCATGCGGTCCACCAGTATCCCTCTCCTGGTGACATTGCCTAAATGCAGAATCATTGCTCACCTCTACTCATTTATTCTTCTCTTTTTTTCCTCCATCTGTGAATCCATCTTCCATACTCTCTTCAATCTCATTCTTGAGCAATTCTCATTCTTCAATCTCATCATCCGTCAACTGAAAGGCATTCTTTTCTGTGGTTGGTTCTCAATCCAAACATTAAGGGCTTTTTCCATTCTTTCAATATTCAGGACCACAGGACTGGAATGACAATTTTGCACTTTGCGGAGTGCTGGTGGCAACACTTCCGTGGAAATGTGATTCACTTTTATGGCTATGCTGCACAGTCGATTAATTTATCCCGTAATGGTGTTCCACAGATGCAGCACTTTCATCTCCAGCCAACCTATCTAACGACTCGATTTTTTTTTTCGCACATCATCATAACCTTCCTCTGCTATTTGGTACTACCACAATCACTTTTGTCCATCGTTTTACGCTTCGGTGCCATTATTACTCCGCGAGAAACAACAATAGGCTCGTGATGCGAGATAATCGTCCACATGGACACAAACAATGACTTCTCTCTGTTCATCAACCACGATAATTAAATCGGCATGTAAAGAGGTTGTCTGCGATTGGTCAAAACCGTGATATTAGAACCCATGCTATTTAAGGGTTTACTGTACTTCGCTTGTGATGGAGAGAAGGCTGATAGGACTGTTTTTGGGGGTATCTGTTTTGGAACCTTTCTTATAGATTGGAGTGATGTTTGCAACTTTCCAAGAATAAGTATGTTTCCCATCAAAGGGAGAGTATGGGTTTATGATAGAACTGAAGAACAATTCCTGAGGATTAGAGCACTTATGTCAAGCTGGGTAATAAACTTTTCCACTATGCCAGGGGATAAGTCTACATGCTGTCGGGATCGTGGAGATGAAAGGAAAAGCGGACATGACAAAGAAGTGTGATGGAAGATGGGGCAGGGGTTTGAGAGTAGTAGCGGTGTTATTGAATGCATCACTCATGAGAAGAAGAAGAGGAGGAAGAGAGAGAGAAAAAAAAAGATGACTGCATGGAAGGAAGATAAGTACTGTTCACTCGAACTGCTATTCATTTTGTCACAGTTCCTGGGAATTTCACATGTTCATCTCAACAGAAATCTATAGGGTGGCCTGAAAGTTGCCCTGTTCTTCCCCAATAAATAATTCGTTCTTAAACTCTTTTAATATTCACGTTTTATTGTGTATTGCTTACAATAATTATTCCTTCATTGTATCTATACGCGCGCCATCATTCTCCTTTCACCACTGAATTGGTCGCCAAATCCTCCCACAGAGAGTTGTCTGGAGTCAATAGATCTGGACTACGTGGTGGCCAGGGTAGAGGAGCATGTGACGTTGGTGATCCGCCTCCAATCCATTGTTGAGGGAACGGATATACTGTTGTTGACGAACGGATATTCATCGACATTGAGATAGTCCCGAATATGGAAGGAACGAACGAACGAACGGAGGGTGACTTTCAGGCCACCCTGCACCGCACTATGTTGATTTGTCCATTCACAAAAATAATCCAGAGAAGGAGAAACCAAGTCAGAGAAACGATGTAGTGAATCATGGCATGCATGGTGAGGTGAGGTGGGGGTGGGTGGATTCAGGTGGAATCCACTTTAAAGTTTGGGAATAGGAAACTTGTAAGCTCAAACATATAGCTCCCGGTGTATTTTTCCTGTCTCGTTTAACTCATTTACCTGCTTATATGTCTATTCCTCTCAGGCATCAACACTTGATGGTGTGTTAGAGTTTAGGAATGAACATTTTTGGACATTGAAGTTTGGCTCCCTGGTAAGTAACTCATTAACACGTTCTATGAGCAGTTAATGTTATCTTCACATTCATTAAAATCATCTTCTTCTTTTTCTTCTCCTTTTTTTTCATGATTACAGAAAAACTTCACAACTGATGTTAATCAATCTTCAAGAATAGTTGATGCATCTCCATTTAATGTCAGCTATTTTCTTTGGGCAGCATTTTATTACCAAACTCGAGTTGATTTGAAGGCGTTTAAGAGTCAACCACAAAGTTTTTAACAATTGTTACACATAGACTCAATCGAGCGGGGAAGGCAGTATGGCCTTCACACTGGAAGAGGAGGTAGGAGGGGTTGAAATCTTTGTTCCTGGTGATTACCATTTGTCTGTTTCTGTCATTATTCTTCTGATTTTTAAACTTTTATTGTTATTTAACTCAACTTGTCATAAATTTTCTAGGCCGGGTCGGTGCATGTTCGAGTTCGACGAGATGCCAATGAACAGCTCGTGCTGGCTCACGTTACCAACCGTTTGTCGGTTCTCGTCTCTCCACTCACTGTACAAATCTTCAAAGGTGTTCTTGCTTTCCTTTAAAAAAATTTTTTCCCTTCATTCGTTTAATACGTTTTTTGTGAATGCCATTGGAGATTCTTTCAGGATGTTTTTAAATGAAAGTGTTCCAAACGATTGCCCCTTGCAAGGTTACCTGGATACTAACCTGTACATATGTTGTGTATGTACAGTGTACACAGTAGAGTTAGTGAAGATAAACAGTTGGAGTTAAGCTCTCTGGGGCCATTCATCTTATTTAGTTATCCTCTTAACGGAACTCATAAGTAATTTTTACATTATACATATACAGTGTTTATATATATATATATATATAATATATATATATATATATATATATATTATAATATATATATATATAAATAATCATCTTGAACACAGCCTCATACAAGTACTCCATCAGAACTTCATTAAGATAATAAGGGATCTTTTGAGATTGTGGACATGTAGAGTCGTGGTTTCCACCCCCCCCCCCAATTTCCCAAAAAACAAAATTCCATGTTATCAATTGAAAACAAAATATTTATTTGTGCATTCACATTGGGAAAAAAAAAATTCATTGATTTTATTAGTGATTCTTCACTTTTGAGAGATTGGGCGAAAAACGATATAGTACTGTATAGCATGATATTTCAAAAATGTATTGGCCCGAAATGTTCTCATGGATCAGGCATTACATGGCAGAGGTATACGCTCTACCGAGTGCCCTTCTAGTTTGTGTAAGTGTGATTCTCCACATATTGAATTCCCGCAGTGTGATTACGAAAAGTAGTAAAAAACAAACAAACACCCCAATTTGATGCACAAGGAATACCATCCATATGGTCTATGGCCACTGCACGAGCATAGCCAATGCTCTGTCCATGCCAATCTCAGCTGATTCTGATGAGCATCGTTGTGAATCTCGATTTCTGGCAATAAATACTCAAATATCATTGTCGAACAATCTCTGGAGAGCCCAGTCAAAGTGAATGAAATTTGATTCCTCTTGCATAGAATTGTGGTGGCTATTTTTTATGCCTCTGCCGTCAAAAGCATAATGTTTTCGGGCTGTCCATTCGTCCATCAATGCGTTCATCCGTCCGTGATTATTTTTTGTTTCTGCAATAACTTGTGACCCACTCAAGGGATTTTAACAAACCCAGTCCAAAGGTGTTTTTGCAAAGATTAACTGATTCAAATTTGGATTCAAAGGGTCAAAGGTCATGTGACCTTTCGCTTAAAGTAGCAGATTTCCATTACTGCGATAACTTTGGAACTGCTAAAGGGATTTTGACCAAACCTGGTTTTACATGCACCTGTGTACTCGGATGTAAAGATGAACTGATATGATTTTGGTGTCAAAGGCCTACGGACAATTACCCTTTAATTGAAATTCTGTGTTACTGCAATAATTTGTCAACAATTTAAGAGATTTCAATGATACATGATGCATGTATGCACTGTAATACTAAGATGAACTAATTCAATTTTAGGTTGGACAGGTCAAAGGTCATGTGCCATTTGGAAATCGTTTTGCAGCCTATAACTCGAGTTGGAAGCATCTGATGTTTTCTCTCTTCTGCTTATCTGGCCTCTCTCTCTCTCTCTCTCTCTCTCTCTCTCTCTCTCTCTCTCTCTCTCTCTCCTCTCTCTCTCTCTCTCGTCTCTCTCTGTCTCTCTGTCTCTCTGTCTCTCTGTCTCTCTGTCTCTCTGTCTCTCTGTCTCTCTGTCTCTCTTGTCTCTCTGTCTCTCTGTCTCTCTGTCTGTCTCTGTCTCTGTCTCTGTCTCTGTTGTCTCCTCTCTCTGTCTCTGTCTCCTCTCTCTCTCCGTTGTTGTTGTGTGTGTGTCTGCATCTTTAATTTTTTTAATGTGACCTTTAATTAAGATCAAATGTAACAATGATTTAACATCTAAAGTGGGTGGAGGCATATCGATTAATGCATTCGCATCAAATTCTACTTTCTAGTTTTTACTATTCTGGAACGGCCTCCGTGTCCAGATTATTTGAATAAATAATGCTCCAGGCAGCTTAACCAACACTTGCAGAGGTTTAAATCAGTTTTTCTTCAATTTAAAACACTCCAAATGTGATGGTAAAAACCGTGCCTTTTCCACATACAACCACACGTTCCGCCAGAAGAGGCAGCGCCGCTCTCGCCCGCTTGCAGCGGAGATGATGTGACACATGGGTGGAGCATAAATATGCATGAGGAAAAACATGAACATATGTTTTACATTCAAACTTGGTTACATCACATTTAACACTTCTTGAAATTATGCTGTAGGAATCGCATCTGTGTAGAATTGCACAAACAAAATCAGACAATATATTGAACATTTTATTTGTTATTCGACCTCATGTCAACCTTTTTGTAATGCAGTACATTTTTTTTTTCCATGTCGGATTCAGTTTTTTTGGTTTCAATTCATAAATCCGGTGAATTCCATCCATTCTCCATGATCATGGAAAATCACTGGCTCTAGACATAAAATTCGCAAAGGCCTAGCAAAGCAAACTTACCTCAATTGCTGCAAAAAATGTGAACAGCTCGATGCGAACAATAGGAAAACTCGCGTTTTACTAGCACAGTGAAGCAATGAATAATATATACAATTGGAGTGGTCGATTTGTATGCTGCCATAAATATGCGAAGGAATTTTGCTACTATAATGCTTTCCTTTTGAAGGAGTATGAAATTCTTCACTTCTGGGGGTTTCAAAGCCCTATTCAGATGATGACATGGTCTTTATCTCAAACAAATATTGAGCTTGCATACCTGTAGCATCTTCTGTTGCTTCGGTGTAAACCCCAATTGGCATCTACCAGAATCGGATGTCTAGCTAGATTCCATGTCACCCTTTATCCTCGTGTCTGTGTCTTTTTCTCCATCTCCCATCTGTGTTCAAATGAAATCACCCCTTTGTCCTTTCATTGCACCTCAACATGGAGGGAACACATGTACAATGTCAAGCCTCGTATGTCATGTGCCACCTCGGACTTGACAGTGCATGCGCAAGCCCTGCACAGCAGGAGACCAGAGGGCTGCCTAAAAAAGGCAGGACGATAGTGCCTCATGTGACTCTTAGCCTGGAACCGCCCACAGATCAGATGCCCAGCACGTCCAGCCATTAGTCACCTGCAGCCCTGGATGCCCAGAGAGAGACCGTCCAGCCACACAGTCGAGACCCCCGCCCATTCCCCCCCCCCCCCCCCCCCAGAGAGCAGTGCACAGCCATCGGCATAGTGCGGAGACTCGAGGATGAGACCGGACCGGGAGAGGGGTCTGAGGCCGTGCCTACGTTGCACCTCCCGGAGCTTCAGGGAAGACGCACACAAACACCTACGCACACTGTCATTCTCTTTCGTCCTGTGTTCCCAACTGAGTCTGCCAGTGTTAATTAAAGTCGTGTTAAGGGAAATTGTTACCGCAAGTTAAATGCACCAGTTGGTCGTCTCAGTTTCTTTTAATTATATTTTCGCTTTCTGTGTCCCCTTCCCCATAATTTTTGTTGCTTTTATGAGTCCTGTGTATTTTGAGATTAGATTTTGAGATACCATACAATCATGTCATCATCTTTATTGAACTAAACCAAGGCTCTAGTTTTGTTCTCAATGATAAAAGCAAACTTTTTAGTTTTTGTAAGATTTTTACAATTTTAATGCATTAAAATATTTTCTTTATTCAGAGGTTATCACATTCTTCCTAAAATTGACAAATTTGTTTTCAAATCAATTTGACTAAAATCGCATTGTTTTCTACGAAGTGTGCATGTAACTAACTTTTAACCCTGATTTAATTTATCATTGTGTTTTTTAATTGGTATGGGTGTTTTGAATACAACCTTCCCCCCTTGTTAGATTGTATAAAATACGTTAAACGTTTTTTGTTTTTACTTTTGTCAGATGATTGGTCCAGGTCAAATCTGAGCCCTGGGGGGCTTGCACCTGGAAACATTCCTGCAGCAGACTGGCTCGCGACAATGCCCCACTCTCTTCATTCTCACAGTCCGTTGACGTCCACACCTACCAAGAGCAGCAATCCTACAGCAGAGTTCTCTTTTGGAACGCCAGGTCTGGGTCTAAACCCCGTTGCTCTGTCTCGGCCACATCCCCCAAGGACTTATGCGGGAGGATTTCTCCCTCAGCGGCATGGCTTGGGGGCACCGCATAGAATTACCAGCTTGAATACCATTCCTTCCAGGTCATCTGTTGAACAAAGGGGTATCTACACCCCATATCATCCTTGAGTTGTCCAATTAAAAAGTATATGGATGGGAACTTTATTTTTATTCGTAACAGATATGTATTTGGTTGTTATAAATACGGTGTACAGTATAGTTCATTTACAATCGGAAAGTTCCAGATGTGCTTTGTACACAGATTTGCAGAACCAGCACTTGGGTTAACAGGGAAGCTTAATGCGACGAATGCTGTGTTTCATGTCAAAACGATTGTGCTTTTCTTTGGTGCAATGTTATATATGTATATATATACATATACACATACATATGTTTGTATGAGATTGGGGCAGTTGGGATTACACATTTTTTAAAGAAGAAGAAGAAGGCGCTTCCAACCAAAAGTAAAAACTAGATCGACTCCGCTAATTTGAGCAAAAAAGCAAGAGCAGACCCGGTCTCAGGTGACGTTTCACCAGCTTCACAGCCGGCTTCCTCAGGCACAATTGACCTTCCATCCATGACTCCATGAAGTTTCTCCTGTAAAACTACTTCATCCTTGATGAGGTGACGAAGTCTGTGATGTCTGTCCTTTATTCTGAGTCTCAGAAAGCGAAAACCCATGGCTCGCATTGTGTTGCTTGCCTCGAAGCTCTCCACCAGGGGTCGAAATCTCAGTGAGCGAATTAGCAGGTTTTCTTTGGGGCCGATGTCGTTAAATCGCAGATGCAGGTATTCCATGGCACGTCGCTTGTGGGACTTCACAAACAAGCAGCAAAGCTTCCAGGTTTGCACTCCATAAGCGTTATAGTTTGTATAAGATTGGGGAGGTTGGCATTACACACTTTTAAAGAAGAAAGTGCTTCCAACCAAAAGTAAAAACTAGCTAGACTCCGCTAATTTGAGCAAAAAAGCAAGAGCAGACCCGGTCTCAGGTGACGTTTCACCAGCTTCACAGCCGGCTTTCTCAGGCACAGTCTATTGTGTATCGAGGAAGAATATATTGTGCTTGAGGAAGCCGGCTGTGAAACTGGTGAAACGTCACCTGAGACTGGGGTACGCTCTTGCTTTTTTGCTCAAATTAGCGATGTCGATCTAGTTTTTACTTTTGGTTGGAAGTGCCTTCTTCTTCTTTGAAAAAGTATATCCAGTTATATGTCATTGTGTTTTCTATTAAATGCGTATTCTTAAAAGACTGGCAACAAACATTCTTATTGAGACCACTTCAATTTGTAATTTTCACAAGACCTATAAAGGTTTTTATTTTTATTGTTTTTCCAACGCACCGACTCTCGTTCTTGGGAAGTGCCTCATGTCTGCATAAAGGGCCAATCTCTCATGGCCTTTGATAGTTTTGTTCCACTGCCAAGTTTTTATTTATTTTATTTTTAGTGTGTATAAAGTTGTGCTTCCATTGCCTTGAACTGTTCCTGCTGACATCATGTGTACACTGGCATGTGTTGTCTTGCACATGGACCTGGCCTGATCTGGTTACAAAGCAGAATGGTGGGTGAGACTTAGAAATAAATCAGGTGTGCAAGTTTGTGATTTCAATCAAGTGATCATCGTAATTAGGGTTTTAAACCATCGATTCAAGGTGTTATAATTATTCCCTCTCCGATCAAAATAGAGAACCTTGAATATCCCCCTTCAATAAGCAACAATATCGACTTCACTGTGTGACTACTTTAATTATATACATTGTTATACAAGACAAGCAAGATGAAACATTATTGGTTAAAATTTGTCTACACCTCGAGATATTGTTTTCACTAAATAACCTGCTCAACTCCAACCCAAAGTCTGATAGTGGAATAGTTCTGGACTGCAATAAAACTAACAATACAATTTGCTTGATATTGTTCTGCTTGTCGTTTTAACAATACCATTTAGTGACAATTATTTTGCTTGGTCAGTTTTTATCCCCCGCCACGTGGCGGAAGGGGGATATTGTTGTCACCCGGGTCTTCCGTCCGTCCGGCTGGCTGGGCATCAACATTTATAGCTGTGAGTGCGATAACTCATAAACTGTCGCATATCGATTTGAAATTTGGGTCCAACATGTACCACCTGAAAAGGAAGAACCCTATTGATTTTGGGCGTGGCCGGATCCAAGATGGCCGACTGGGGCGGTCCTTCCGTCTGGCTGGCTGGCTGGGCGTCAACATTTATAGCTGTGAGTGCGATAACTCATAAAATGTTCGCCATATCGATTTGAAATTTGGTCACACATGTACCACCTGAAAAGGAAGAACCTATTGATTTTTGGGCATGGCCGGATCCAAGATGGCCGACCGGGGCGGCCATCTTGAAAAAAATGTTTTTTCGACATATCGATTTGAAATTTGGGTCACACATGTACCACCTGAAAAGGAAGAACCCTATTGATATTGGGCATG
>CM068955.1:145434544-145468610 GCA_035128595.1 Eptatretus atami | reverse complement strand
TTTCAAAATTTCAACATTAGTGATGCAATTTTTGTCTCAATGTTACGTCCGTTACGCTGGAATTACCCCATTCTCACATCTGTAATCTGTCCTAAATGTCTCTTTTTCCGGTTGGATAGGCCTCTAGGCCCGAGTTTAGGTGGGAAACGCCATCAAGGGGCATGACCTGGTGACATAAGCTCATGGTGAGAGGACATGAAAGGCCCACAAGCCCAATCTCTCAATGGTGAAGAATCACTTTTAAAAAATTCGAGTAGCTGAATCCAGATCCGATCTTCATCAAAATCAAACCAATTGTTGCTTGTCACACACCCAACCTGTCCACCAAGTTTCGTCCGAATCCGTGCACAACTTTTTGAGATATCCTGTTCACAGACAAACAGACAAACGGGCAAACAGACAGGGGTGAAAATATAAATTCTGCCTTTCCTGAGGAGAAGATGCAGAGGCTCGAGTGTTGTGCTTAGTTGAGGCAGGAAATTACCAAAGGTGGTCAACATACCCAGGAATGCACGAAGTTCTGGAAAGTTTTGTGGCAATGGTGCATTCGCAATTGCTTCGACTTTGCTCGGAGAGGGCAAAATGCCTTTGACAGGAGATTTGATGACCCAGGTATTCAACTTCACGTACCATCAAAGGTACACTTCTCACGCCTTCGGTGTAACCCAGCTCGTGGCAACCGATTGACGACTTCGTTAAGGTTCTCAAGGTGTTCATGTTGTGACTTTCCAGTCACTGGTATGTCGTCCTGAAATACGACTGTCTTGGGTACAGTTTTAATGATGTCTCCATCTTGCGCTGGAAGATTGGTGCATGGAGTCCTCGCTGAGTGTTGATGCATGTATCGTGCCTGGAATCATCATCCAGTTCCATTTGAGCACAGGCATTGGTCAAGTCAAGCTTCGTGAATGTCTGGCCACCCATCAGAGTGGTGAACAGATCCGCTTTGGGCAAAGCGTAGCCATCCAGCTTTGAATCGCGGTTGATTGTCGTTTTGTAGTCCCCACAAATGTGCACTATTCTATCTGCTTTGAGTATTGGAACGATAAGTGCTGCCAGTTGGAGTACTCGACTGGTGAGGTGATGCCCTCACTCTGCAGGTGGTCAAGCTCATATTCGATCATTCATCGCATCATGTAGGGCACAGGTCTAGCCTTATGGAACAATGGCTGAGCATCTGCATAAACAGGAATCCTCACTTTGGGCCCTGCAAAGGTGCCAACGCCATCGCTGAACAGGTCCGGGTACTTGTTGAACACGGTATCGTATCCAGCATCAGAGTCGGAGACTGTTTACGTCACTCCAATTAAGTCTGATTATTCGTGACCAATCTCGGCCTAAGAGGGTTGGTCCTTCTCCACGCACTATCAGTCGTGGTCGGACACGAGTGCTGTTTCCATATCCTACAGTTACGTTAGCTGAGATAACTACAGGAACCACCTCCTTGGTGTATGTTCTCAAGTCAGTAGATACAGGCCGGAGTGCAGGAGCCTTTCTCAGAGGGTAGATGGAGATGAACTTGCTCTCGCTCATAATTGATCTGGAAGTGCCGGTATCAACTTCCATCTTCACCGGGATCTTATCGATTGTTACATCAACTATAATCGGAGCTCTTTGTTCCAATAGAGAAAACCTCATAAATTTCCTCACTTGACTGTCGGCTGCAGGCTGTGCTCTGTGACCTATCGTTCGCTGCATCAGGGTTCATCCCAATGTGTTAAGCAAGTTCTTCGACTTGGATCAAGAACAACACTTCAAGTGTCCCCGCTTACCACAGTTGTTACAGGTATAATTCCTGTAACAACTGTATTGTAAAGTAATATAAACACTTTCCTCACATTGGAAAGCTTGATGATTACCACCACAACGCCATAAAGTTACCGCAACCTTTCCAGGTAGATTCAGAAATGTCAGGAGGTGGAGGTGAATTTGGTGGCTTGAAACACTTTTGCTTGTAGCAAAGGTTACCTTGTTAACCGATGGGTCCTACTGGATAATGTTTGACTTGTTAGAGATCACACGCACGGCTCTTGGCAGTTTGCATACACACAGTGGCTATTTCCATGACTTTAGCCAAATTGGGTCGGATTCAGGAAGGAGTTTCCACAGAATTGAGCTTCATTGATGCCTATTATAAAGAAATCACGTAACATCTCTTCAAGTTTATCTGTAAACTCACAATGTTAGGTGAGTCGGCGTAAACCAGCCGCGAACTCGGATCCTGACTGATCATCTTTGATGATGGTGGGTATAAAATTATGTCTCGAGACAATCTTACCTGGTTTCGGGTGATAATGTTCTTCACGAGAATGACGAGCTCTTCATACGACTTGTCAGAAGGTTCGGCTGGGAAAGAAGATCTTTGATGAGGCTGTACGTCGGGGGCGCCGCATACGGTCAGTAATACAGCTCGCCGCTTTTCAGCGTCCTCATCGGTGTCCATTTTGTTTGTCATGAAGTACTGCTTCAGACGATCGATATAGTCTTCCCAATCATCCCCCACTGCGTATTCACTCAATTTGCCGATGCACGAAGACGTCCTCGTCGCCACTGTAATGTACTCAAAGAATAGGGACGAAGACTCTGAAATGGGAACAATAGGTTTAACAAGGACAGGGGCACAACACAGCACAGCACCACATCGAAACATGGGTGGGTCACATGATGCCCCTTAACCACACTCCGGTACACCCATGTATGTATGCATTCGTATAAACTACTGATACATCACATCTGCCCCCCTTCGGTGGTGGAGGTAAAGATGTCGTGATGGCAATCTGTAAAAGGATCATGGTGGTGTATTGTGGTGTCATTCCTACCTTGTCATCCCTTGTCATTCCTTCCTACCTTGTTTCAAGGTTGTTTTTTGGGGATTCCATCCCGACATGTGTTTTTTCTCATTTTTGTAAAGTGTTTTTTTTCTGACTTGTTCAACTGGATTTTTCTCAATCTTGATGCCTCTGACGTCATCATCTATTTATCTAGTAAATTCTTATGAGAGGCATCTATCAAGATAATTGAAATGGAGAGTTTTGGTTCTTGTGTGATGCCTTTACGGTCTCGAAATGGTCGCACTGACAGAGCAGGCATCATGATGATGCACTGACGTCAGCAGCTGGTTACTTAAGGAAGACAATAATAAGGGCTTTTTCCACCACACCAGGGAAATGCTTTTGTAAGAAGTACAATTTTGTATGAACACAAGCATTTTTCACAAGTTAAAATATTACAGATATGGCAGATTCACAGTCTTCGCCGGCCTAAGCCAGGGCCGCGTTGGCCTATTCGGAAATGTGGCCCAAACGGTTTGTCGTCACCCCTTATGTATGACTGGTGTTGGCTTAATGGTTAGGGTGGCAGGCTTTGGATCCGAGGGTCCTGAGTTCAAATCCTGCTCGGCGGTGAATTTATACCAGGTGGGGTTAACTCGGCCTGTCATCCTTCCGAGGTCGGTAAAATGAGTGCCAGCATGCTGGTATACTGTGTCGGAGTAGCGACCCGTCCAGGATTGTGCCCAATAGCCAAGGAGACTGCTTAAGCATCACCAATGCTCTGCACAGAGTATGGTCCCAATCTCCTCCTCACTCCTTATAAAGGAAAAAGAAGATGAAGAATAAAAGCAATAAATCACCTTATTTGTTCAATCCACTATTGCTTAACACTTGGTTCCTTTGGAAAACAATAAATGCTGCAGGTATGACTCTGATTGGTGATTACCATCTGCAACAGAGGTTGCAGGCCTGCGAGAACAACTGGGTTAGTAGGATTGTGGGAGTGAAGAGGGTTGATAGAAGGAGGATGGATGAATTGAGAGAGGATAATCGTGTGCAGATGAGCTTGACGGGGAGATTAGTAAAAATCCGGCTGAAGTGGGCTGGACACTTGGTGGAGCAAGGTTGGAGGAAAAGAGGTAGATCATGGCTGAAATGGGAAGATTGTGTGAAGAGTGATATCAATAAGGTGGGGACGGTTGGAGATTGGAGAGAGTTGTCTGAGGACAGGGGGGAGTGGAGAAGTATCCTGGTCAAGGCAGGGCCGAAGCTTGGTACTGTTGGCAGTGCCGAATTTACCTTCTCTGCCACCTTGGCCAATTTTCCAAACTGCCCATCCACACCCAGAGTTGACCTTACTCACAACAAACTAGATTAGATCGAGTTTGTTGGATGCTGCTACTGCTACTGCTGCCTGTGCGGTTTTTTTTTTTTAGCTTTACAGGTTCATTAGTATGACAGCATGCTGAAAAGCAATGCCTCATACTTTTTATTTCACTTCAAAACGGTCAGATATTGAATGAAACAAAGGCAGATACATGGCCTGAAAAAGTATTCACGTCCCACCAGTAATGCCACCTTTCGACGAATTACAAATTATGGAGAAACAATTTTTCCAAATGAACTTTTTAATTCATAACTGAAGAGTTCAAGCTAAACTCTGTTGTAGTTGAAGAGGTTATATGTCAGGAATACGTGTAAAAAAAATACATGTACAAATCAAAATTCACTGGTTGTAAAAGCATTCAGCGCCTAAGGTCAGTAATTGGTGGAAGCACCTTTTGCAGCATTGACTACTATAAGTCTTTTTGTGTTGGTCTCTACCAGCTTTGCACAGTGAGATGATGAAATATTTGCCCATTCTTCATGTGAAAATTGCTCTAGTTCTGCCAAGTTTGATGGGGATCGTCAATCGACTGCAATGTTCAAGTCTCGCCACAAATGTTCAATTGGGTTCAAGTCAGGACTTTGACTGGGCTACTCAAGAATATTTATTTTCTTATTCAGCCACTCCAGTGTGGCTTTAGATTCGTGCTTCAGATCGTTGTCCTGCTGAAATAGAAAAATCTCCTACCCAGTTTCAGATTCATGGCTGAATCAAGCAGGTTTTTTTTTTTTATCAAGGACTCTCTGTACTTTACACCGTCCATTGTCCTTCCATCCGCGACAAGCTTGCCAGTCCCTGCTGATGAAAAGCAGTCCCACGTGATGCTGCCATCACCATGCTCGACAGCAGGGATGGTTTTAACTGGGTGATGTGTAGTGTTAGGCTTGTTCCAGACATAACGCTTTGAATTTAGACCAAAAAGTTCAATTTTTATCTCGTCTGATCACAAAACCTTTCTCCACGTGCCTGCAGTGTCATTAAGATGTTTTTATTTATTTATCACAAACTCCATATGAGCTTTCAAATGGGTCTTTTTCAGGAATGGCTTCTTTCTTGCCACCTGTCCATCCTCCACAGAAAAATGCACATAAACTCATAAACACAAAATTTTGCATACAATTAATTTTATTGGAAATTGATTTCCTTACTTAGACAATATAAAAACAATCTTTACAAATAATCGTGTCTTTCACTCGTTCTTTTCATGCAAAAATTATTGGCCACTTCCTGAAATAATTGAAACAAATCCAAATTCTGCAAATAAAACAAAAAGTAAACTTTAATTCTGCTAAAAAGTAAATTTCAATGAGAAGGCTGGTGTTGTTTGGCTTGAATAAGAACTTGAAAATTTGGAGTGGTCCTTGACATGGCAACGTGCATGTCATCTTTGACATCCAATTGATTTCGACTTTTCGTTTTGATGGCAGCAATTGCTGAAAACCCTGACTCACAAAGGTATGTAGCAGCCAACGGAATCGGAGCTCCCATAACTCGCTTTGCCAGACGAGGGTAGGCTTGTGTCAAGGATCACCAGAATTCTCAAAGACTCTTCGAGTTGAATTCATGTCGCTTCATTTCCTTTGTCCTCAAGTCAATGAGATCGTCTTTGGCTGGCAAGGTCTGCATCATTGATGCTGTCTACATCAGCAAGGAAAGGGTTACGAATCCACGTTTCAATTTTAACGTCGTCTGAGCAGAAGTAACCTTCAAAAGAGTTGTTCAGTGTTTCCAGGTGTCTGCAGATTTCTGCCTGCAGAGAAATTGACAAAGGTTTGTCACTCTCGACTCCAGCCTGCAGAAGCATTTCCCCCAGCAGTAGAAAGTTTGCATAGTTGTCCGCCTCCAATCTCCTCTTCCAGAGTGGCAGCTTGGCCAAAAGAGCTTGTTTTTCAGCAGCATTCATAATTGTAACTACAGGGTCTTGAATCTAAAGATTTACCTCATTCATATGGCCAAAAATATCCACCATGTAAGCCAAGCCATGAATGAACTCCTCCCTGTCAAATTGATCTGAGAGTGGATTTTCCTTTTCTCTCAAAAAAATTGAAACTTCTGCCCGAAGTTCAATCAAGCATTTCAAGACTTGTCCTCTGGAAAGCCAGCAAACTCCTGTGTCGTGGAGAAGAACTTCATGTTCTGCTCCCATTTCTTAACCAAACCACTTGAAAAGGTGGTGCTTCAAGGCCCTGGCTCTGATGAAGTTGACGACTTTCACGGCAGTAGACATGACTTCTTTCATGCTTGTTGGCATAGTTTTTGACGCCAATGCATGCCGATGTAGAAAGCAATGAGTCACGATGACTTGTGGAGTTTTTCTTCACCAAAGCAGCACAACCAGATGTGTTGCCAAGTATCGCAGGTGTTCCATCTGTGCACAGAGTACTAACATTTTTCTTGTAGTCGAAGTTTTGCTTGGCAAAGTAATTTTTCACCATATTGAAGACGTTGACGGCCAAGTTGTAGTCTCCAAAAGGGGCTCACAAAATAGTAATTCTTTGATGGCATCAGCATGCACATAACAGACAAAAACCAGGAGTTGGCTGCACTGAGTGATGTCAGTAGTTTCATCCAGTTGCATGCTGAAGGGAAATGGTGTAGCTACCAATTCCTCCATGACCTGCTTCAAAATATTAGAAGAAATGTCAGTGATTTATGTCAGAGTGGATGACGTCATTTGACAGAGGGACTGCTTCAGTTTTCTTCCTCTGCTCCAAACCACAAACCAGCTTGATCATTTCCAGGGCACATAGCTTCACCAAGGTCTCTCCAATCGTGTGTGGCTTCTTTTGCTTGCCAATATGACAAGCAACCTTGTGGGATGCTTCACAACAAGGCTTTTGTGTTGGGGCAAATCCAAGTTTTGGTAAAGATCCAGCTTTTTCAAATCGAGCTTTCGTCGCAAGAAAAAGATCCACACTGTCCGAAGTATTTTCAGGATGGACAGATGTAATTTCAGGATGGACAGGTGCTCCTTCCACTTTGTTGGGTTCATGCTTCCATTTTGCCACACAAGAAGCACTGCTGTTTTTTGTCCATTATGTTCAGCAATGAAAGTAAAACCAAGGATATGTGAGCTCCATCGTACTTCCTTTTCTTTGACATTTTTCAACTTAAGCTCGGCCTGCAAAAAACAAAAATAAACCAATGTCACCCGCAGGGTGACCCGTATCTTGCCAAAAGGTGACCACGTGTGACTTCTTTAAGGTCACACTGAGGTGAACAGAGCTGCTATCCACCAGGAGCGACTCCTTGAGGAAATATCTGCCTACGAGAGATTCCGATGAGAATCGTTCTAACAAGTAACCATGAAAAATATGCGTTTGCCTCGTAACGTCACCAAATGACCTCATAATGTCTCAAGCTTGACATATCTAGAAAGCACTCATCGAGGTGTTCAATTTGAGGTACTACAACGATATGGTTCCTAAAACTTGAAAATTTGACCTTGGGGTCAAATATGTTTGACCTGAGGCGCTAACCATGAAGGTCAAGGCCAATCGCACCAAAAATTAATCAGCTGAGCGCCAGACCATGAACTATATTCCCATGAAGTTTGAAGACAATCCGATCAAAATTACTCAAAAAATAAGGGTTTCGTCGACTCCCCTGATTTGCGACAAAGTGACCTTGACCTTTGACCTTGACCTTCAAAATTTTATGCGCTGAAAGGACCTCTATAGGCCTCTGATATGCGAAGTTACAAAAATTTCCAATGATAACTGTGCTCTGCAGAATATTTATACGTGATTACAGACAAAAAAAATAAAAAAAAAAAAACTGACTAACATATCTTGCAAAACTTCGTTTTGGCAAGATAAAAACAAAAAAACGCAGCACTGTGATGTAATTTATATTGAAAGCAATAACTAAGGCACAAAAAATTAAATTAATAAGCTTCAGCCAGCTGTGTGTACGAAACATATCTGAGGCATGGTTTTCATTAACTCTGTGGATGTTCTTTCATTCCTATCAATGAAAAACGATGACGATTGCACGTTACCAACTGTTACAGTATCTGGTTCGCGGACCCCCTGAAGCCCATCCAAGGACCCCGAGGGTCTTTGAACCACAGGTTAAGAACCCAGCTTTAGACCCTTTAAACACTTGAGGTTTAATAACACTTGAGGTTTACCACTCATATAATCAAAATGCCCCTCATTGGTAAACACCTCAGTACCCATGCTAAGAAGGCCCAAAATACAATTAATTAATGTATCTTTCTCTTTTTTTCAGGTTTTGCTCAGATTGGTTAGTGCATTAGGAATCGCCCACATGGCATAGAAAACTCTGTCCATGACAAACAATTTCACCCCATTGTAACCAAATGGGATATTTTTGTGATTTCATTGTTGTCAAACCAAATGAATTTTCAAAATATCAGATTGAAACGTACACAGCTTATTGTATGCATGTGTAGTATATATGTATACAATTTGGTCAAAATTGTTCAAAGGTCAAGGTCAATGCCAACCAAAACATGTAGAACACTTATTAGGCCACAATTAGAAAATGTATCAACCAAATTTGTTATTTGTTAATCATTCCATTATGTAAAACACTTGATAGGTCAAATTTTCCAAACTACCAAATTGTTGTTTCCATGGCAACTATTGTTTATTTGAATTTCATAAGTATCGTGCTACGCACGACATCTTTTTTGTTTGTTGCTTGGCAAAATAATTTTGCCAAGTAATATTGGTCTGTCATGTATGTTTAACTGTCTGTCTGTGTTTGTCTGTTGCACGGTTTTTGTCCACAGTTTTAAGCAATCGGTTTGAATTTTTGTGTGTGTGTATAGGTGACTGGCCAGAAACAAACGTACATTTTTGGTCAGAATCCGGATCTGGATCTGGATCCAGATACTCGAATTTTTTTTAAAAAAAAGTGATTCTTCACCATTGAGAAGATAGGGCTAAACTGATATATAGCACGGATTCTCAAAAAGTTACACATGGATTCGGACGAAACTTGGTGGTCAGGTGCAGTGTGTGACATAGACAAATTGATTTGATTTTGGTGAAGATCCGAATCTGGACCCGGATAAGAGAATTAAATTTTTTTTAAAGTGATTCTTCACCTGTGGAGAGATATGGAGCTAAAAACGAGATACAGCATGGCATGATTTCTCAAAAAGTTGTGGACGGATTCCGACAAAACCGTGAAAAGGTTGGATGTATGACAAGAACAAGCTTATTATATCTTGGTTCAGTTCTGGATCCATATCAGGCCTATCAGTGGGATACAAAACATAAGGTGTTCAACCTGGTAGATGTATGCACTCCACTGAGTGCCGTTCTAGTTAACCTCCGCATCGAAGATCGGAGGTTACTGTTTTCACCCCTTTCTGTTTGTTTGTTTGTTTGTGAACAGTATTACGGAAAAACTCCTCGACGGATTTCGACGAAACTTGGTGGGGGGATTAGGTATGGTCCAAGGATCATGCCATTAGATTTTGGACTTGGTCAAAATCCAATATGGCGCTATGGCGGCCATTTTGAAAAAATATTGAATTTTTGTTTTTGCATTTCTACATGTTTTAAGTGATTTCCAACCCCCCCCCCCCCCCAAAAAAAAATTGTTAGCGAAAAAAAAATTTTTGCAACTTTTTTTCAACAAAATTTCGATTTTTTTTGCATTGCTACATGTTATAAGTGATTTCCAACCCCCCCCCAAAAAAATTGTTAGAGAGAAAAAAAAATTTTCAACTTTTTTTTCAACAAAATTTCGATTTTTTTGTTCATTTCTACATGTTATAAGTGATTTCAACAAAAACATGCCAAAATTATAATTGCGGCTGATTTTGGAACTTCAGGTGATATACCACGTAAAATCAATTTCTGTCTCAAGAATCTAGTTATGACGAATGAATTGAGTATGTAAAAGGGAAAGTTGCCAACTATAACTCTGTGAGCACTGTTGACGTCAAATTGAATGAATAGGATATCAGGTTCACTTGAGTGACTAGCAGTATTGGTGGCGGAGGTTTTGCACTCTACCGAGTGCCCCTCTAGTTACCTCCACCACCGAAGGTGGAGGGATGTTTTGACCCCTTTCTGTCTGTTTGTTTGTTGTGTGCAGGATATCTCAAAAGTTGTGGACGCATCTGGATGAAATTTTTGGACAGGTTCGGTGTGTGACAAGGATAAACTGATTAGATTTTGGTGAAGATCCGGATCGGATCTGACACTAGATTTTTTAAAAGTGATTCTTCGCCATTGAGAGATAGGGCTAAACTAATATACAGCACGATATCTCAAAAGGTTGTGGACGACTCGGATGAAACTTGGTGAACAGGTTGGGTGTGTGACCATGAAATTGATTTGGTTTTGGTGAAGACTGGATCCGGATCTGACTACTCAAATCTTTAAGTGATTCTTCACCATTGAGAGATGGAACCAAAAACGATATATTGTTGTGGGCCGGGGTTCGGTGGCGATAAACGACCACTAGGTGGAGCAGTGGAGTCGTCTCCCACCGAACACCCGAATTTAGGTCGTGACTCTCGGACAACTCCGAAAGGTCACGGGTCATTAGAGGACCGTGGTCGCCAATATTTCGACGGCGTGAGGTAGGGTCCACTTGTCTAATTCCAATTTACCTAAGTACTCACGCCATCAACTACCGGGGAAACCACACCCCGGCCGACTTTGTCCGAATCGAGGGCTATCACCGACTCGATCCGTGTAACCGAACAGAAGTTACCAAAGCCGCGCCGGACCAAATAAACAATTTACGGCATGAACGGCTTTACTATTTCTCAATACGCACCTTGCTAGGCCAATGAGAGAAAGCACAGAAAACGAGCTGGTACATTTAACAGGGGTTTTATTTACATTAATCGGGAGGGAGGAGTACACAAAGAGCAGAGTTATCCGAATAAGAAAATGTAATTTCAAGGAAAAAAAACACTTAAACAATTATACTTAGACAGGGCCCACGGACAACACATACACACACACACACCACACACCCAAAAGAAACTGGACCCTGTAGGTCTATTCGGTAGAGCCGGGCCGGGTACCTGTCCCGCCTCATGCGGTCACACCGACCCCGAACCACCACGGTGGGACTCGAACCCACGACCTTGGCATTGTCAGCACAAGACTGCAGACTGCCGCACAATCGCCACCAGGACTGCAGAGAGCTCAACCACGACCACAGACCGCGCGGCAATCACCACGAACACTCCTGTCTGCTGTCCTCTCGTCTCTTTTTTTTCTCTCTGGGGTGGGAGGGTTTCTTTTCTCGCCCCTCGCCTCCTGATTGGACGAGGGTTGTTGGATCACTCGTGGTCAGCCTCCGATTGGCTGGGGCGCGCGTGTGGTGCTCGCCCCCGCTCATTGGCTGGAGAAACGGTCCATCCCTTCCTTGGAGCGGAGCCTCGATCCGAAGCGACGGAGGTTCCGCCCACGCCCTTAGCCAAACACGTGGTAGCAATGTGGACCGGGTTGAATGAGGGACAGTGGTGTTGTTGTTGTTGTTGTTGTTGTAGATGTAAAAACCTAACTATAAAATAACTCACAGTGCACACACGAAATTCCCATTCGATATAGGGGATGGATTCTAACTATAAACACATACTTATCGAAATAACTGAACTACGAGGATTCTGGCTGTCTGTGTGCACAAGGTTTCCAAATCCGAACAATATAGCACGATATCTCAAAAATGTATTGGCCAGATATGTTCTCGTGGATCAGGCATTACAGGGCGGAGGTGTGCGCTCCACCAAGTGCCGTTCTAGTTCCATCTGTATATATACATTATATTCGGCCCAATGACCTTGGAAATCATTCTAAAAAGGACATCTGCTGTATTGCATGAAATAGGTTGTCACACCAAATATTGAAATTTCATTCATTAATATTGCAAAATACAATTTATTTTTGTTTCTTTAATGAACCATGATCATGATAACCTTTTATTTATCAAGATCTGCTGATGTGACATTGTGAATAATCACTTTAAAAATTCAAAAACTCTCGTATCCACATTCGGATCTTCACCAAAATCGAATCAATTCGTCCTTGTCACACATCCAACCTGTCCACCAAATTTCATCCGAATCCGCCCAAAACTTGTTGAGATATCCTGCTCGCAGACAGACAAACAGGAGTGAAAACATAACCAAGGTGGTGAAGGTTATGATAATTGAGTGTGTGGTCTCAAATAAGAAAGATGTTCTTCATCATGAAGTTTCTCTGTCTCTCGTTGAAAATGAAAAAATTCTCGTTGAAATCTCTCATAATCATGAAGTGAACAATGAAATACATTTTTAGTGTTTATTTGCAATCGTTTACTCACATTTATTACTATAAGACGAGACAAGCACGACAGGAGGGAAAGTCAACATTGAGCATCTGCTTCCATCGCACACTGCCTTGGTGTCGCCCCTTTTAAGTGCTCGAGTGTGGGAAGCATTTAAGAAAGGTGAACAAATTGTTCTCAAGTCGCGAGGTGTTGGGTAAATAAAGGGTGCAAAAGCCTGAAGTGTGAGGTCCCAAACATCCTCCACCCCTTCCCCTGCCTTCCCCATCCCATCTTCCTACTTTCCCCACCCCACTCCCACAATCTCACTCAGCACACTTTCTCCCACCTTTTCCCTTCACTTTAAACCTCTACATGCCACCAATGACACTCATCATAGTATGGAATTAATTTCATGTTTTATTGCTTGTCTTTCCCTCGGTTACACTTTCAAAATGTCGTTTATTTTGTGGCACTCAAATGAACTCAGGATTAATGTGTGCATTCACTGGTAACTCTCCAAACTAGTAAACAGTTGCATTTGGAGTGTGCATGTCAGAACTCAAGTGTTCCTATTGTTTCCAGCACGATAATCACGCTCGGTTTGGGGGTGGAATGTCCTTTAAGCCCTGCTCGGAAAGCATTTCCTTCACCTGAGCCTGGGGCAGGTAAGGTAACGGAAACACCGTAGAGTGCATTTGCTGTCATTTCACTCAACCAGTCTTCCAAGCCATTGTCTTTTGAAGGGGCATTCACGCTTACCTTGGGCTTGGGAAAATATATCACAAACATCTGTCTTTATTAGTGTCTGTCGGCTACGGTATGGGAAAATAATAATAATAATAATGATAATAATAACAATGACAACAAGAAAAAGAGCAATCAGAGATTGCAGACGCTCGGCAGAACTTGTTTTTGGGGGTGTTTGTGTCTTTTTTTTGTTGTTGGTGTTTACATAGTTTTGTGTGGTGTTTGTATACTGGTGTGTTATGTAATTAATAATATACATAACTGGAACTTCCACTTTATAACTGCTGGCAGTGATGGCCAGGTACCAAGACATTCCGCTTTGATGCAACCCCGCTTTGATTGGATGCCTAACCCTGACCCATGACGTTTATTATTATTCAATTGAATTCAGAATGGGATTAAAATAAATTAAATTCATATCAAATGGAAGACCAAATACTGTAGGTACCGTCCTGCATTGGAGTCATCAGAAGGAACCTAAACAAGCAAAAAGCAAAGATTAAGTTATCAGGTGCAACCTGGATAAGATTCGGGTTTCAACTGCTACTCCTCTACCCTCAAACCCATCCAGTGCAGCCAAGTGAGCCTTATTTAAAACAAACAACAAACAGAACCCAGATTCAAATACAGTATATTAAATAATTCTGGCTGCCAGACCATGTGACCGATCAGGTTGAATTTAAAACATATATTTCCCATCACTACTAGATCATAATTGTGAAGCTTCACATCGATCAATGAAGTGGTTCAAGAGAATGCATTTTAAAAATATTTTTCTTCAATCCAATATGGCTGCCAGACCATGTGACCGATCAATTATTTGTGAACACCTTGGTATCTCCAAGACTTGGGGAACATGTTTGTGAAGTTTCCCCTCGGATCTGTCCAGCCATTCTGGAGGTTTTTTACAGGTTTTTGGGTAAATCCAATATGGCTGCCAAACCATGTGCTCTATGACGTCAGAGGTGGGAACATTCTGTTTCTCATGGATAGGTGGCGGTCATAGCTGTAAAGTTTCGTTTTGGTCTGTTCAGCCATTTCAGAGAAGAAGATTTTTGAAGATTTTTTTTTATGGCTGTCGAACCACATGACCGATGATGTCATCAATTTTTTTTTATCTGTTGACCAATTTATCCCAAGATAATCCAAAATTTTTCACACTGATCATATGTAGCGTTCTACGTCTGCAATTATGACATCATAACGAAGGCACCAATGACATCATACAAAAATCGTACTTATTCCCCATGAGGAGTACTTGCCACGTGCCAAGTTTCAATGTTTTCCATGGTGCAGTTTTGGAGATACTGAAGTCCAAAGTTTTTCCTTTTTTCCAACATGGCTGCCACACACCTGTCCGATGACGTCATAATTATCATTAGAACATTCTATATGAGTAGTCGCTCCTTTGGTGAAAAATTTGGGTCAATCCGCCAAGCGGTTGCAGAGAAAAACTGTACTCGCGTTCTGTGCGGCCAAACATACAAAAAACAAACAGACAGACAGACAGACAGACAGACAGACAGACAGACAAACGGACCCAAATGCAATACCCTCTCCTCTGGCACGAGTAACATTAATAGGAATTCCCTTTAAAGGAATTTTGACATAGAAAGCCGTTAGGCTTATCAAAGCTTGTGCTATTATTACCAACCCATGGTTGTTTGTCCATGCTCTCTCCTTTTTTAAATGCTAAATCTCAAGCAAGGAAGCATCACGGACCGTTTTTAAAGTCTTTGGTATGGCTCGGTTGGGATTTAAACCACTGACCTCCGAGATTCGGGGGGGGGGGGGGGGGGGGGGGGGGAGGGGACGCTCCAACTATTACACCACCGAGGCTGGTCAATGAAGGACATATAGGTCCACGTATAGGTTCAGGGTCGTAAACACGTATAAAGAGCCTGGAAAAAATTGGTTCACCTTCAGAAATCAAATAAACCACAGCCATGTCTATTGTCTATGTTTAGTCAAGTTGTTTGCAACAGTTTAGCCACAATTGCCTTCTGAGCTTTAGAGTACACCTAGTTTATCATGGACCAGCCTCAGTGGGCTCGTGGTTAGAGCGTCCACACTCTGAGCCTTGGGCTTCGAGGCTGCGATTCCGAGCCTGGGACTCCGATGGTTCATCCCCTGGCCGAGTCATACAAAAGACTTTAAAAATGATATGTGCTGCTTCCTTGCTTAATGTTTGACATTTAAAAGGATAGAGCATGGACATTGCTGGGAAGGCAATGGCAAACAACCCAGTATAACCCTTCCCAATAAACTACTTTGGCAGCACCAACGCTCTTCAAAGAGTGTAGGGCATCAAAATATATTATAATATTATGTTTGTGGGGGAGTGAGTTAGACATTGCCTAAGAACAGATTGAAGTGTATTGAGTAACATGGTCCATGTACGAGTAGCAAGCCCATCTCGATGCGATTAAGTAGGGAAACGTTTGCTTAAGAATTGCCTTGTTTGAATGTGCAACATACAGTGGATGGTGCATGGTAATAATTAATTAGGGATTAAGCTTAGGGGAAATTGTGCGTATAACTACTTGTAATGTCCCACCGGATGAGGTCAAGAAGAGGGGCTGCGCTGTCCAGAGAGCGAAGGGAAGAGCCTTTTGGTGCTTGCCGAGGGGCGGAGTTTTTTTGTGCATGTCTCTCGCGAGAGCAAGTGGATGGGAGTTGGGCACGAAGAGGAGCAAGGAGAAGGAAGAAGGGTCATGACTCATGGCTGAGGAGAATAGAGGAGGGTTGGGCATAAAGCAAGAGGAGAAAGAGAGGAGGGATGGCACCAACGGAGAAAGAGATAGTGTGCTGCAGATGCAACAGTTGCTCTGTCCATGTTGCCTGGCTGCCTTCTGTTCCTGCTCTTGCAGTGGCCCTGCTTCATTGTTCCTGCCTTGCCCCGTTCATTGCCCTGCCGTGTGTTTCGTTGTCTCCTGCTCGTCTCCTTCATCAGCAGCGAAGGCTCATCCGGTTCACGTTCCCTATTCCCCATCTGTGAATGAATCTGGTATGTGGCGCCATAGGTTTTATTGATATTGTACATAATTATATATTAATCGTTTCACCACCCGCCGTCGTACTCCTCCGTCATGATTCCACCATCCCCTGGTTCTTTTTATCTGTTTGATTCAGGAAATCAACTCATTGGTGTTAAAGGAGTTAAGAGACTTCTGTGCTTCTTGCGATTCCTGCGCTTGCAAAGCCACCATTGTTTGAATGCAGTCCAAGGGAGTAAAAAGCCAATTCGGTCCATCTGTCCAGCGTTGGTCTTAATCGGCGTAGACATGACAATATTACTTAAAATTTCAAATAAAATTAATTTTCAAGTCAGTCTACTGTAAGTAAAGTTAATTAAAATTGGTGGTTTGTTGCATATTTGTCTTTACTCAACAAAATAGGGACTCTAGTCCTTATTCGGGAAAATAAAGTCTCAATGCCCGATTGTTGGTCTTTTCCTTGTACTCTAAGATGATTTTGGCAATATACAGTAAATTGATAAAGGGATGCAAGTTTTGTTTTGCATTTGCATTTCAAAGGTCACTAAATGAATTACAAAATAAGCTTGACGTATAAAATTCATCATAGTGGCGCCGCACAGCTCAAATATTCAAAAGAATTGTGCACTAAGTGATAAAGCACCAAATTTGGCACACTTGTACAAAGACATATTATGAAGCGATTTGGATATTTGGCCACCACAGATTTAGCCTCTGAGGGCCGTGGCAAGCCATTTACAAAATGGCGGCCAGGTTACATTAAAATGGCTACCAGAGGAATTAAAATGGCTACCAGAGGAATAAAATGCTAGGGCTTCTACATTTGTGGAACGATTTCATCGTTTATGGGGTCTATGGAGTGCGCCTCACCGAGTACTACAAATGTATGGGAGCAGATTTTCGAAATTCGAAATTTTGAAGGGGGGAAAACCCTTTTTTTGGGAAATTTTTCAAATACTGTGGCTTCTACGTTTATACTTCGGTGAACAACTATCACTGTGCCTATATATGCGACTAATGAGGCTCTACAAAATAGCAGTTAACGATTTTTGCGTTTTTTTAAGGGGGGGGGGGAGAAAAATAGAAATCTCTCTGGGCCCTACTACATTTATGTTTTTTTTTTTAAAGAAAGTCCACGCCACCACGTAAAGGGTCACCCAACTGGTTGCCCCCCACAGGGCAGCAGGAAGGCCTAACTATAGCTAAGCTGCCCGGGGGGGGCGCTACTCCCCAACTATCGGTTGGACTAAACTAGCTAACCTAACCTAACCCTAACCTATAGTCAACCTATAGCCCTGCGGGTGACATAATTACATAACAAGCGTAAAATAAATGACAATGAAAAAGCGTGTAAGAATAAACATTCCTGGAAATATATCATCAACAACAACTGACTAAAATATGATCTAAAAATGACCAAACATCCACCCACCCCGAAGCTTCTATTAAATTATTAAAAGTTAAATGCATGGTGTATTTACAAAAGAAATACAAAAGAATTTACTCAAGAAATACAAAATTCCACATAATACATTTCAATGACACATGATGTTACAGTGATATGATGAAAAACTCAAAATTAAAAGTAGAAATGTCTAGTTCTGGTGCACTCCCCCTCACACTGGCACAGAGCAGTACATTCAAGTGCAGCCTTTTTGCACTTGCAACGATTCACACAACCCTTCTTACATTTACATGACAGCAGTTCACGGCAAGTTTGGGCTGCTTGTGGTAATCTTGTCCAGTGGGGCTCATGCAGCCCTCCTCACTTTTGGTCCACCCCCAGCTGGTTGCCGGCGGCAGCTCTGGTGCAGGGAGCAACACCTGGCCCCATACATGACCTCCCTGGTAGGCTGCCTCTTAACAGCTCTTCCAGAGCTGCCTTGGTTGGAGGAATCAACTCCACATTGTTCTTCCTTGCGAAAAGTTTCTTGCTTGCCTTGTCACTGTCTGTGCATGGACTTGTTCTGTCGTACAGGAGGATGACAAATCTCTCAATGTGTGCATGACCTCTTCTGGTATGTCACTTGGTGCAGATGACAACTACAACAGTGCTTCGGTCAACTCCGGCACACATTCCAGACTGCCCACGCAGTCTTCTTCCCATGACTTGCAAAACTTGCCACAGTGTCACACCCTGTCAGAGAATGAAACATCGTAAGTGCTTGTGCTTTATCTGGCCCCAGTCCAGCTGCTATTTTCATGGGCTGCCAGGTATCGGAACCTTTTCAGTTCCGAATGCAATCCACAGTTCATTTTCTGGCTGCAGATTCTGGACAACCGAGACAGCCAACACCACAACATCTGTGTCAACCGTTCTGATCATGATTTTGTTGTGGCCATGGGCGGCTGCATGAGATACATGAAGCAGCATTCGACTGTCGCGTTCCTCGTGGGTACATGGGGCCAGCGAAGACAGTGGAGGCTTGCTGCAGACTTCTTCTCCATCAGTGACGACGAGTTGCTGTCTTTCAGGTTAAACCACAGGAGGAGAGCTTCTGACAGGAACTTGAACAACTGTGTCTTGTTGGTGTCTACTCGAAGAAAGTTCTGCCAGTTTCTGGGTATGGCTCCTTCTGCTACCACACATCTACGCACTCCTTTACCACGCTTTGCTCTTGCACTAGCTTTGAGTGAGTCAGCTATGTAGGTGTCCCATACCAGGTCCAGGCGTGATGAAGATTGAAGCCTTGTAGACATGTAAGGGATAAAGATCTCTTGTGCATACTCTCTGAAGTTCTTGCATGCAGCAGGCTTTAGCATCTGCACAATGGCTGCTCCATCAATGACTATACTGGTGGTGGTAGGAGCCTCTGACCTTGCATCTGAGATCTCTTCAAAGCATGTGAGTAGGTCGCTTTTTGTACCTAAGCGGAGACTCCATCCATCAGACAGTGCTGGGGGCATGCCTGATTTTCATGGCGAAAGAACTCGTCCAGGTTTCCATCCCTCGTCTGACAGCTGATGTAGAGCCGTGAGAAGAGTTGAGCATTGTTCTTGAGGCAAGTGAGCTTATGCTTCTCCTTGCTCACGTTCCTTCTTGGTTGAGCCTTGAACACTTTGAGCTTATTTCGGTGAATTGTGTCAGCAACTGGCTGGTTCTTTCACCAAGGCAATCCCTGGAGAAAGCCTGGAACTGCTTTAGGCCAATCTCCCTTACCTTCTGACTGCCTCAATTGCAGGAGAACCAACAATTCTTTGGTATCAAGAGCAACGAGATCTGGGCTGTCTTCCTCAAGGGGTTCCCGAGGTCTCCATGACTTTGACTAGTGACTGGACATCTTCAGTGAATGAGGCTTGGACACTGGTCGTCTGGTCATGGTGGCGTATGTTGTCTTCTCTTCCAGAGTGCTGGTTTCCATGTTGAAACTCCTCTATGACCCTCGCCACTTCCGGCCCAGCGATCATCCAATGCCTTAAAGCAGCTGGGTTATCAGTGAGGCCAACTGCCCCACCATCTCCTTTGATGCAGGCATTGTTCTGCTCGTGTGCCTGGTCTATTGGGATTGATGAGAAGATCTTCTTCTTTTGTACCGTGAAGCTACCGTCTCAAAACTTTCTGGCTACTTCTGGTGCCTTCAGGAAGT
Source organism: Eptatretus atami (assembly GCA_035128595.1). NCBI lineage: Eukaryota > Metazoa > Chordata > Myxini > Myxiniformes > Myxinidae > Eptatretus > Eptatretus atami. The sequence goes on along the minus strand of CM068955.1, from coordinate 145,448,872 downwards.
TCAGTCATGTCCTTAAGTGAACTGGAATCCACCTGGCATAGTTCATGTGGTCCATGGCATGGAACCAACAGGCCAATTCTGTCAGGGCATCAAGGTACATAGTGAACGATGCTTGTCGCAGAGAACGTACATACACATTCAACAACAACTCCAATTGCAACACAATTGACCAGTACTGGAACTGGGGAATTTCCTCTCCTCTCTGATAGCACCAATCTTCAAAAGAAAGCTGATGTTTCTCCGTCATTATCTTCTCTTGCAATAATGGTCATAGGCTCGCTGTTGCAGGATGTGCAGTGCAGCAGCAGTAACCTGATGGGCTCTCCTGTGTGGGTGACATGAGATGCCCGCAGGAAAGACTCGGCTGTTCCAGGTGTGGTAATCTCGGCTTGCACCAGTGTCTGCACCCACCCACTACATCCAGCCAGTCTCCCAGTGATTTGAGGGCAGCCATCTCGATATGGAGACCACCAAACAGCACGACAACCTTATCTTCACCATATTTCTCTGGCCACTTCCACTGAATTTGCTTTGCCAAGGCAAATAGTGGCTGATCGAATGTGACCACTGGTGTTTGTCCTGGATTCAGATGTTCAACAGCAGTCTCACGACATCTATGGAGTGGCGGATCATGGCCACTGTGTGGGCACTGTCCTGGAACATGGGAAGCAGGCGGTGGGGCAGATTGGTCTAATTTTCTGGTGGCTGGCGGCTGGCATGGAAAGCGGCCAGATATGTTCTCGCCTCCCTCATCATTTCCGTCTACGACCTGCCTTGCATTGTGTAGCCAGAGATATTCTTCCTCAGTATGTTTTTTTTAGTGCATACTCTCTCTGTCAAGTGACGTCACCCTAGCAGCAGGGACAGGCACATTCTTGACACTGCTGGTTACAGGAGGCACGTCAGTGTAGCACTGTGGCAGCTGGCGGATGAACGTGCTTGCATCCCCGAATCCTCCAGTTACGACTATGTTCGATCCACACCTTCTCCATGAAACTGGGATGTTGGATCAGTGAGATAGCTGTGCCATGGAAAGGACTTCGCTGTTGTTGAACTCGGATTGTGATCTATATTGTCTACTGCAGCAGTAGTAAAAACTTTTCCACGCATCTTGGGCGGGCAGACAACTTGCTCCAAGTGAAACTGCTCGCAGACACAGTTCCCCATCTGCGCTGTGAGGGAGGACACGATCATACGAGATGCTCATGCCAACGTGTGCTAGCCTATCCACCAGTTCCTTCTTGCGCGTGTGGGCGTGTAACATCATCCCCACATATATTGGAAGAGGCGTTTCTTGCGCAGGGCTGTGCCGTACAGTGGAGGATGGTGAGGTGCTTTGCATACGCTTGTGTTTTACGCTGTTAAACTTCACAATTTGAGCAATGGTAACTGCTGCATTGCTTGTGCTGTCATCTGGTCCTTGATGCTGGGTCCTCTAAGACCATGCTGACCAGGCCAAGCAGCATTTGTGGCACAGACTCTTCTGGCATCCTTCAGGGAACCCAATGAAAGGCTTGGCTTCTCCAAACATGTGGCGGCGCACGACTTTTGCAGCACGTGCAAGATGGATAGCATCATTGTCGCTGTCCATTTCACAAGCTTTAGCAATAGCATCGCCAACATCTTCTCGAAATGCCAACAGGATGTCTCTTCCCTTGCTGTGTGATTGCATGTCAGGGAACTGGGCAAGGAGTCTCTGCTTGAGACGTGTGGAATGTACCCTTGTGTTGCTACTGACGCCTAGCTGTTCAATTCTTGACTGGTATAGTTGAGCCAGTTCTGCTAAGTTGAACACTGGCGCCGTCTCCTCATCCTGTCTGGTCTCTTCAATAAAGAGCGCAAGTTCAGCAAAAGCTACTCTTGACAGCTCTTTCTCTGGTTCAGTTTCTCCTGGCGCTTCAGAAGATGGGCCGCTCTGGCACGATTATATAACCCTGACAAGCATTTGGCATGGTACTTAGCTTCCAGGGCCACCATGTCCCAGCACTGAGTTTGCCAAGTAGGGCACTGTCTTCAAGGAGGGTCGCACAGTCCCTCACGTGCCTGTCAACTGTGAAGGTCGCTGCCTCATGAAGCCGTTCTGAGCCTGCAGGTTGTTCACAGGAGGGGGGCCTTGACTTATCTGTGCTCGATGAGAGGGACCTGGTGCGCTTGCATGCATCAGTATTATGGCTTGTCATCAGCAGTTACCCGCATTCGCTTTTCGGCTCTCTGTACTTTTGTCCTGTTATATTTCAGTCGACAGGTTTCGTGATAACCAGCACTGTTCGCAACCATAGCTGCTTCAATTCCGTGACCTTCGTCAAGCCGGCGTAATGAAGCGTACGTGGAAGCTCCTTTAGTTCATTGAATCTGATCAGATTTTCGGCCAGGGAACTGTAGCCGCTCCCGACATCTGTTCGCTTGGACTGTGAGGGACGAGTCAGTGTCTCTTTCGTGTCGTCTTGCAGATGATACACAGGTTCCAGTTCGTTGTTGGTGGATGTGACGACGTTGAGACAGGTCGCTCTGGGTCGACCAACTTGAAGCTCTTGGACATGGCTGCTATTAAGCGACGACCACCATCACCAACCTGCAATGACAAATAAATATAATAGAGTCCATGTTACGACTATACGAGCATATTATACAAAATTTTAATTATTTCTCAAAAAAAGGTTTCCTCCCCCACCCCCACCCCCCTTCACAATTTCGAACTTTCCCTGAGGAACTAAAAAGAAGAAAAAAAAAAAGAAGAAAAAAAAAAAATAAGGGTGAAGAAAAAGAAAACAATAAAAAAAGAAAAGAAAAAAGGAGAAAAGAAAAGAAAGAAGAAAAGAGGAAGGACAAAGAGAACATAAAACAAAGGAAAAAAACAAGAAAACCGGGGACGAAGAAAAAGCAAACAACAAAAAAGAGAAAAAAAGAAAAAAAAAAAGAAGAAGACAGAAAAAAAAAAGAAGGACAAAAAAAAAAAATACAAAAAGAAACAAGAAAAGAAAAAAAAACAAAGAAGGGCGAAAAAAACAAAAACGAGAAAAAAAAAAATGGAAGCGGGGAAAAAAATAAGAAAACAGAAAAAAAAAAAAAAAAAAACAAGAAAGATAACGAGAAAGAAGAAACGAAAGAAAATGAAAAAAAAAAAAGGAAAAAAAACTAAGAAACAAAGAGAAAAAAGAGAAAAAAAGAGGAGAAAGACAAGAAAAGGGGAAAAAAGAGAAAGAAGAAAGAAAAGAAAAAGGGAAACGGAAAAAAAAAACAAACAGAAAAGAAAAAAAAAAAGAAAGGAGGAAAAGAGAAAGAAAAAAAAGAGAAGAAGAGAAAAAAGCAATGACGAAAAAAAGAAGGAGAAACGGGAAAAAGAAGCAAAGAAAAAAAAAAAAGGAAAGAGAAAAACAATATAAAAAAAAAAAGAAAAGAAAAAAGGGAGGAAAACTAACAGAAAAAAACAGAAAGAAGCAAAAAAGAAACCGAGAAAGAAAAAGCAGAAAAAAAACAAAAAAGAGAACAAAAAAAAAAAAAAAAAAAAAAAGGAGAAAAAAAGAGCTGAAGAGGACGAAGAAATCAAACAAAGAACGAAAAAAGAAGAAGAAAAAGAAACAAAAAAAAGGGGAGGAACAAAAACAAAGAAAGAACAAGAAAACAGAAAAAGAAAAGAACGAAGAGAATAAAGAAGAACGAAAAAAACGAAAAGAACAAAAGAAACAAACAAAACAAAGAGCGGAAGAAAGCAAAGGGAATAACAAAAAAAAAAAGAAACAAAGAAAAGAAAAAAAAAAAGAAAACAAAAAAAGAAGAAAAGAAAGAAAAAGACGACGAAAAAAAAAACAAAGAGAGAAAAGAAGGAAAGAAAAAGACAAAAAAGGAAAAAGGAGGAAAAAACAGACACAAAAATAAGAAAAGATAGGAAAAGAAAAAAAAGAAAAAACAAAAAAAAAAAGAAGAAAAAGGAAATAAAAAAACAAAAGAAGAAAAGAGAGAAAAGAACAGAAGGCAAAAGGAACAAGAAAAACGAGGAAAAAACCAACACAAAGGCAAAAAGAAGAACAAGGAAGAACAGATAAGAAAAAAAAAGAAAAAAAAGAGATAGAAAGAAAAAAAGGGGAAAAAGGAAGGGGAAGGGAGAACGAAACGGGAAAAAAAAAAAAGAGGGAGAAAAAGAAAACAAAAAAAAACAACGAAAAGAAAAATAAAAAAAAAGAGAAAAAAAAAAAAAAAGAAGGAAAGAAGAACAAACCGACGGAAAAAGAAAAACAACAACACAAACAAGCGAAACAAAACAGAACAAAAAAAACCAAGAAAAAACAAAACCAGCGACAACGAAAAAAAGACTTATAGAACCGAAAAAATCGGAAAAAAAAACAAACAAACAGACAAAGACAACGGACCAGAAACAATAAAAGGGAAAAGAGCACGACAGAACCAAAACAAACAAACAAGACGAAGAAAACACACAAAAAAAAAAACAAGACAAAAACAAAGACCGCAAATAAACAAAACGACAGACAAAAGCAAGACACAAAAACAACACAACAAACAACACAAACACAAGGGACAGACAACAACAAAAAAAAAACATAAAGAACGAAGACAGACGCGAACACAAAAGGAACAAACCAAAACAACAACAACAACAGGGAGGCACAAAAACACGGTAAAAAACGAGAAAACGAAAACACACACACATACAGACACAACGACAATCGACCAGAGACAGACGAGAGCAGAACAAACCAGCAAACAAGAATCAGACAAAAGGAAACAAAAACCAAACCAAAGACAAAGCAAACACACAAACACAACGCAAGCAGAACACAACAAGAGAAGCAAACAGACAACGAACACACAAAAAAACGAAAAACAAACAAAACAGAAGGAAAACGACAGAACGAGACACAACAACCGGAAAAACAACACACACAAACAACACGAAACGGAAAAAAAGGAAAAATGACCAGACAACGAGAAAATAAACAAGAAAAGAAAAAAGACGGAGAAAAAAAGAAACAAAAAAAAGAAGAAAAAAGCAAAAAAGAACAGAAAAAACAGAAAAAAGATAAGAAACAAAAAAAGAAAAAAAACAGGAAAAGAAAAAATAAAAAAAAAAAGAGAAGAAAACAAAAACAAGAAAAAGAAAAGCAAAAGAAAGGAAAAAAAGGGAAGAAAGAGGAAAAAAAAAAAGGAAAAGAAAAAAACGACAAGAAGAAAAATATAAAAAGAACAACAGAAAAAAAAGAAGGGCGAAAGAAAAAAGAAAAAAAAACAAGAAAGGAAGAAACAAAGACAGACAGGAAAAAAAAAAAAAAAAAACAAAACAAACAAAGAAAAAGAGAGACGAACCAAGAAAGGACGGAAAAAAAAGAAAACCAGGAAAAAAAAAGAAGAAACGAAGAAACAAGGGAAAAGAAAAAAGGGAGAGAAAGAGAACAGAAGAAGAAAAAAAACGGAAAAACAGAAGAAAGGGAAGGAAAAGAAAAAAAAAAAAAAAGAAACGGGGAAAAAAAAAAAAAAAAACAAAAAAAAAGAAGACAAAAAAAAGGGAACGAAAAAGAAAAAACAAAAAGAGAAGGAAACAACAAAGGATAAAAAAAAGAGACAGGAAAAAAGAAAAAAAAAGAGACAAAAAAAAGGAGAAAAGCAAAAAAAAAAACGGCAGAAAAGAAAAAATAACAAAAAAAAAAAAAAAAGAGAGGAAAGAAAAAAAGAAAAAAAGCAAGAAAAAAAAGAACGAAGAAAAAACGAAAAAACAAAAAAACGAAAAACAGAACGGAAGAAGATGAAAAAAAGGAAAAAAAAAAGAAGAGAAAAAAGAAAAAAAAAAAAAGCGAGAGGAAAGAAAAGGAAAGAAAAAGAACCGAGGAAAACGAAAAGAGAGAAGCAAGAAAAAAAATACCTAAGGCAAAAGAAAAAGAACGAAAAAAGAAAGGGAAAAAAAAAAAAGCAAAAAAAGAGACAAAAAGAAAATAGAAAAAAAAAAAAGGGAAAAAAAATAAAAAGAAGAAAAAAAACAACGGAAAAAGAAAAAAAAAAAGAAAAAAAAGGAAAGAAGAAAAAAAGGAACGAGGAAAGGAAAAAAAAGAGAAGAAGAACGAAAGAGGAAAAAAAGAAAGAAAAAAAAAAAGAAAAATAGAAAAAGAAAAAGAGACGAAAAAAAAAGAAAAGAGAAAAAGAAAAAAGAAAAAAAAAAAAAAAAAAGAAGAAGGAAAAAAAGAAAGAAGAAAAGGAGGAAGAGGAAAAAAATAAAAGGAAGGAAATTGAAAAAGAAAGAGAACCAGAGAAGGAGAAAAGAGAAAAAAAAAGAGGGGAAGAAAAAAAAAGAAAAAAAAAAAGGGAGAAAAAACGAAAAAAAAACAAAGAAATAAGAAAGGAAGAAGAGAAAAAGACAAAAAAAAAAGGAACAAAAAAGGGAAAAAAGAAAAAAAAGAAAAAAAAAAAAAACAAAAAAGGGAAAAAAAAAGAAAAAAAAAGAAACAGAAAGAAAAAAGCAAAACAGGAAAAAGAAAGAAAAAAAAAAAAAAAAAAAAAAAAAAAAGAAGAAATTTTTACAAAGAAATAAAGAGAAAAAAAAAAAAACGAAAAAAAAGAATAAAAAAAGAGGAAATAAAAAAAAGACAAAAGAAAAAAAAAGGAGAAAGGGGAAACGGAGGAAAACAAAAACGGGAAAAGAAGAAAAAAAAAAAAAGAAAAGAAATAAAAAAAAAGGAGAAACGAAAAAACGAAGAAAAAAGAAAAAAAGAAAAAGAGGAAGAGAAAAAAAAGAAGAGAAGAAGAAAAAAAAGACGAAAGGAAAAAAAAAGAAAAAAAAAAAGAGAAAAAAAAAAAAAAAAAACGAGAAGAAAAAAAAAAAGAGAAAAAAGAAAAAAGAAGGGAAGAAAAAGGGAAAGAGAAAAAAAAGAATTTCAAAAAACAAAAAAAAAAGAGAAGAAAAAGAGAAAAAAAAAGAAAAAAAGAAGGAAGAGAAAAAAAAGAAGAAAAACAAAAAGAGAAAAAAAAAAAAAGGAAAAAAGAAGAAAAAACAAGGAAAGCGGAGAAAACAAGAGAAAGAAAGAGAAAAAGAAGGGAAAAAACGAAAAAAAAAACAAGAACGAAAGAAAGGAGAAAAAAGAACAAAAAAAAGAAAAAAAAAAAAAAAGGAAAGAAAGAAAGGAAAAAAAAAAAAAGAGAAACAAAAAAAAGGGGAAAAAGAGGAAGGAAAAGAAGACAAAGAGAAAAGGAGCGACAGAAGAAAGAACGAAAAGGAAGCAAATGAAAAGAGAAGAGAAAAGAAGAAAGAAAGAACAAGAAAAGGACACGAAAAAAAAGAAAAAAAAAAAGAACAGAGAATAAAAAAAAAAAAAGAAAAAAAAAAGAAAAGGGGAAAGAAAAGAAAAGAACGGAGACAACAGAAAAAAAGAAAAGAGAAAAAAAGAAAGAAAAGGAAAAAAAAAAAGAAAAAAAGAAAAAAAAAAAAAACAAAAAGAAAACGAAGAAAAAGAGAAGAGGAAGAAAAAAAAAAAAAGAAAAAAAAAAAAAGACGAAGGAGGAGAGAAAAAAAAAAAATTAAGAGAAAGAGAACAAAAAAAAAACAGAGCAAGGAAGAAAAACAAAAAAAAAAGAGAAAAACGAAGGGAAAGAAAAAAAGAGGACAAGGAAAGAAAACGAAAAGAAAAAAACAAAAAAAAAAAAGAAAAAAAAAAAAAGAAGAAAAAGAAAAAAGAAAAAAAAAAAAGAAACGAAAGGAAAATGAAGAAAGGGAAAGCATGAAAGAAGAAAAAAAGGAAAAAGAAATAAACGAAAAAAAGAAAAAAAAAAAAAAAAGAAAAAAAAAAGAAGCAAAAAAAGGAAAGATAAACGAAGGAAAAAAGAGAGAAAAGAAGAGAAAATTATAAGGAAAAAACACACAACAGAAAAAAAGGAGAGACGGAAAAAAAATAAAAAAAAAAAAGAAAAAAAAAAAAAAAGGAAAAAACAAAAAAAAAAGAAAAACAGAAGGAGGAAGAAGAGCATAGAAGAGAAAAGAGGAAAAAAGAAAAAAAGAAAACGCGAAAACAAAAAAAAGGAAGAAAGAAGGAAAAAAAAAAGAGAAAAAAAAGACAAAAAAAAAAAAAACGAAAAGAGAAGAAAAAAAGGGGAAAAAAAGAGAGAAAAAAAACAAAACAACAGAAGAAAAAAAAAGAGAAAAGAAGAAAAAACGGAAGAAAAAAAGAAAAGGAAGATAAAAAAAAAACAGGAAGAAGAAGAATAAAGAAAAGAAAAAAAAAAGAAAGAAGAAAGAAGGAAAACAAAAGGAAAAACACATAAGAAGAAAAAAAAAAAAAGAAAAAAAAGATTAAAAAGCGAAAGAAAAAGCAGGGAAAAAGAGAACGAAGAAAGAAATACAGGAAAAAAAAAAAAAAAACAAGACAAGGAAAGAAACAAAAAAACAAGGAAAAGAAGGGAGAAAAAAAAAAGGGGAAAAAAAGGACAGAAAAAAAAAAAAAAAACAACGAGGGACGAAAAAAGAAAGAAAGAAGACAAAGAGCGAGAAAACAAAAAAAAAAAAAAAAAAAACAAAAGAAAAAAAGGAAAAAAAAAAAAAAAGAAACAAAGAAAAAAAAAGAAAACAGAAAAAAAAAGAAAAGGCAGGAGAAGAAAAAAAGAAAAAAGAGAAAGAAGAGAGAAAGAAAAAAAAGGAGAAAAAGAGAAAAACAGAAAAAAAGAAAAAGAGAGAAAACAAGGAAGAAAAAAAAAAAAGAGGAAGAAGAGAAAAAAAAAAAGAAAAGAAAAAAGAGAAAAAAAAAAAAAGAGGAAAAGAAGAAACGAGAACAAAAAAAAAAGAACAACAAAAAAAAAAGAAACAAGAGAAGAAAAAAAAAAAGGGGAAAAAGAAAAAGAAAAAAAGGAAAAAACAGGGAAAAAGCAGGAGAGAAAAAAAAAAAAAAAACCAAAAAAAAAAAGGAAAAAAAAAAAAAAAAGAGAAGGGACAGAAAGAGGAGAAAGGGAAAAAAAAAAAAGAAAAAAAAAGGAAAGAAAAAGAAGGAAAGAAAACAATAAAGAAAAAAAAAAAAAAAACAGGAAAAAAAAAAAAGAGAGAAAAAAAAGAAAAGAAAACAAAAAAAGGGAAGAAAAAAAAGAAGAAAAAAAGAAAAAGGAAGGGAAGACAAAAAAAAAAAAAAGCAGAAAAAGAAAAAGAAAAGGCAGAGAAAAAAAGAAGAAGAGAGAATTAAAAAAAAAGTAGGGAACGAAAAGAGATAAGGAGAAAAAACAAAAAAAGGAAGAAAGGAAAAAGAAGACCAGAACAAACAGAGGAAACAGCGAAAAGAAGAAAGAAAGAGGAGAGAACAGGGAAGAAGGAAAAAAAAAGAAGAAAAAAAAAAAGAAGAAAAAAGAAAGAAAAAAAACAAAAAGAGGAGAAAAAAACAAAGGGAAAAAAAAAGGAAAAAAAAAAAGAAACAAAAAAAAAAAGAAAGAAAAAGGAGAAAAACGGAAAGAAAAAAAGGAAAAAAGAAGGAAAAAAAAGAGGAGGACAAGAAAAGAAGAAAGAAAAAGAGGAAAGAGGAAACCGGAGCGAAAAAAAAAAGAGAGGGAAGAAGGAGAAAAAAAGAAAAAAAACAGAAAGAAAAAGAACAGAGGAGAAACGGAAAGAGAGAAAGAAAGAAAGAAAACAAAACAGAGAAAAAAGAAAGGACAGGAGAAAAAAAAAGAGGAAGAAAAAAAAAGAAAGAAAAGGGAAGAAAGAGAAAAAAGCAAGAAAAAAAGAAAGAAAGGGAAAGAAAAGAAGAAAAAGAAAGAAAAAAAGAACACGGAAAAAAAGACAAAGAAGAGAAAAAAGAAGAAAATAAGAGGAAAAAAGAAAAGACAAAGAAGAAAATAACAAGAAACGAGAAAAAGAGAACAAAAAAGAAAGGGAAAAAAAAAAAAAAAAAAAGAAAAAGAAAGGAAGAAAAGAAAGAAAGACAGAAAAAACGAAGCGAACGAAAGGGAAAAAAAAGGGAAAAAAAAGGGAAACGAAAAAAAAAAAAAGAAAAAAAACAAGGAAAAAGAAAAAGAAAAAGAAAAAAGAAAGAGGCGAAAAAGGGGAAAACGAAACAGGAAAAGAAGAAGAAAGAAAAGGGAAAAGAAAAGAAAAAACGTAAAAAAAAAAAAAAACAACGAACGAAAAGAGAAAAAAAAGAAAAAAAGACGAAAGAGAAGGAACAAGAGAAGAAAAAAAAGGAAAAAGACGAAACAAAGAAGAAAAGAAGAAAACAGAAAAGAAGAAAGATGCAAAAAGGAAAAAAAAGAACCGAGGAGAGAGAAGAAGCGAGGGGAAAAAAAAAAGAGAGAGAGACGAAGAAAGAGGAACGAAAAAAAAGGAAGACAAAAGGAAAAGAGGGAAGAAAAAAAGGGGAAAGAAAAGAAAAAGAAAAGAGAAAGAACAAAGAAAAGAAAAAGGAAAAAAAAAAAAAAGAAGAAGGAAAGAAAAAAAAAAAGAAAAAGAACGAAAACAAGCAAAAAAAAAAAGGGGGAAACGAAAACAGAAGGAAAAAAAAACAGAACGAAGAAAAAACGGAAAAAAGAAAAGAGAAGAACAAAAAAAAAAAAAAAAAAAAGGAAAGAAAAAAAAAAACAAAAAAAATAAAAAAAGAAAAAAGAAACAAGAGAAAAAAAAAACGAATAAAAAAAAAAAAAAAGAAAGGGAAAAAAAAAAAAAAAAAAAAAAAAAAAAAAAAAAAGAGAAAAAAAAAAAAAAAAAAAACATAAGAAAAAGCGAAAAAAAAAAGAGAGGAAAAAAAAACAAAAGAATGAAAAAAAGAAAAAAAAAAACGAAAAAAAAACAAGAGACGAAAACAAAAGGAAAACAAATCTAAAAAGTAAGAAGGAAACAAAAAGCAAAGAAAACGAAAAAGAAAAAAAAAGAAACAAAACAAGAAAAAAAAACAAAGTAAAGAGAAGGAAAAAAAAAAGAAAAAACAAAACAAAAAAAAGAAAAAAAAAAGAAGAACAAACAAAAAAAAAAAACAAGAAGACGAAAAAGAAAAAAAAAAAAAAAAAACGAAAGACAAAAAAGAAAAAAAAAAAAAAAAAAGAAAAAAAAAAAAAAGAAAGAAAAAGGAGAAAAAAGGGAAAAAGACTAAGAGAACAAAAAAGGAAGAAGGAAAGAAAAAGAAAATTAAAAAAAAAAAAAAAAAAAAGAAAAGGAAAAAAAATATACGAAAGAAACAAAAAAAAAAAAAAAAAAAAGAAAGAAAAAAAAAGAAAAACAAAAAAAGCAAAAAAAAAGACAAAAAAAAAAAAAAAAGAAGACAAAAAAAAGAAAGGAGAAAAACAAAAAAGAAGAAAGAAAAAAACAAAGAAAAAAGAAAAAAAAGGACGAGGAAAAAAAAACAAAGAAAAAGAGGGGGAAAAGAACAGAGCGACAAGGAGGAAAAAAGAAAAAAAAAAAAAGATAAAAAGGAAGGACGGACGAAGAAAGAAAAAAAAAAAAAAAAAAGAAAAAAGAAAAAAAGAAAAAAAATAAAATGAACAGGCGAAGAAAAAAAAAACAGAAAAAGAAAAAAAAAGAAGAAGGAAAAGACAGATGAAAAAGAAATAGAAAAAACAGAAAAAAAAAAAGGAAGAAAAGAGAAAAAAAAAAGAAAAAAAGGAAAAAAAAAAAAAAAGAGAAAGAAAAAACAGTAAAGAAAGGAAAGAGGAAGGAGAAAAGAAAAAAGAAAAAGAAAAGGAAAAAAACAAAAAAAAAGAAAACAAGGAAGGAACAAGGAAGGGAAAAAAAAGAAAAACGAAAAAGAGAAACAAGGAGAAACAAAGCGGAAAAAAAGAGAAAACGGGAAGAAAAAAAGAAAAGAAAAAAAAAAAAAAACAAAAAAAAAGAAAAAAAAAAAAAAAAAGAAAAACAAAAGAAAGAAAAAGGAAAGAATAAAAGGGCGAAAAAAAAGAAGAAAAAAAAAAAAAGAAGGAAAAAGAAAAAGAAAAAGAAAAAAAAAAAAAAGGACGAAAAAAAAAGAAAATAAAAAAAGGAAAGACAAAGAAGAAAACCAAGGAACAGAAACGGAAAAAGAGCAAAGAAGAAACAAAAAGGAAGAAGAAACGGAAGAGAAAGGAGAAGCGAAAAAAGAAAACAAAAGGAAGAAACGAAGAAAAAGGAACAACAAAAAGGGAAGAAGAACCGAAACAAAGAAAAAAAGAAAAAAAAGTAAGAAAACAGGAACAAGAAAACTAGAGAACCGGAAGGAGAAGAAAAAAAAAAGGAAAAAAAAAAAAAGGGAAGAAAAAAAAAGACAGAAAAAAAACAGAGGCGAGCGAAAAGGAAAAAAAGAAAAAGAAAAGAAGGGGAGAAGAGAACGAAGAAAAAAACAAAAAGCGAAAAACGGGAAAGGTATGGAAAAAAAAAGAGAAAAGGAAGAGAAAAAACAGAAGAAAAACAACGAAAAAAACGAACGAAAAAAGAAAAAAAAAAAAGAAAAAAGAAAAAAAACAAGGAGGAAAAAAAACGAAAGAGGAAAGAAAAAAGGAAACGAAAAAAGAAGAAAAAAAGAGACAAAAGAGGCAAAAAAGAAGAAAGAGAAAACAGAAAAACAGAAACTGGAAAAAAATAAAAAAAAAGACACGGGAGAACGAAAAAAAGAAAAAAAGGCGGGAAAAAAAAAAAAATTTCGAAATCAAGAACAAAACGGAACAATGAAAACGAAAGAAAAAAAGAAAAGGAGAAAGAAACGAGGAAAAAAAAGGAACAAAACGGAAGAGAGAAAAAGAACAGAAAAGAAAGAAAGAAATAAACAAAAAGAGGAAAAGAAAAAAGACAAAAAAAACAAAGGAAGAGAGGAAACAAAAAAAAAACAGAAAACAGAAAGTAGAAAAGGGAAAAAAAAGGAAAGGAAAAAAAAGAAGAGAACAAGAAAAAACGGAAAAGAAAAAAAAAAAAGAAAAAAAAGAAGACAAAAGAAGCGAAAAAAGGAACAGAAGAGAGAAGAAAAAAAGAAGAAAGGAATGAAGAGAAAAGGGAAAAGGAGGAAAGGACACAAAAAAAGAAAAAAGAAAAAGAAAATCTCCCCCATACGTTTGTAGTACTCGGTGAGGCGCATCCATAGACCCCATAAACGATGAAATCGTTCCACAAATGTAGAAGCCCTAGCCATTTTAATTCCTCTGGTAGCCATTTTAATGTCACCTTGCCGCCATTTTGTAAAATGGCTGCCACGCCCTCAGAGGCTAAATCTGTGGTGGCCAAATATCCAAATCGCTTCATAATATGTCCTTTCTACAAGTGTGCCAAATTTGGTGCTTTTATCACTAAATGCACATTAGGTTAGCTATGCTGCCCCACTATCACAAGGAAACACCAGGAAAAGTCTCTGGTTCAGGATGATTCAGGAATGTATAAAATAGAAAACTAGTCTTTGTGAACACCAGTGTCGATCTGCCTCAGTGGACACGTAGAACAATGGATAGATGAAGAGAATGTTGATCGTGGTATGCTCATCACCGTGGATAAACGTTCTGTTGATTTTATCCAAGACTCAGCAATGGGTGGGAGTTGATGAAGAGTCCAAATTATCTGTTTCTTTGCTGTTTGTTGTTAGTGTAATATTTTATGTGACTTTTCAATTCCCTGAAACAAACTAAATTGTGATCAAACAACGAAGCGGAAAACATGAACTTTTGTTTGCATTGCCACCTTATCGTATTGTAACGTACTAATTACACTGTGGTGGTGTTGTGAAGCAGTCTCTTGGCAAGAGTTATGCTTGGTAGCTTGCTGTTGCATTCCCAGCAATCAGTCTGGATTCTGTAAAAATAAATAAATAAATAAATAAGACACCATGGGATCTTTAACTTCCACCATTTGGTGTGAGTAGACAAGACCCCCAGTTTGACGTCAATTCGAGGAACAATGTACTTTGTGATACAAGCTCCTATCTGGCAGTTCAGTCGGGTCAGGAATCGAACCCAAACTAGACAACTCAGAGGTAAGTGAGCTACCTCAGCTTCATCCTTGGGCAGACATAATAAAACAATACATTATATTGCAGTCACACACAAACACACACACACACACACACACACACACACACACACACACACACACACACACACACACAACACACACACACACACACACACACACGCACGTAAATAGAACCATGATTAAAAAATTGTTTTTTTTTTGAACATTTGAAGTATATTTGATCCATTTAATACATACACTAGTATTTTGCAGATTTCAATGCTTTGCTCTTTCAGACTCAGAACTAACAATTCCAAAATTTCTACTTGTGGGATTTCTGCCCAGGCTTCACGCAAAAGGTTTATCAATTCTGCCCGTGATGTTGGTTTCCTGGACCTTTTTTTCCCCCGCGCAGCTCGATCCAATATGGCCCAAAGGTGTTCAATGGGATTCATGTCAGGAGA
>CM068955.1:145418397-145431786 GCA_035128595.1 Eptatretus atami | reverse complement strand
GTTATCACTGCAGAACGGAACGGACCGCTTAAGCGGTTCGTGTCCCAAACCGACCTGCGTCGAGGTACGGCTGCCCGGTCGGCTCCCCGCGCAGGTACTAGGTATATCGAATTCGGCGAGTGACCCTATCTTGCGCGGGTAGACAATTGGCACGGCCGTGGTGGGTGAAGACCCACCCGTGACAGGGTTCCGGCGTTAGCTCCGGAAAGTCACGACTGAATTGTCCGTCCGGTGCGCGACGCGCGGTTGCGATTAGAGGTATGCGGCGATCGCACGCCGGCGGGCGCAAATGTTAACAAATATATATACAACATATATATGTGTGTATATATATATATATATATATATATATGTATACTGTATACATACATAAATACATACATTCATTCATTCATATGTGTATGTATTATATATGTATGGTTTTATATATATATATATATATATATATATATATATATATATGTAATTTATTTGTGCAAAAAGCATGCTTACTAAGATTATTGTCACACAATCATAAAGCTCATTCTCAATTTTAATTGTGAAGATTATCTGCTTCTATTAATTACATATTTTATTTTTTTATTAACAATGATGCTAACCTTTGTTAGTAAGAATTTCGAGGTAAAGGATGAAAGCTCAACATGTCTGGTGTACACCTGTTTCACAGGTAAGTAAGGTGCATCATGCATCCCGGCTTGTGAATTGAACATGGTTGCAGTGGATAGAGCATGAAGTTATGTGAGATCTCAAAACCCAAAGAGCCGTCATATTTAAAATCCTCTTCAGCACTTCGTGTGAACTTGTTCTTTAAAGGAAAACTCGCTTTACAGCAATTAGTGGAAAGGTTCTACTTTTCTTTGGCAGCCTCAGCTTGATGTTCGTCTTCAGGACCCAGAGCAAAGGTCACCAAAGGAGTCCCGGCAGGGGCTATTGTCATGGGTGAAAGGTCACTGCTTATCTGTGATCTTTAATCCACGTTTTTCCGCCATGACAGGCAGGACAACCACGAGAAGTTTGAGCAATTAGGAAGAGCTCAACGCAATTTCGACATGTACTTTGGCTTTTGAGTTCTCGTGATTTAACAAAAATACAGCTGCACAACTTCGAGGGACAATCTTGTGAAAAGTCCATCATTGGGTTTCCTTGTCCATATTACCATTAACCATGTGGATGTGAATTCCTTTTGCTCTGAAATTTAAAAAAAACAACTTACTCCTTCATGAGCAATTCATAACATGAAGGTGGCAGAAAGCTGGGATCACATCATGACATCTTCAAATATTGCCACAAATGAACAGCAATTGTAATGATGCAACAACAAAAAAAAAATCAAGTGAAAATATGAGAGAATTTATCAGAATAATGGAATAAACAGGAAGAGAAACAGAAGATGGCAGATTAATTGTAATTACTAAAAGAGGTTATCTGCATGTTACATCCACCAAAATGCCAACATTCTTCACCTGCCCAGGCTCTTGCTTTGACTCATATATCCTCTTGTTCTTTCATTAACCTCACCTCTACCACCAAGTCCACTTTCTCAATAGATTTTTCATCTTTTTTTAATTGTAGGTCTCACGAGATTTCGGAGAGATCAGTCAGTGGATTCAGAGCACGTACATATATGTATATATAAACACAAATGTAGGATAACTGTTTTTGGTTTTTTTTTCATATTTGCTATCATCATTTTGTGTTGAGTGTGGTGTATTTGTTATTGCTTAAGGTTGCAGTAATGTCAGTAGTGGCTGGCAGGATGGCCTAGCAGAGGTATGCACACTTGCCTCTAACCCATCTAGCCTGGGTTTGACTCTCGACCCAACTATAAACTGTCGTCCCGGTGTTTCACAGGCAGGGTGGTTTATCAATGTGTGTGTCGTCCCTGGGATGGACGTCAAACTGGGTGTCCCGTCTGTCGGTAGTCGTCGGTGGACACATTAAAGATCCCACGGTGTCCTTCACAAAGAGTTGGTGAGCTTTCGCTGTCACCATGAACAAATTACAAATTCCTGCCCTCATAACTGCTGGGAAGGCAATGGCAAACCACCCAGCATAACACTTACAAAGAAACTGCTTCAGCAGCACCAATGCTCGGTAACAGAGTATGATGCATCAAAATCAGAATCAGAAAGAAGCTTTGGCATGGGATATTGTTATATGGGTGAAACGTTCAACGATTCAATTGGTCTTGTTTAAAAGTTTTGTTTTAAGGCCCATATGTATTAGCAGCTAGTTGAGAGCAGTTGTTAGATAAGTTATTTTTGTAGTCAGTGAACAGTGCAGGAAAAGAAAGGTATTGAAATGAGTAAATAGAGAGTAAGTCAATCGAGGAATAAGGAAAATAGAGGAAGAATATAAAAGGTGTGATTAATGTTTGATGTGAACAATATCAGGGATACAGGAAATGGAGGTTAGCCATTGCTGTTGGACAAATGAATAAATTGCACACTTGATGATAGTAATAGGTAGTTGAAGGAATGGATGGCTACGATGCACAAAGTAATAGCGGTTGAATAATTGAGACAAAATTTAGCCATGTTTTTGAAGGAAGTCTACAGGGTGGAGGTAGGGTGAGTGTAGGTATTGGTTAGGGAATGATGAATGTAGGCAATGCTGATTAGTTGAGTGTAGATAGTGGTGAAGGTAGGAGTCATGTAGGCAGTGGTGAATGTATGTAATGGTGAGGATGGGGCAAGTGTGGGCATGGGTGAAGGTGGGGAAAGTGCAGGAACAGGTAAGGGTGGAGCGAAGGGTGGAGCGAGGGCTGGCATGGGTCAGGGTGGAACGAGGGCTGGCACGGGTAAGGATGGAATGAGGGCTGGCAAGAGCGATGGTGGAGGGCTGGCATGGGTAAGGGTGGAGTGAGTTGCTGGCACTGGTGAGGGTGACTGAGTGCATGCAGGGGTGAGGTTAAACTGATAGTATGATTGGTAAGGCCAGGCAGAAAAAATAATTACAGGAAGGGTAAATGAAACAAAATATTCAATACCATCAGCTTGAGTGGAACGGGTAAGGAACGGTAATAAGATGAGGGAGCTATAGTGAAATTAGATCGTGAAAATGTGATATACAGTGCCTTTAGAAAGTATTCACACCCCTTGACTTTTTCACATTTTGTTGTGTTACAGCTTGAATTTAAAATGGGTTAAATTAAGATATTTTTGTCACCGATCTCCATAAAATACCCCATAATGATAAAGTGAAAACATGTTTTTAGAAGTTTTTACAAATTAATTAAAAATGAAAAGCTGAAATGTCTTCCGTCAATAACTATTCGAACCCCCGAGTCAATACTTTTGTAAGTTGGATGGGGAGCATCGGTGAACAGCAATCAAGTCTTTCCACAGATTCTCAATGGGATTCAAGTCTCGGCTTTGGCTGGGCCACTCAAGGACTTTCACATTCTTGTTCTGAAGCCATTCCAGTGTTGCTTTGGCTGTATTCTTGGGGTTATTGTCCTGTTGGAACGTACATCATCGCCACAGTCGAAGGTCTTTTGCTCTCTGAAGCAGGTTCTCCTCAAGGATTTGCCTGTATTTGGTTCCATTCATTGTTCCCTCTATCCTTACAGGCCTCCCAGTCCCTGCCTCTGAAAAGCATCCACATAGCATGATGCTGCCACCACCTTGCTTCACAGTGGAGATGGCGTTAGATGGGTGATGAGCTGTGCTCGGTTTCCGGCAGACGTACCGCTTTGCATTCAGGCAAAAGAGTTCAATTTTTATTTCATCAGATCACAGATTCTTTTACCTCATGATTTCAGTCTTTCACATGCCTTGTTGCAAACTCCAGGCACGTTATAATGTGCCTTTTTCTCAGAAGTGGCTTCCGTCTGACCACTCTCCCAGAAAGCCTGGATTTGTGAAGTGCTGCAGAGACTGTTGTTCTTCTGGCAGGTTCTCACACCTCAGCCAAGGAACTCTGTAATTCTGTCAGAGTGGTCATTGGGTTCTTCGTCACCTCACTGACGAAGGTCCTTTTTGCCCCGTTGCTCAGTTTGGTCAGACGGCCAGCTGTAGGAAGAGTCTGGGTAGTTCCATATTCTTTCCATTTCCTAATGATGGATCTCACTGTGCTCTTGGGAACTTTCAACACTCTAGAAATTGTTTATACCCTGCCCCAGATCTATACCTCCTCACAATTATATCTCAGAGTTATACGGACAGTTCTTTGGAATTCATGGTGGAGTTTCTGCTCTGACGTGCACTGTCAACTGTGGGACCTTGTATAGAAAGGTGTGTTTCTTTATAAATCATATCCAATCAATTAAGTTGGCCACAGGTGGTCTCCAATCAAGTTGTCCAATCAACATCTCGAGGATGATCAAAGGAAATTGGATGCACCTGAGCTAAATTTGGAGTGTCATAGCAAAGGGGTTGAATACTTATTGATGCAAGACATTTCATCTTTTCATTGATTTGTAAAAATGTCTTGAAACAAGTTTTCACTTTATGATAATAGGGTGTTTTGTGCAGATCGGTTACAAAAAAATTAAATTTAATCCATTTTAAATTCAGCCTGTAATGCAACAAAATGTGACAAAAGTCGAGGGGTTTGAATACTTTCTGAAGGCATTGTAGTTGGTAGAAAACAAGACATGGTTTAATGAGACACAAAATTGGAGGACAGGATAGAAGGCCATAAGATGTATAGATGTCATAGAAAAAGAAAAATAGGAGGAGAAATCTGGGTTAAAAAAAACAGCACAGTATTGTATAGAGAGAAAGGGTTGACATGAAGAAGGGAATTGATCTCGAGGATTATGTGTGGATAGAGATGAGAGTTGGAAAGAACACCAAAGTACTTGTAGGATGATTGTTTTTAATAGATCCTAGTGTGAGAGAAGTACAGGATAAAAGGGTTAATGAGTAATTCAGAAAAGTGCTTAGGGAAGAGTATTGATTCTGGGGGATTTTTATTTGCCAGGGGATATATTGGGTCCAGGAACAGGGAAAGTGCAGAGCAGATTAAGATTTTCTCAATCTAGTGCTGTGATCTTCACTATTTTATAGAAGGGGGCCACTTTTGCCGATAAGACGTCAGTGTGAGAGCCGCCACATCACCTGCAGGACTCCAAAATGGCTGCTATTTGGCCCCGCCTCCACGTACTCCTTTATTTATTTTTTCTCGTTTTGGTTGCTGGGCTGCAAGCATAATTAATTGTTTGTATTCTGCCATCTACTGATGTAGTGATGTTACTTTTACGCTTCACATTGGAACACTCATTTGAAACCATTGGGTCAATTTGTTAGCACTTATGGCAGATTATGATGGGGTGTTTTCACATTTGTGTATTATCGGCCATGCGTTAGGGGCCACACTTTAGGCCACTAGGGGCCGCCAGTGACTCGCGGGCCGCACAATGAAAAACAGGGATCTAGTGCATAATTTATTAAGTGATTTAGTGGATAAATCCATGAGGAGAGTGCAGTGCTTTTTTATGTGATGATCCAAATACGGTGGAGAAGGTGAAAGTAGGAGAGCTCTAATGGAGAAATGATCATTACAGAGTGTTTGCAAGAATCAGTTAGGAGGTAGGGTTTGGGCTTGTAGAGCACTTGCCAAGTTGCTTAAGCACTCAAGCATGCAGTCAAATGAAATGGTTGATAAGGAACGGCTGGCTAGGTAAGCGATAGCAAGCTCATTGATAATGGAACACACCCCATGGATCAGCTTTTTGCATGAGTTTGTGTTTACGGCTGGCGGTGAGATAAGGAAGTTACCATTATTCCAATCACGTAAAATAATTTGAAATGTATCCACCCGAACGGCCAGGGGGATCACGTTATTAGGGTACCATTAGCCTTACAGGCTGTGGTCCACTGTTGTTTCTGTTCAGATTATTTTATTATTCTGTCCCATTTTGGGCTTTTTTTTTTTTGCTCGATTATTTTATCAAAATTTTTTTTCTCTGCAACCATTCGTCCAATTGACACAAAATTTTCACCATAGTATGTGTCTTTTTGGTTCGCAGGCGCCAGCAGTGACCACTATTTTTGTTGTGTCTGTGTGTCTGTCTGTCTGTCTGTGACTCTCCAGAGCATAGCTCTGTGACGTTTGATGCGATCTTGATGAAACTTGGACACAAGCTAGATATCATGGTCTAGTTGTGTCTTTTTGTATGAGGCGGAGCCACGCCCACTTGAGCTTTTTATTTATTTATTTATTTATTTTCCTCGATTTTTTTCTCGCAATTTCATTTCCTAGAAGCTGTGCGTAATGTCCATAAGTACAACATATAAAAAAATCCGATTTGATTTGGTCAATTTTGACGGAAGAAATAGGTTTTTACGGTAGGGCTTCCTCAATAATGCCCGCGAACCATCGTCACCTCCCGGCTTGTTTGGTAGAATTTTAATGTGATAATTGTGACGTCATAGGTCACGTGGTATGACAGCCATCTTGGATTAACCAAAAAAATTAAAAAAATTATATCTCAAACCACTGATCTGAAAAAATTTGAATCTTCACCCATGACATTCTACTCCGAATGGGGAATAAGGATGTTGTAATTATGACGTCAAAGGTGAAGTGGTAGGCCAGCCATAAATGCGTAAACATAAATACTTCTAAAATTATGAAACTTCATGCACATAATCTGTGCCCCAATGCCTATGAAATGCTTAAAGTCATGATGCCATCCGTCACATGGTTTGGCAGCCATATTGTTTTTTTCAAAAAAAAGGAAAAATTCTTCTCCAGAACCGCTTTAGAGATCGAAGTGAAACTGCACACATATGATCAGTGAGACATGCTGAATTTCACTGTTATGATGTCATAGGTCACATGGTCTGGCAAGCATCTTAAATTTACCTGAAAACCTTCAAAAATCTTCTGCTGAACAGATTGAGGGGAAACTTCACACATATGTTCCATATGAGTTGGGGATACTAGGGTGATAAAGAATAATTGATGGGTCACGTGGTTCAGTGGCCATATTGGATTGAAGAAAAATATTAAATAATGTCTTCCCTGAGTAAAGAGGATGTTGTTGGTCAGGTGTCTGATCAAAGGCGCGGAGGGAGGGGGGAGGGAGGGTGGGGCAATTGGTACCCGCCCATAACTGCTCGCATTTATAAAGCTTGGTGCCTCCAGTTATTTTTATTACTGCCAATTATCGTCCTATTATTATTGTTAATATTATAATTAATATTATTATTTTGCAATCCTGCAATGTTAATATTATTATTAATATGCTATTATCATTATTATGAGATATCCTTGGAAAAAAAAAGCACGATAAGGTGGAATGACGCTCTAGCTGCTCACCTTTCCAATGTGGAAAAGGCAATAAAACGGGAATTCCTCCGGATATTTCTGCAATCGAGGCTAAAGCAACATCGGCTAAGCGAGTGTGAAAATAACACGGAGTCCTCTTACTCATGAGTCATGATATAATTGAGGGTTCTGAAGTGTCACTCGTAATACCCTCTCCCACCACCACCAGGAGCGGCGCTACACGATACACATTTACGAAGATAATTTGCGTCGCTCGACATTGGGAATCCCTGGTGAAGAGGGCAAATTAAATCGATACAACCTTTGTCTTATGAATATGACCCGTAATCCTCTTGGCAAGTTTGTTTGGTTGAGATTGCATAAGTAACGACCGAATACATCGACATTGGACAGGACATCAAATGCATATATTAGTGTGAATTGCCCCACTGGGCCATTATTGTGTTTTGCATACGGCCCCCAAATGACTAACTATGTCTGGTGATTGTGAGGGCCAGGCGGTTGGTCCGTCTCGGCCAATCGAGGGACCTGGAAGTTTTTCATTCAGAATGGCTCGAACGACTAAGGCCCAATGAGGGGGAGCAGAAGCACTGCACTGTTGAAAAATGACATTGGGTTGCAGGTCTTAAATCTGTGGGAAGGTGAATCTTTCAAACATTCATGTAAATCGTTGAGGTCACTGTATCCTCTGCAAAGAAAAATGGACTCACCAAGCCGTCATGGAGAAGGCCACACCACACATTGTCCTTTGGACTGTCATGTATATGTTCACTGACCATGTGGGGGTTTTCAGAGCCCCAGATCCTCTCATTGTGCCGGATAACCTTCCCCGATACATGAAAGCAAGCTTCGTCTGTGAACATGACCTTTTTCAGGTAATCTTCGTCATCCTCTATGTGACAGCATTTCCAAGGCAAGGCCTTGCATTTGGGTCTGTCATTTGGTTTGTGGTCCTGCAGAATCTGCACTTTATAGGCAAAAAGCTTCAGTCTTTTATGCAAAATCCTGTGTGCAGTGGTGGTTGGTAGCCCGAGTTCTCTAGAATCGCATAAAGTTGATTTTCTGGGACTTTGTTGAAATGATTCACGCACTCGTTTAACGTCTGCTGCACTTGTGCTTGGTCGACCGCTACTTTTCTGTTTCTGACAACTTCCAGTCTCCTTAAACCTCTTGTGCCACTCTCTGATACTAGTCCACGATGGCGGGTTCCTTCCATATTTTGTGCCGGAATTACATTCAACTTGTGTGTCGGATCTCGTCTCGATGAATTATTTGATGCACTGAGATTTCTCCTTTGGAGTCGCCATTTTCTTTTACATTAAAAAAAAAAAAATGAAAATGGGGTAATTTTGCAGCGTGTCGCACAGGAGAAGGATCTGGGGGTGGTAATAGACATGGGAGATAAGCAAGCAGCACAGTGCCAGGCAGCTATAGGTAAAGCAAATAGGGTTTTAGGTTGTATTCAGAGGGGGATCATTTATAAATCAAAAGAGGTGGTGTTAACATTGTACAGGAATTTAGTGAGGGCCACATTGAGAATATTGTGTGCAGTTTTGGTCACCACAACTCAGGAAGGACATAGATGCCATACAGAGGGTTCAGCTCAGGGCTACTGGATTGATTCTGGGCCTAGCTTGACTCAGCTATGAGGATCGGCTGAAGGAGACAGGGCTTTATTCACGAGAAAGGAGGCGGTTACGAGGAAATATGATAGAGATGTTTAAGATGATGAAAGGTATAGACAAAACATGTGCAGATGAATTATTCAACAGAGTAGACAGTGATAGGACCAGGAGCCATAGCCTGAGAGTAAAGAAGAGGAGAGTTAAGATGGAAGTAAGGCAGGGGACTTTCACTCAGAGTGTAGTTAATGCATGGAAAAGGTAGTGTCAGCAGAAACAGTAGATACGTTTAAATTGGAATTAGATACGTACCTGGAAGTTATGGAGATCGAGGGGTATAGGGATGTTGGCAGGACTTTTAGGTAGCTTGAACATCGATGGGTGATTGTGTGCATGTGTGTGGAATGCTGTTGGTGGGGGTCTCGTCAAGGGGTGTTGTGTGGTTGATGCTGTGTGTTTTTTTAACCAAGTCCATGCCCCCTCCCCTGAGGAGGGGAAAAATATACATAAACCACAAAACGACAAAAGCTTTAAAAAAAGAACAATAATAATAATGATAATAAATAAATAAATACATACAAAGACCCACAAAAACACTATAAAAAAAATTAATAAATTTGCATTTTTTTTTCTTTGGATGTTGTGTTAATAAATTAGTGTGGTGTTGATGTCGCGCTGGCATGATGGACTGAATGGCCTCCACTTGTGTTTGATTTCCTTGTAAAAACCACCAGACCTGAAAATATAGAAAACTTTATGAGTTTCTGTGTCATATAAAACAAAGGGTATAATTGTATCATTTGTGGTACTAAATATATTTACATCAAAAGTTGTCCAGGTCTTTTTGGAACACGCTGTATTTAGGTTACAAAAAGTGAAGCAGAAATCATACACATGCAAATTCAACAAAGGGCTTCTAGCGTGACTCCATGCTCAGTGGGCAGCTCAGAAATTCATCAATAATTCAGAAAGGAGGACAGGACGAGAGAAAACACTTTGAGTGAAACGAAACTATATATGTTTCTCTATCTTATCACGATGAAAGTTCATGAGGGAGCCTGTACATAAATTATATGAATGAGACGTGGACATTGTGACACAGCTAATTCACATTTGAATCAGAATGTCAACTTTTATGGCTTGTAGCTGCTGGTGTGGAGATGATAGTACTCAGACCTTTAATATAGTACACTGAATCCTCCAAATCAAATAAAGGATGTAACACGGATCAGATTTTCAGCGCATATAGAGATACCATGATATATTCATTGTGGGTATTGTGAAACATCAATACCCATGACGTTTTTTTGCCATTGTTAGGGTTGAAATTTGTGTCAAATAGTCTTTGGAACGTAATTTTCAGGATTTAGACAAAATGGTGGCAATTTCAAAATATAACAAGTGGTGCCAGGCACAACAAATCCCGTCCATTTAAGGCATAAAGTTATTTTGGGGATCAAATTTAAATTTGATACATCCTTAACCGAATGTTGATTATAAGGAATAGAATAAGGAATATTTTAGTCTTTGTTTGAAGTCAATGAAACCATTTTTGACGAAGTTATGACCGTAAAATGATTTTGACCTTTCAAGGCCACGTAAGGTCAAAGGTGTCAAATGAAACCCAATAAAGGACTTGATATATGTCTTCCATAGTAAACACGCATATTCCTAACTTTTTTGATTAATAATGGAAAATATGTAATTTTGACCGATGACCATGACCCCCAAAACTTCGTACCCCACCGATCTTCACAAATATGCATTTTCACTATAGGAATGGGTAGGATTATAAGTGACAAATAGAATAAGGTTCACTATAAGCTTAGTTTGAAAAATCAGATCATTTTGACTAAGTTATGAGCGAAAAACGATTTTGATCTTTCCGTGACCTTGACCTTGACCTTTGATCCAATTGGACCCAAAAGTTAATGGGGTCGTCCAAGGTTCATTGCCCACCTGTGGATTAAATTTGATAGTGTTTGCTAAAGCCGTTTTGCCGTAAAGTTGCTAACAGACAGACAGACAAACAAACAAACAGACAAACAAACCGGACGATTACAATATCCCGCTCCCTCCCTCCGGGGGGCGGGATAATGATAACCAAGAAAAGGTCCACAAGGTAAGCCTTTGCTGTTTCAAGCCTTACCAGGGTTCTTCTACAGCTGCAGACATTCACAAGTAGCACATACTTGAGATCCAATGTTACACGTCCCCTCAGCCGTCGGACTGGTTTCATCACTTATTAACTTGTCGTTTTCATTATTGACAGACTCTTTTCCAAGTTCCTCCATCCAGCAGACATGTCCCATGACTCAGCATTTTTACATTGATTTTCCAGCTTCCTGGTTTCCCCACACAAAATTGAAAATAAGTCACCAGAAAACGAAATTCTAATACAGTATATTCCTGGGAGTTGATCAGCAATATCATATAACTCAGATGGTTTTTCCACTGAATTATATAATTATTTGTAAAGCCCTTTCACTACCCAATTAACATTACTTCCTAAACTTGTTTAGGAAAGGACGTTTTAGGATATGCCATGTGACTCCTCAGTGGCTGTACAGGACAAAAAAAATTAGAAAGAGTGAGGGAGTTATTGCAAGTCTGAGGAGTGAGAGGGAGAGGACTGAAGCAATAATGTCAGGGGGTAAGGTTGAATCAAAGTATAAAGAGAGGTTAACACAAGCATGTAGACCTTATTTACTTTGAGTACTTGCAAAAGCCCTTTAGGTTGTGATGCTACTTGAAGTCCATACCAGCCTTTAAATGTTGTTTGTTTAACCTGCAGCACGGCCGGATTAACCTTTCACACGCACTGGATTCCTGTCATTATGCCGATTATTTACGACCTGTCAGCTAGATCAAGTTGCAAAGTGGGAATTGCTTTCAAGAGTTCTTCCTTTCCACCTCCGAACATTTTATCCCTACCCCTGCCCCTATTTAGCCCCACACCCACAACAGCTTTGTCCCAAAACTTGTCGCTGTTCTTGGATAGATATGAAGGGGTCCATAAATTCCCCACCTCATCCCAGAAGGGCCTGGTTCAGCAGAGCCTGAGAAATGTTAAGGATTTCATCTCACCAAACCCTCCCTGAGATTGAAGCATTTTTGTTTTTTTTCACCACATTTCAGATAACTGTTGTCTGGTTAAAAAAAACATAACTTTTTGCTAATTCTATGTAAATGCCTAGTAACATTTTAATGAAGATCAATTTTGTTTTTGATTTTGATGTTATGTTTTTAATGAAATTCACAAAGTAGATCTTCACAGACCATTGTCACGGACTTCCGCCACAAATTTCTGGTACAATCGGTTTTCAAAAGCTTAGAGCTGCAACCATTCTTATAAATGTCTTCGACTCCATGCGTTCATGGAATATCGTTGAGAATCATGCAACATTAATTTGTAGAATGAACATCAGTGGAATGGAAATGTCACCCAAATATAGTTTTCCCCAAAAATTTGCACCCAGCAAGCAATGAGAAAACTCCATTGAACTTCCAACCAGCGAAATAAATTTAGTCAAAAAATAATAACGGGTTTCAACGAGTATGAATTTTAAAAATATACTTTAAACTAAAAGTACCTTTAAAGAGCTAATCAGTCACTGACGTACATAGCGGTCTGCAGTTTGTGAAAAGGAAATGATTGATACATCACCTTGCAAATATTGTTTATAGTTGTAACTAGAACGGCACTCGTTAGAGCTCATACCTCCACCAGGCTGAACAGTTTACATTTTGTATCCCACTGACAGACCAGATCTGGATCCAGACCTGAACCAAAATCGAATCTCCTTGTTCTTGTCACCTAACCAACTCATCCTCCTAGTTTTGTCATAATCCATCCACAACTTATTGAGATATTGTGCTATGTATCGTTTTTTTTGCCCCATCTCTCAATGGTGAAGAATCACTTTTAAAATGCCAGTATCCTGATCTTGATTTTCACCAATATCGAATCAATTCATCCTTGTCATATATCCAACCTGTCCACCAAGTTAAGTTTCATTCAAATCCGTTCATAACTTTTTGCGATATCCTGCTCACAAACAAACAGGGGCGAACTCATAACCTCTGTCCACCTTCAGTGGCAGAGGTAAAAAGAACATTCTCGATGTTCATTCTCCACTGACCAACACTTCCTCTTTCATACTGCTTTACATTCTCATTGAGTAGTGTTCTATTGAAGCCCTCCCCCTATCCCCTCGTCCCCTCACCCCTCTCCCCACCACCACCAGTGTGGATCTCAGGCCTTAATGTTAACTCCACTTGTAATCATTTTTTCAATACTCAAACCTAACACATTTTTACTGTATAAATTAACACACCAATTAAACCCTGGTATGATGGTGCAGTGGCAATGCATTTATTTTTGAGCTGGCTTGTCTGGGTTTGATTTTTGCTTGACTGTAAACTGTGGGATTGTTGCTTCATGGGCGGGGCATTGCATCACAGTGCGCGTTAAGCTTGATGGATGATGGATGGAGATAGGGGAGGAGAGAGAGAGAGAGAGAGAGAG
>CM068955.1:145391943-145408026 GCA_035128595.1 Eptatretus atami | reverse complement strand
TTCGTTCTCCTCAAGGGAGATTTACAGTGAGATAGTTCTGATTGTGACATTTACAGTGAGATCTTCTGATATATATATATATATAATACTACGAATACAGCGAAGTATTCTGATTGTTATAAACACAGCGAAGCATTCTGATTGTTATAAATACAGCGAAGCATTCTGATTGTTATAATACAGCAAAGCATTCTGATTGTTATAAATACGAAGCATTCTGATTGTTATAAACAGTGAAGCATTCTGATTGTTATAAACACAGCGAAGCATTCTGATTGTTATAAAACACAGCGAAGCATTCTGATTGTTAAAAACACAGCAAAGCATTCTGATTGTTATAAATACAGCGAAGTATTCTGATTGTTATAAACACAGCGAAGCATTCTGATTGTTATAAACACAGCAAAGCATTCTGATTGTTATAAACCAGCAAAGCATTCTGATTGTTTATACACAGCGAAGCATTCTGATTGTTATAACACAGCGAAGCATTCTGATTGTTATAAATACAGCGAAGCATTCTGATTGTTATAAATACAGCGAAGCATTCTGATTGTTATAGACACAGCGAAGCATTCTGATTGTTATAAATACAGCAAAGCATTCTGATTGTTATAAACAGTGAAGCATTCTGATTGTTATAAACAAGCGAAGCATTCTGATTGTTATAAACACAGCGAAGCATTCTGATTGTTATAACACAGCGAAGCATTCTGATTGTTATAAACAGCGAAGCATCTGATGTTATAAAACGGAAGCATTCTGATTGTTATAAATACAGCGAAGCATTCTGATTGTTATAAATACAGCGAAGCATTCTGATTGTTATAAATACAGTGAAGCACCGATTGTTAAAAACAGCGAAGCTTCTGTTGTTATAAATACAGCGAAGCATTCTGATGTTTATAAATACAGCGAAGCATTCTGATTGTTATAAATACAGCAAAGCATCTGGTTGTTATAAATACAGTGAAGCATTCTGATGTTATAAATACAGCGAAGCATTCTGATTGACATCCTGTAATTCAGGGAAACTCTCAATGTAGTCAAAATGTATACCGAGGCATTGCGATTAACGAAGAAAAATTACTGAAACTTGTTTCAATTCCTGTAGCCTTTAATAAGTTATATATCAGAACTCTTCGTATGGAATTTTAACTCGCAATTCGGGCTGGAGTACACAGTAATATGGTGAGATATTCCCATCCTAGTAAACAAAGATAAGGCAAGATATTGCGATTATATCGTACACAATCATCTACAGTTAAATATTCTAATTACAGGACACTAATACAGTGAGGCATTTGGATTATATTGTGCAATCATACAATGAGAGTCCAGTTGTAATACACAATAATATAACGAGGATATTATGACTATAATCAACA
The DNA here is from genome assembly GCA_035128595.1 of Eptatretus atami. Classification (NCBI taxonomy): domain Eukaryota; kingdom Metazoa; phylum Chordata; class Myxini; order Myxiniformes; family Myxinidae; genus Eptatretus; species Eptatretus atami. Next base: position 145,406,638 of record CM068955.1, on the reverse strand, counting down.
ACAATGATATGAAATATGTTCCGATGTACAACATAATAACTACAGCAATAAATTCCATCTGATCATACACACAATACGACAGTGAGATATTCCCACTGTGCAACCATAATACTTCAACAAATAATTTGACTTTAGTAAATAATAATACAAGATATTTAATTGTACTACAATTAATATAGCGAGATATTTTGACTGCACAGCATGATATAACGGCGAGATATCCGATAGCAATACAAAATACAACAGCTAGATAATCCGACTGTAGTACACACCAATTCAACAAGATATTCTGACTGTAATGCCACAACATAACAGGGAGCTATTCCGACTGTACAAGGACACAAAAATGCAAGTACATATTCCACTTGTAATAAACAATAATATCACGAGATATTCTGATTGTGGTATACCACAATAATATACAGTGAGATATTTTAATTGCACTGCAAAATAATGCAGCAATTTTTCTGATTGTAGTGCACAATTATACAGTGAGATTTTACAATTGTACACAAATTATACAGTGAGATATTATAGTCCCTATATGGTACACAATAATACAGTGAGATATTCCCATTGTATTACATAATAATACAGCAATATTTCTGACCGTAGTTAGCAATAATCGAGCAAGATATTCTGACTATAGTACACAATAATATCATGAGATGCTATAGTAAAATAATTTACAGTGAGATATTATCGTCATATTATAGTACAAATCTCATTGTGAAACGCAATAAATGACATCCCATGTCCGATGAAGAAACACAGCATGGTATCAGGTCCTAAGGAAGTTTTGTGAAAGGTTATATGCCAGGATTTACAATGATCAATGAATCTGGCACACCTGAAGGACCAAAGGTCAGGCCACCATGAGAGACCTGCAGTCGATGGAAATCCCCATGAGGATTGTCTCTAGGAATGGAGCACCGTGACCAGAAGGAGTGTAGTACATTGGCCTCACTGGGAGTCAGTGGAAAGGGACAGAATTGGAGGTGCGAACAGGTATGCATAAGGAAGGAGGGTGGAGCTCAGGTCTGGTTGAACCTCTCGGGAGCAAACGAGTGTTGGGCTGGTCCGAATGTAGGTTGGATGTTCCGATTCTGATCGATTCCCTTGGAATAGTGGGCAACGCTGTGGGGTAAAGCAGGCCGATAACCGTAGGTAATGATCGAGGCCAAAGGCTGCAGCAATGATGTGCACCCATGGGAGGGTCCACAAAGGTCGAGGAAGGGCTATGGTAAAAGCGCCAAAAGTGGGGCAATCCTCAGGGAGGTCGGAGTGCCTGTTTCAAAAGCATAATGGTGCCTTCGGCCCGGCGGGTGCAGAACTTTGCTACGGCCGCTGGAGTGAGACGTCGTCGCAACTTCCCTGAACGACCACCGATAAACACGTCATCGCTGGAAGGGTCAAGCATCCAATAGTTCCCTTGCCAGGGTCATCGTAGTGGCGTGGAACCTTGACAAAACATTTATTGAGGCTCAGATTGTGACGGATGGAGTTCTGCCAGCCCTGGCAGTTCTGCCGATAGTATGGAAACCTCCGCATGATGTGCTCATAGATACCGCTTAGGGTGAGTCGTCTCTCGGGGCTTGCCTATAGCCATCATGATGAGTGCATTGTAACTGAATGGAGGCTTCTCTAGGTTCTTCTCTTCCTCATCCTCTCCTGTGAAAGCTTCTCCATGGACTTCGTTAAAGGTCACTTGAACTAGCATCTTCACCTGTGATTGCTGTCTGCTCGTTATGAAGATCATTCTTAAAGGAGGCATCTGCACTCACCGCTTCAGGTAGGAGACGAGCAATGCTGAATGAAGATCCGCTCACAGCCGCTTTCACATTGGAATGTGAACGAAGACCCACGAACTATCTCCTTATATCTGGACCTAATGAAGATCCATTTACCAAAGCTTTCACCCACGTCCAAGGAAAACTGTTTACCTCCACCTTTACATCGACACTTTCTCCCATGGCTGATAGAATCCGATTCTAATGATGCGTGCACACTGCCTCATAGCAAGCTTGCTATTCCGTGCCTTGGCAAGCTTCAAAGAAGAACTACTGCCATCAAGTGGGAATAAGTAATTGTATGGTGTAACTTTCCTAACCATGCCATCACTCATTACCCCGCTACAGGCGGCCCGCCCACATTGGCTTCATCAGAGCTCTTCAAGCACGACCTCGAGTTGACTTCTTCGAGCGAAAGTTTCCTCTAGTCGCTTGGTCGAGGACCTGCAACACTTTGTGTTTAAGGTAAATAAATAATAAATAATGATTTGGATCACTATTTTATAAATATTATTTTGGTTAATCGGTCTAGATTTCAGTTGTCCATTATAATTGTTTGATGCAACCAAACTGTTGGGGAAGGTGTGCGCAAACGTTTACGCCGCAGGGGACCTTTATTTACCTGGGAAACCGACTGCGTAATTAACATTACTGTTTGTCTCTAACGTTGTCTTACAAGATAAACAATACAGAACATCAACGAATATTTGCCACATAGAAACAGTTGGAGAATTTTACCAAGAGGTTAGCATCGAACTCCATATTTTATAATCAAATTAATACGTATTTTCTACATTTTATTGAAATTTTTTATGGTTTGTCTATATGAGAACAATATGCGATGTGCACTTCATTAATTCACTCGGGTTTGCCAAACATTGTTCCTCATTTAATTGCAAATAAACTAACAACAGTTTACTTATTTTTATATATTTAAGTCAATCGTATTCCGAACAGCACAGATAATTCCACTCATACTACAATGGCACTCGGTAGACACACACCTCTATAGGCTGAATAGTTTACATTTTGTATCCCACTGACAGGCTGGATCTGCATCCTAGTTTTGGCATAACTCGTCCACAACTTTTCCAGATCCTCACCAAAATCTAATAATTTCGTCCTCATACACACAACCTGTCCACCAAGTTTCGGCGAATCCATCCACAACGTTTTTGCGATATTCTGCTCACAGCCAAACAGACAGATTTGAAAACATAACGTCCATCCACGTCGGCGGCGGAGTTAAATAGATTCTTTGTGCATTGGCGAATGCAGTAAGTCGTCTAACACCACAAATAATCCGTTAAACGATCATAATTGTCCATATTCTGCCAGCCCGAATCCTTTTATAAATGTACTAAATTATTTATGGTTGTAGTATGCAGCGACTTCATATGAGATCCTTACTTTATTTACAAATAATGACTCTTTCATTTGGCTATTTTAGTAGTATTGGTGTTATGCTGTTATTAGGTATTTATTTTATACAAAATTTCAAGAAATTTTGGATATACAGGGTGGACCAAAAAGAAAGGACATTTGATCATGTCAAGATTTTCTTAGTAATACGGTTTGAACAAATTTCAAATTTATTTGATTGTCTGTGACACAATTTATTTTATATTTTTACAGGTATTCAAAATAATGGGGAATTTAACATAGAGCAGCGCATCTTTATTTATGACATGTACATTGGATCGACGTCACCAAATAGTGTGCAGAGAGCATTTCAGAGAAGATTCTCAGCATCTCGTGTACCTTTACAAAACAATAAAGGTATTTTTTGCGAAAGATGAAAGATACTTGCCCATTACAAAATGCAAATATGGGGTGTTCAGTCTATTGAAGCTGTATGGCAATGCTTGAGAGAAGTCCACACAAATCAACAAAAACAACTCTCATCTGAAATAGGAATTGGTTACACATCAGTGCAATCATACTGAAGGAAGACATTGGACTTCTTCCTTACAAGATCCGGCTTTTTCAGACTCTTCGTGAAATGGTCGTAGAAGACGGTATGAATTTTGTAAATGCTTTTCTGAAGCACTGAAAAATTAAGACCTCGGTATCGATGTGTCATTTTCTCTGATGAGTGCCACATGTACATTAATGGGATGATGAATAAACAGAATTGCAAACTTGCGGATTGGGAAAGCCACAATAACATGAGGAAGCATCACTTCACTCTCCGAAAATCACCATCTGGTGTGGAGTGAGATCGTCACGAATCTTGGTTCCTATTTTTATGAAGACCCGATACCGAAACAGCAGTAATTGTTATATCAGATCGTTATTTCAGATGCCGAAAACTTACCTGTAGAACAGGGAGATAAATAATGTAAATTCTGGTTTCAACAAACTGGAGACACATCTCACACCTCTAAGAATGTCTCACTTGGTTGAAGGAAAATTTTCTAATCGCCGAATCAGTCACAGAACTGAATTCCCGTGGCACCCCAGATCCCTGACTTGTCTCGTTGGATTATTATTTTCGGAATAATCAAAGGGAGAGTGTTTCACTTGAAGCCAACACTATTTGAAGAATGCAGCTATTCAGATTATCTTGGGAGTTATGTAAGACACCCTTCAGAAGTTAAGCGTACTGTTCCGTATAAGAAAATGGATGAAACAGATGGGAGATCTATTGATCACTTGGTTTAAATATTGAAACTCTAGACTGTACAAAAAATTATTTCATATCTGTCATTTGTGTGGAGTTATGATTGTCTGCTTTATTTACCTTTTTGTGGCCCACACCTACCCTGTATAACAAACTATGCTGATGTTGAAGGACCATACTCTTTACAGTACTTCAAGATGGGTGTGCCATGAGCCTGGTGTGGCTTAGTGGTGAAGGCGGTTGCTTGGGATTTTCGGGGTCCTGAGTTCGAGCCCGCTGGCCGCTGAGTTAGCCGGGAGGTAGATTCAGCCTGTCATCCTTCCGAAGGTCGGCGAAATGAGCACCAGTATACTGGTAATTATCCCTGCAGGGTTGAAGGCGACTAAAGGTTGGCGTCAGGAAGGGCATCCGGCCCGAAAAATTGCCACAAGAAAGGGTACCACGATTGGAGCCTGCAAAGCTGACCCCTGTTCATGGAAAAGCTTCAAATTGGTGTGATGATGAAGCATGGTGTTGCCGAAGCAATTTTTGGCAAGGGTGATATTGGTGGTTTGCCATTGCCTCCTAGCGTTGTGTGGCCATGCTCTATCCTTTTAAATGCTGAGCATCAAGCAAGGAAGCAGTATGTACCATTTTTTAGAGTCCTTGGTATGACTCAGCTAAGGTTTGAACAACCGACCTCCCAGACGTAGCAGATGTTCTCACCAGATGCCACTGAGTCTGGTTAACACACTATATTGCATGAATTTTCAATGCAACCAACGAGAGAGCACAACATGATAGATAACTTCTTACATTCCCCAGGAAAAAACGAAACGGAAAGAGTCTGTTCCATTCCTTAGAAAGAGGTCTGTTCAAAAAGTTCTACCAACAGAACACTCATGGAAGATACATCAGCTTTTTTTTTTAGATAAAAGTGCATATGTAATGAGTTTAATATATAATTTTAATCCATATTTATGCCTCTTATTTGTGTATTGGACTAGTGATACGTTTGTATAACCTTTTAAACATACGTCATATTGTTACGAATTTGGAACCCATGAGCACTCAACATTCAGGTCCCCGTAGATCAGTTTTTTGATAAGTTGATGTATAGTTAGCATTCTGATTGTTATAAACACAGCGAAGCATTCTGATTGTTATAAACACAGCGAAGCATTCTGATTGTTAAAAACACAGCAAAGCATTCTGATTGTTATAAATACAGCGAAGTATTCTGATTGTTATAAACACAGCGAAGCATTCTGATTGTTATAAACACAGCAAAGCATTCTGATTGTTATAAACACAGCAAAGCATTCTGATTGTTATAAACACAGCGAAGCATTCTGATTGTTATAAACACAGCGAAGCATTCTGATTTTATAAATACAGCGAAATTCTGATTGTTATAACACAGCGAAGCATTCTGATTGTTATAAATACAGCAAAGCATTCTGATTGTTATAAACACAGTGAAGCTATTCTGATTGTTATAAACACAGCGAAGCATTCTGATTGTTATAAAACAGCGAAGCATCTGATTGTTATAAACACAGCGAAGCATTCTGATTGTTATAAAATACAGCGAAGCTTCTGATTGTTATAAATACAGCGAAGCATTCTGATTGTTATAATACAAACGAAGCATTCTGATTGTTATAAATACAGCGAAGCATTCTGATTGTTAATAAAATACAGTGAAGCATTCTGATTGTTTAAATACAGCGAAGCATTCTGATTGTTATAAATACAGCGAAGCTTTCTGATTGTTATAAATACAGCGAAGCATTCTGATTGTTATAAATACAGCAAAGCATTCTGGTTGTTATAAATACAGTGAAGCATTCTGATGGTTATAAATACAGCGAAGCATTCTGATTGACATCCTGTAAATTCAGGGAAACTCTCAATGTAGTCAAAATGTATACACGAGGCATTGCGATTTAACGAAGAAAAATTACTGAAACTTGTTTCAATTCCTGTAGCCTTTTAATAAGTTATATATCAGAACTCTTCGTATGGAATTTTAACTCGCAATTCGGGCTGGAGTACACAGTAATATGGTGAGATATTCCCATCCTAGTAAACAAAGATAAGGCAAGATATTGCGATTATATCGTACACAATCATCTACAGTTAAATATTCTAATTACAGGACACAATAATACAGTGAGGCATTTGGATTATATTGTGCAATCATACAATGAGAGTCCAGTTGTAATACACAATAATATAACGAGATATTATGACTATAATACACAATGATAAATGATATGTTCCGACTGTACAACATAATATACTACAGCAATAAATTCCATCTGATCATACACACAATACGACAGTGAGATATTCCCACTGTGCACCATAATACTTCAACAAATAATTTGACTTTAGTACATAATAATACAAGATATTCTAATTGTACTACAATTATATAGCGAGATATTTTGACTGCACAGCATGATATAACGGCGAGATATCCGATAGCAATACAAAATACAACAGCTAGATAATCCGACTGTAGTACACACCAATTCAACAAGATATTCTGACTGTAATGCACAACATAACAGGGAGCTATTCCGACTGTACAAGGACACAAAAATGCAGTAACATATTCCACTTGTAATAAACAATAATATCACGAGATATTCTGATTGTGGTATACACAATAATATACAGTGAGATATTTTAATTGCACTGCAAAATAATGCAGCAATTTATTCTGATTGTAGTGCACAATTATACAGTGAGATTTACAATTGTAGCACACAATTATACAGTGAGATATTATAGTCCCATATATGGTACACAATAATACAGTGAGATATTCCCATTGTATTACATAATAATACAGCAATATATTCTGACCGTAGTTAGCAATAATCGAGCAAGATATTCTGACTATAGTACACAATAATATCATGAGATGCTATAGTACATAATTTTACAGTGAGATATTATCGTCATATTATAGTACAAATCTCATTGTGAAACGCAATAAATGACATCCTCATGTCCGATGAAGAAACACAGCATGGTATCAGGTCCTAAGGAAGTTTTGTGAAAAGGTTATATGCCAGGATTTATCAATGATCAATGAATCTTGGCACACCTGAAGGACCAAAGGTCAGGCCACCATGAGAGACCTGCAGTCGATGGAAATCCCCATGAGGATTGTCTCTAGGAATGGAGACACCGTGACCAGAAGGAGTGTAGTACATTGGCTCACTGGGAGTCAGTGGAAAGGGGACAGAATTGGAGGTGCGAACAGGTATGCATAAGGAAGGAGGGGTGAGCTCAGGTCTGGTTGAACTCTCGGGAGCAAACGAGTGTTGGGCTGGTCCGAATGTAGGTTGGATGTTCCCGATTCTGATCGATTCCCTTGGAATTAGTGGGCAACGCTGTGGGGTCAAAGCAGGCCGATAACCGTAGGTAATGATCGAGGCCAAAGGCTGCAGCAATGATGTGCCACCCCATGGGTAGGGTCCACAAAGGTCGAGGAAGGGCATGGTAAAAGCGCCAAAATGTGGGGCAATCCTCAGGGAGGTCGGAGTGCCTGTTTCAAAAGCATAATGGTGCCTTCGGCCCGGCGGGTGCAGAACTTTGCTACGGCCGCTGGAGGTGAGACGTCGTCGCAACTTCCCTGAACGACCACCGATAAACACGTCATCGCTGGAAGGGTCAAGCATCCAATAGTTCCCCTTGCCAGGGTCATCGTAGTGGCGTGGAACCTTGACAAAACATTTATTGAGGCTCAGATTGTGACGGATGGAGTTCTGCCAGCCCTGGCAGTTCTGCCGATAGTATGGAAACCTCCGCATGATGTGCTCATAGATACCGCTTAGGGTGAGTCGTCTCTCGGGGCTCTGCCTTATAGCCATCATGATGAGTGCATTGTAACTGAATGGAGGCTTCTCTAGGTTCTTCTCTTCCTCATCCTCATCCTGTGAAAGCTTCTCCATGGACTTCGTTAAAGGGTCACTTGAACTAGCATCTTCACCTGTGATTGCTGTCTGCTCGTTATGAAGATCATTCTTAAAGGAGGCATCTGCACTCACCGCTTCAGGTAGGAGACGAGCAATGCTGAATGAAGATCCGCTCACAGCCGCTTTCACATTGGAAGTGAACGAAGACCCACGAACTATCTCCTTCATATCTGGACCTAATGAAGATCCATTTACCAAAGCTTTCACGCCACGTCCCAAGGAAAACCTGTTTACCTCCACCTTTACATCGACACTTTCTCCCATGGCTGATAGAATCCGATTCTAATGATGCGTGCACACTGCCTCATAGCAAGCTTGCTATTCCGTGCCTTGGGCAAGCTTCAAAGAAGAACTACTGCCATCAAGTGGGAATAAGTAACATTGTATGGTGTAACTTTCCTAACCATGCCCATCACTCATTACCCCGCCTACAGGCGGCCCCGCCCACATTGGCTTCACTCAGAGCTCTTCAAGCACGACCTCGGAGTTGACTTCTTCGAGCGAAAGTTTTCCCTAGTTCGCTTGGTCCGAGGACCTGCAACAACTTTTGTTTTAAGGTAAATAAATAATAAATAATGATTTGGATCACTAATTTTATAAATATTATTTTGGTTAATCGGTCTAGGATTTCAGTTGTCACATTATAATTGTTTGATGCAACCAAACTGTTGGGGGAATGTGTGCGCAAACGTTTACGCCGCACGGACCTTTATTTACCTGGGAAAACCGACTGCGTAATTAACATTACTGTTTGTCTCTAACGTTGTCTTACAAGATAAACAATACAGAACATCAACGAATATTTGCCAACATAGAAACAGTTGGAGATATTTTACAAGAGGTTAGCATCGAACTCCATATTTTATAATCAAATTAATACGTATTTTCTACATTTTATTGAAATTTTTTTATGGTTTGTCCTATTATGAGACACATATGCGATGTGCACTTCATTTATTCACTCGGGTTTGCCAAACATTGTTCCTCATTTAATTGCAAATAAACTAAACAACAGTTTACTTATTTTTATATATTTAAGTACAATCGTATTCCGAACAGCACAGATAATTCCACTCATAACTACAATGGCACTCGGTAGACCACACACCTCTACTAGGCTGAATAGTTTACATTTTGTATCCCACTGACAGGCTGGATCTGCATCCTAGTTTTGGCATAACTCGTCCACAACTTTTTCCAGATCCTCACCAAAATCTAATAATTTCGTCCTCATACACACAACCTGTCCACCAAGTTTCGGCCGAATCCATCCACAACGTTTTTGCGATATTCTGCTCACAGCCAAACAGACAGATTTGAAAACATAACGTCCATCCACCGTCGGCGGCGGAGTTAAATAGCATTCTTTGTGCATTGTGCGAATGCAGTAAAGTCGTCTAACACCACAAAATAATCCGTTAAACGATCATAATTGTCCCATATTCTGCCAGCCCGAATCCTTTTAATAAATGTACTAAATTATTTATGGTTGTAGTATGCAGCGACTTCATATGAGATCCTTACTTTATTTACAAATAATGACCTTTCATTTGGCTATTTTAGTAGTATTGGTGTTATGCTGTATTAGGTATTTATTTTATACAAAATTTCAAGAATATTTTGGATATACAGGGTGGACCAAAAGAAAAGGACATTTGATCATGTCAAGATTTTCTTAGTAATACGGTTGTGAACAAATTTCAAATTTTATTTGATTGTCTGTGACACAATTTATTTATATTTTTACAGGTATTCAAAATAATGGGGAATTTAACATAGAGCAGCGCATCTTTATTTATGACATGTACATTGGATCGACGTCACCAAATAGTGTGCAGAGAGCATTTCAGAGAAGATTCTCAGCATCTCGTGTACCTGCTTACAAAACAATAAAGGTATTTTTGCGAAAGATGAAAGATACTTGCCCATTACAAAATGCAAATATGGGGTGTTCAAGTCTATTGAAGCTGTATGGCAATGCTTGAAGAGAAGTCCACACAAATCAACAAAACAACTCTCATCTGAAATAGGAATTGGTTACACATCAGTGCAATCAATACTGAAGGAAGACATTGGACTTCTTCCTTACAAGATCCGGCTTTTTCAGACTCTTCGTGAAAATGGTCGTAGAAGACGGTATGAATTTTGTAAATGCTTTTCTGAAGCACTGAAAAATTAAGACCTCGGTATCGATTGTGTCATTTTCTCTGATGAGTGCCACATGTACATTAATGGGATGATGAATAAACAGAATTGCAAACTTGCGGATTGGGAAAGCCACAATAACATGAGGAAGCATCACTTCACTCTCCGAAAATCACCATCTGGTGTGGAGTGAGATCGTCACGAATCTTGGGTCCCTATTTTTATGAAGACCCGATACCGAAACAGCAGTAATTGTTATATCAGATCGTTATCTTCAGATGCTGAAAACTTACCTGTAGAACAGGGAGATAAATAATGTAAATCTCTGGTTTCAACAAACTGGAGACACATCTCACACCTCTAAAGAATGTCTCACTTGGTTGAAGGAAACATTTTCTAATCGCCGAATCAGTCACAGAACTGAATTCCCGTGGCACCCCAGATCCCCTGACTTGTCATCGTTGGATTATTATTTTCGGAATAATCAAAGGGAGAGTGTTTCACTTGAAGCCAACCACAATTATTTGAAAGATGCAGCTATTCAGATTATCTTGGGAGTTATGTAAGACACCCTTCAGAAAGTTAAGCGTACTGTTCCGTATAAGAAAATGGATAGAACAGATGGGAGATCATATTGATCACTTGGTTTAAATATTGAAACTCTAGGACTGTACAAAAAATTATTTCATATCTGTCATTTGTGTGGAGTTATGATTGTCTGCTTTATTTACCTTTTTGTGGCCCACACCTACCCTGTATAACAAACTATGCTGATGTTGAAGGACCATACTCTTTACAGTACTTCAAGTATGGGTGTTGCCATGAGCCTGGTGTGGCTTAGTGGTGAAGGCGGTTGCTTGGGATCTTCGGGGTCCTGAGTTCGAGCCCCGCTGGCCGCTGAGTTAGCATCAGGGAGGTAGATTCAGCCTGTCATCCTTCCGAAGGTCGGCGAAATGAGCACCAGTATACTGGTAATTATCCCTGCAGGGTTGAAGGCGACTAAAGGGTTGGCGTCAGGAAGGGCATCCGGCCCGAAAAATATTGCCACAAGAAAGGGTACCACGATTGGAGCCTGCAAAAAGCTGACCCCTGTTCATGGAAAAAGGCTTTCAAATGGTGTGATGATGAAGCATGGGTGTTGCCGAAGCAATTTTTGGCAAGGGTGATATTGGGTGGTTTGCCATTGCCTTCCTAGCGTTGTGTGGCCATGCTCTATCCTTTTAAATGCTGAGCATCAAGCAAGGAAGCAGTATGTACCATTTTTAGAGTCCTTGGTATGACTCAGCTAAGGTTTGAACAACCGACCTCCCAGAATCGTAGCAGATGTTCTCACCAAGATGCCACTGAGTCTGGTTAACAACTATATTGCCATGAATTTTCAATGCAACCAACGAGAGAGCACAACATGATAGATAACTTCTTACATTCCCCAGGAAAAAACGAAACGGAAAGAGGTCTGTTCCATTCCTTAGAAAGAGGTCTGTTCAAAAAGTTCTACCAACAGAACACTCATGGAAGATACATCAGCTTTTTTATTTTTCAGAATAAAAGTGCATATGTAATGAGTTATAAAATATATAATTTTAATCCATATTTATGCCTCTTATTTGTGTATTGGACTATAGTGAGTACGTTTGTATAACCTTTTAAACATACGTCATATTGTTACGAATTTGGAAACCATGAGCACTCAACATTCAGGTCCCCGTAGATCAGTTATTTGGATAAGTTATGTGTATAGTTAGAATCCCTCCCCATGTCTAACGGGAACTGAGTGTATGTGCGCTGTGAGTTATTTTGTCGTTAGTTTCTTATATTCCCAACAACAACCCAACAACAACACCAACAACAACGGCATCCTCCCTGGCTTCCTTCCACCATCGGCCTTTCTGACGCGCATACGTGCCGAGCGCTGTGGGCGGAGTTCCATTGGAACCGACGCATTGGCTCCGCTCCAGGTCGAGCAAGACGTGTTGCCTTCAGCCAATGGGCAAAGCTCGAGCGACGTACGCGGCGTTCCAGCCAATGCGGAGGCACGTCGCCCGAAGAAGGAGGAATGCCTCTCAGGGGGGACGGGCTGTGAGGATGCTCGCCACGCCCCCGGACGAATCACGAATGGCGAGCGATCGCCTGAGAGAACCGGCCAATCCGAGGCGAGTTGCGTCGGGGCGGGTTCCCCCCCCCCCAGCCCGTGTGTGGGGGTTAAGAGAAGCCGGGTGTGCACGAAGAGGTCTTTTTCCCTTGAGCCTGTCCGCGAGGATCGCCTGCCTGTGAGTCTGTCCCGCCAAGAATCGCTTGCCTGTCTTGTCTGCTGGCGCTCGCTGTCTCGTCGCTTGCCGGAGAAGTGTGTGGAGCCGACGCTACCCCTCGTACCCGGTGTTGCAGCGGCATCGGTTGCGGTTCGAGTCCCGCCGAGCCGGATCGTCAAGGCGCATGAGGCGGGAAGGTCCAAACTAGCTTCTTACCTCCAGCTCACCTTCCTCCGAGCTGGGTATCAATAAAGACCCGACGGGGTCCATTTCTTTTTGGGGTGTGTGTCTGGTGTGGGCCAGTCCTTTAAGTAGCACCTGTATAAGTGCTTGTGTATAAATTTCCATTTCTTTTATTCGGATAACTCTGCCCTTACGTGCTCCCTCGTCCCCTGATTATTGTAAATAATTTCCCTTTTGTTGAATTCCCAGCTCGTTCCCTGTCATTTCTTTTATTGGCTTAGCACGGTGCGTGTTGAGAAATAGCCGGCAGTAAATTGTGCATTTGGACCGACAGGCCTTGGTGACCATCCGCTCGGGTTACACACGGTTCGAGACACGGTAACGGCTCGTCCGCTCGAGGTCTGTCGAGGGTGTGATTTCCCGGTAGCTTTGCCGCTGGGTAATTAGGTATATTGAAGTTTGGCAATTAACCCTACCCACACGGTCGAATTATTGGCGATTCATGGTCCTGTAAGGGACCCGTGCCTTTCGACTTATCCGAGGTCACGACCTAAATTCCGGTGTGTTGGTGGAGCACTCTACTGCTCCCTCTAGCGGTCGTGCTCGCCACCGATACCCGGCCCCACAACAATATGTCATTTCACAACACACCAGGTGAGCCGTATGGTCGTTGTCAAACACAGAAGTCTTCTTTTAGCTAAAGCATGTTGGAGCACAATTTGGTGATAAATTTGGCACATTGGTTGTATGAGTACTGAAGCGCGGCTGTACCCTTGCCGATCAGGACTGGAATTTGGAATTTGCCAAAGGCACCATCACACAATGGCCTGCTCCTTTTTAAAGGTACCGTGAGATACACGACATGGCCAAAAGTATGTGGACACCTGCTCGCCCAACATCTCATTTCAAAATCATGGACATTAATATGGAGTTGGTCCCCTTTTGCCGCTACAGCAGCCTCCACTCTTCTGGGAAGGCTTTCCACAAGATGTTGGAACATTTCTGCGGTGAATTGCTTCCATTCAGCCACAAGAGCATTGGTGAGGCCGGGCACTGATTTTGGGCGATTAGGTCTGGCTCGCAGTCGGCGTTCCAATTCATCCCAAAGGTGTTCGATGGGGTTGTGGTCAGAGCTCTTTGCAGGCCAGTCAAGTTCTTCCACACCGATCTCGACGAACCATTTCTGTATGGACCTCGGTTTGTGCACGGGGGCATTGTCATGCTGAAACAGGAAAGGGCCTTCCCCAAATGAGTTGCTACGAAGTTGGAAACACAGAATCGTATGATTGAATTCTTTGTGCATTTCATTAAGATTTCCCTTCACTGAACTCAGTGACCGAGCAATATCACATCGCACATGAAAACAGACCTCAGACCATTACTCCTCTTCCACCACAACTTTACATAGCGCAACTATGCTTTGGCAGGCAAGCCGTCTCCTCCTGGCATCACGCCATAACCCAGATTTACGTCCGTTCAGTACTGCCAGATGGTAAAGGTGAGTTCATCACTCCAAAGGAACGCGTTTCCCACTTCTCCAGAGTCCAATCGGAGCTTACACCACTCCATGCCTCCCGCTTGTGTGTGGCTGCTCGCCATGGTAACCATTTCATGAAGCTCTCGCACGAACAGTGCTTGTGCTATACCTGCATCCAACACGAGTCGTCCGTTACGCCAAACTAATAGTCGTAGTAATGATCTATATCTTGTTACAAACTGAATACTTTTTAT
>CM068955.1:145350969-145372668 GCA_035128595.1 Eptatretus atami | reverse complement strand
CTCATTTACATGGATAAAAATCTTGTTTTGACATTTATTAATTATTATTCATGTTCATTAAACTGGTCTAAAATGGCTGATGCTCATGAAAACAATTGTTATCTCAGCCTTTCTTACTACTTAACAAACAATACAGTCTATTAACTAAATTGTGATAGGTCATTTGGGAAAGAAAACCAATACTTAAATGAAGCCGACTTAAAGCTTAAAGGAAATGTGTTTCTCCGTTCATTCCTTCTTTCTTCCCAGCAACACTAACCATAATCAAGTGAGTTTAGTAAATCAATATATGCTTCTATCAATCCTCATTTTCATATTCAATGGCTTCGATGAAATAAACTGAAATCTGATCCTTGGTTAAAATGTAATATCCATCTTTTGTAAAAGAAACATTAATACTTTGGGGGCTTATTTAACATGGTGGTCGAGAGAACTGAGAACTTTAATTCATCATTTAATCTCAATACTTTTCTTTAACAAGATAGAAATATTGTTGGTTTTGATCTGTTGAATATTCATTATTTTGGGAGATATTCATAACATAATCAGGGGGTTATTTATCTTTCCAGATGTTGAAATAATCCCTTTCAGCATCATATTCTCTTCTCCTTGTTGTTCTAGTTCTTGCTTCCATCATTTGATAAAATCTTTATCATTGTACGTTTTTATTTTTAGGGGTGTATTCTACTATAGGAATGTAGACCATTTGTTGAGGAGTTTTAAAGGTGGTTAAAAACTTCTCTTGTTTTCGTTCAAACGGTTCACTTCACCCAATTAGTTTCGTCTGCGTTTCTTCTTTTATGTCTTCCTGTTATTTAATAACTTTGAAACAACTTTGATGCCCTTAAACCTTCGTCCTCGTTCTTTCCGCATCCATTATTTATTGAAAACATATAGATTTAGTATCTAATCTTGTTTCACAACAAGTATACTTTAATCTTTGAGTCGTGTGTTTCATATACTCCTCAAATTTTTTTACACACAATATGAACAATTGTACTTCAAAATTAATTTATATCTATTGAATAACTTAAAATAAACTAAAAGTATTAGCAATTATTTCTTATCGAGCAATGAGGGAGTTGAAAGTATGATTAACTAGTTAAATAAATTACAAGAAGAATGTCTCCCTCTTGTGTAGTAGCGATCCATAACGCGTTTGGTTCTCCATTAACGCGAATCATCGAAAGATGACGAGGGCTACCTTTTTTGATATCTAAATCTTGGTGAAGTGTATCAATCATCCGTATTATGCACTAAGCAAATACAAGTATAGGTTTTGATTTCTTTTACATTCTGTGCCATACAAACTAGTTGTATTATATCCTCAATTTATAATCATTTAGTTTGTTTTGAAGTTAATAAACCAATTTGTCTTCTTTTGAAGGACTGCTTAAAACCTTGTGAGAGTCGTCTAATACTCAGGTTGAAACTCGACTTGTGTGAAAATTATTAAAATTATCAAAATCTTAAAAAAGTGAGAGCAAAGGAGCATCTTTAAAAGCAGGCAGGTTTTTCCACATCCACTTGAAAACAACTATTAGACATCTCCATAGAATTTGGAGATTTTGTGGTTGTTATATTTTATCTTCTCAATTTTCCCAAATGGGGTAAAAATCATAAGTAAAGAAAAAAAAAAAAATAAATTATTCAAAATTTTTAGCTTTTTTAGAAACTATGTTTTATTCCTGAGTTCAGGTTTAATTTTAAGATATCCATTATTTATTTATACAATATCTTGTGTATATTCTCCCTGAAAGTGACAATCGTGAATAATATATATATATTGTTACCGTTGTGGAAATTTCACAGAACACCATTCAGGCTCCCAGAGATCAGTTATTCGATAAGTGTGTGTTAGATTAGATTCCCCACGAAAATGTCTAAAGGGATTATTCGTGTAACTGGCTGTGATCTTTGACGTCAGCCATTATGCTTTGGCTTCTTTATTTGGAACAACCGCATCTCAAAAAACCACGCCATCCCCCACCACAACGCCAACCACACCACTACTTTAAACAACCACAACGGCCTCCCCAACGAATAACACCCACGCAACCAACGCGATGGATTCTCGACAAATAAAGAGGACAAAAGCCAACGGTCTTAAAAAAAACCCGTGTGCTCCGACGAGTTTAAAACACAAGGTGCCTCCGAAGAGAGAAATCCCGATAACGCTAGGATTTCCCTCCCCCCCCCCCCCCCCCCACGCACCGGGAGGGAGGAGGGCGATCAAGCCAAGGTTCAAAGGTTGAAGTAAGGTCAAGGGTGCCTCATTTTGGCTAGGAAAAAGGCCTACTGCGACCCCCCCTTGGGGCCCAAACAACAATGGCCCAGCCGAGCTCTGCTGGAATTTTCCCCCGCGCACCGGGGAAGGGAGGGCGAGGCCTCGTGGCTATAAAGCGGCTCGCGCGTGAAAACGCCCCCGGCGTGTGTTGAAGCTTGAAGGAGAGGGTCGCCAGGAGTGAGTCTGGAATCGAGGAAGCACGTGAGGGTGGAGAGGTCTTTCTCCTCTCTCTCTCTCTCTCTCTCTCTCTCTCTCAATCTTCTTCTCTCTCTCTCCTCTCTCTCTCTCCTTGATCGACGGGCAAGCGCCAGTGGAATCGCAGAGTGAAGTCAGGAGCTGGCTGGAGTCCCGCGGAAGTGCGGCAGAGCCACCCAGAGGGTCGCCGAACCAGGCACCCAGCGAGTCCACCACAGAGAGCGTGACAGGTAACCAGCACGATCTCTCAGAGCTCTGCGGGTCCCACAGCTCCGTGAATATTAAAGGCCTGCCGGGTCAGTCTGCCCCTCCCTTCCCTGGGCGCTTTCTTTGCATGAAAGCTGTGGCGCCTTGTCCGCTGAAGTAGTGAACTGTTTAGTGACATGTACAGAAATAATTAATAGAACGGTTGTAGTTCTTTCTGTCTTGCTCGTGTTTTGTCCCTTCCTGCATTGCTTTATTGACTGCATGAGTGCATTATGTGTCGTGGTGAAACAAATGTTCATTGTTTAAATAGTTCACCTGTTCGTTGCGTCCTTTCCTGTCATTGAGCTGCCGTATGCGTTCGGGGATATTAGCTGGCTTTTAAATAGCCGATAAAGTAATCGGATCGGCGGGGCCTTGGCGATAATACACCGGCTCGGCCAAATCGCAAACGGAGCGAGCCTGCTTAACGGCTCGTTTCCAAGCAGGTCCATGTGGAAGGTTGTAAATCCCCGGCATTTCTGTCTTGCGTGCCATACTTAGGTAAATCGACAATTCGGCGATCGACCTGTCCGCGCGGACAGAATAGTTGGCTGATACGGTGTGATTAAAACACACCCGTAGCTGGATTTCGGCGTTGATCGGAAGCGCGACTAGGTTTGACCACGTCCAGTGGATCGCGCCGCGGCTAGCGACTTAGCTAAACCACGCGTCGCTCACACGCCGGAGTGGTGAGAGAAACCTAACAATATCATCAATCCATCAAACATTACCGTCATTTGTTCGTCTCTTCTCTTGTTAGAAAAGGTGTAATATGCACCCTCGTACTTTAAATATTCATTTCTCTATTAATTCTTGTGAAGTAATTCATTTTGGTGTACTTTTGAAACGGTTATGTTCCTTTTTATATTTTTTATTTTCATTAATTAGAAGATAATAACAGAACATACATTTTTATAGGCTTATTTAGACTCTGTGTTTAATCACACTCTATCAAATGCAGGACCACACATTCTCAACATTTATCTCATGGAGAATCAGGAATTCAAGGGGCTCAGATGTAGTATTACTATTCATATTTATAAAGTAAACCAACTTTACTTCAAATAAAAATTCATCTTTGGTACTTTCATTGGTGCTTTTTCACAATCATCTATAAAACTACTTCATAAACTATCGTTGAACACAAACTCTCCAGTATCATAACTGTCTTCTGTTCAATAGAGATCTATCATCACTCTCATAGTCTTAAAATCTTTCACTTGTATATTGACATTTAATTAGGAGAAAAAACATTACCATCTATATCCATATACTTTTTTCATTAACAAATCTCTCTCTGGTCTTACTACTTAACAACAATTACAGTCTATTAACTAATTGTGATAGGTCATTTGGAAGAAAACCAATACTTAAATGAAGCCGACTTAAAGCTTAAAGAATGTGTTTCTCCGTTTCATTCCTCTTTCTTCTCCCAGCAACACTAACCCCATAATCAAGTGAGTTTAGTAAATCAATATATGTTCTATCATCCTCATTTTTCATATTCAATGGCTCGATGAAATAACCTGAAACTCGATCCTTGGTTAAAATGTAATATCCATCTTTTGTAAGAAGAAACATTAATCTGGGGGTTAATTTAACAGGTGGTCGGAGAGAACTTGAGAACTTTAATTCATCATTTAATCTCAATACCTTTCTTGAACAAGATGAGAATATTGTTGGTTTGTTGAATCTGCTGAATATCATTATTTTGGAGAGAATTCATAAATAATCAGGGGGTTATTTATCTCTTCCAGTGTTGAAATAATCCTTCACATTCATATTCTAATTCTCCTCTGTTGTTCTAGTTCTTGCTCCATCATTTGACTAAAAATCTTTCATCATTTACGTTTTTTTTTTAGGGTGTATTCATTATAGGAATGTAGACATTGTTGAGGGTTTATATAAGTGGTTAAAAACTCCTCCCTTGTTTTCTTTCAAACGTTTCTTCACCCATTAGTTTCTGTCTGCGTTTCTTCTTTATGTCTTCCTGTTATTTTATAACTTTTGAAACCAACTGTTGATGCCCCTTAAACCTTCTTCCTCGTTCTTTCGCATCCATTTATTTATTGAAAAATATAATTTAGTATCTAATCTTGTTTCACAACAATATACTTATATCTTTGAGTCGTGTGTTTCATATACTCCTCAAATTCTTTTTTACTACACAATATAGAACAATTGTCTCTCCAAAAATTATTTATATCTATTGAATTTAACTTGAATAAACTAAAAGTATTAGCATTATTTCTTATCGAGCAATGAGGGAGTTGAAAGTATGATTAACTAAGTTAAATACAATTACAAGAAGAATGTCTCCCTCTTGTGTAGTAGCGATCCATAACCGTTTGGCTTCTCACATTAACGCAATCATCAAAGATGACGAGGTACTTTTTTGATTTATCTAAATCTTGGCGTGAAGGTATATCATCCGTATTATCACTAAGAATACAAGTTATAGGTTTTGATTTCTTTTTACATTTCTGTGCATCACAAACTAGTTGTATTATATCCTCAATGTTATAATCATTTAGTTTGTTTTGAAGTTTAAATAAACCAATTGTCTTCTTTTTGAAGACCTGCATTAAAACCTTGTGAGAGTCGTTAATACTCAGGTTGAAAACTCGACTTTGTGAAAATTATTAAATTATCAAAATCTAAAAAGTTGAGAGCAAGGAGCATCTTTAAAAGCAGGCAGGTTTTTCCACATCCACTTGAACCAACTATTAGACATCTTCATGAATTTGGAAGATTTTTGTGGTTGTTATATTTTATCTCATTTTCCCAAATGGGTAAAAATCATTAATTTGTATATTTAGAAAATAAATTATTCAAAATTTTGTAGGCTTTTTTAGAAACGAAACTCTATGTTTTATTCCTGAGTTCAGGTTTAATTTTAGATAATCCATTATTTTATTTTTACATTCTTGTGTATATTTCCTGAAAGTGACATCGTGATACTTATATTTTTTAATCTATATATATATATATACTATGTTTTTACTTTCGTTGTGGAATTTCCAGAACACCTCAGGCTTCCAGAGATCAGTTATTCCGATAAGTAGTGTGTTAGATTGATTTCCCCCACAAATGTCTAAGGGGATTATTCGTGTACTGGGTGTGATCTTTGACGTCAGATTATCTTTGTGCATTCTTATTTGTGAACAACCGCATCTAACACACGCCTCCCCCACCACAACGCCAACCACACCACTACTTCACACCACAACGGCCTCCCCAACTAAACACCACGCCACAACGTGATGGTTCTCGACAAATAAAGAGGCAAAAGCAACGGTAAAAAAACCCGTTGCTTCGACGTTTAAAACAACAGGTGCCTCCGAAGAGAGAAATCCCAATACGCTGGATTTCCCCTCCCCCCCCCCCACGCACCGGGAGGGAGGAGGGCGATCAAGCCAAGGTTCAAAGGTGAATAGAGAAGGTGCTCATTTTGGGTGGAAAAAGCCTACTGCGACCCCCCCTTGGGGGCCAACAACAACTGAGCCCAGCCGAGGCTCTGCTGGAATTTTCCCCGCGCACCGGGAAGGGAGGTGAGGGCTCCGTGGCTATAAAGCGGGCGTGAAACGCCGGTGTGTGGAGTTGAGGAGAGGGTCGCCAGGAGTGAGTCTGGAATGAGGAAGCAGTGAGGGAGTGGGGGTTTCTCCTCTCTTTTCTCTCTCTCTCTCTCTCCCTCTCTCTCTCTTCTCTCTCTCTCTCTCTCTCTCTCTCTCTCCTTGATCGACGGAGCGCCAGTGGAAACGCAGATGAAGTCAGAGCTGGTGGGTCCCGGGAGTGCGGCAGAGCCACCGAGGGTCGCGCAGGACCAGCGTCACCACAGAGGGTGACAGGAACCAGCACGGTCTCTCGGAGCTCTTCGGTCTCCACAGCTCCGGAATATTAAAGGGCGCGGGTCCGTCTGCCCTCCTTCCTGGGGTTTCTTTGCATGAAAGCTGTGGCGCCTTGTCCGCTGAAGTAGTGAACTTTAAGTGACTATGTACAGAAATAATTAAGAACCGTTGTAGTTCTTTGTCTTGCTCGTGTTTTGTTCTGCTTCTGCATTGCTTGCATGCATTCGCTGCTTTTTGACTGCATGAGTGCATATGTGTCGTGTGTAATAAATGTCATTGTTTAATGTTCACCTGTTCGTTGCGTCCTTTCCTGTTCATTGAGCTGCCGTATGGTTCGGATATTAGCTGCTTTTAAATAGCCGATAAAGTAATCGGATCCGGCGGGGCTTGGCGATATACACCGCTCGGCCAAATCGCAAACGGAGCGAGCTGCTTAAGCGGCTCGTTTCAAGCAGGTCCATTGTTGAGTGTAAATCCCTGGCATTTCGTCTGCGTGCATACTTAGGTAAATCGGAACATTCGGCGATCGGACCTGCTGCCGCGGACGAATAGTTGGCTGATTTGGTGTGATTAAAACACACCCGTACTGGATTTCGGCGTTGATCCGAGCTGGACTAGGTTTGCCACGTCCGGTGGCCGCGCGTCTGCGAATTAGCTAAAACGCGGTCCTCGCACGCCGAGTGTTGAGAAACCATACAATATCATCAATCCATCAAACATTACCGTCATTTGTTCCTCTCTTCTCTTGTTAGAAAAGTGTAATATCCCTCTACTAATATTCTTTCTCTTATTAATCTTGTGAGTAATTCATTTTGGTGTATTTTGAAACAGTTATGTTCCTTTTATATTTTTTTTTTCATTAATTAGAAGTAATAACAGAACATACATTGTTTATAGGCTTTTGACTCTGTGTTTAATCACACTCTATCAAATGCAGGCATTCTCAAATTTATCTCATGGAGAATCAGGGAATTCAAGGGCTCAGATGTAGTATTACTATTCTATATTATAAGTAAAAACTTTACTTAATAAAATTCATCTTTGGTACTTTCATTGGTGCTTTCACAATCATCTATAAAACTACTTCATAACTATCGTTGAACACAAACTCTCAGTATCATAACTGTCTTCTGTTCCATAGGTTATCTCACTCTCATGTTTCAAAATCTTCACTTGTAATATGACATTTTTAGGAGAAAACATACATCTTATCCTTACTTTTTTCATTAACGTTAACGTGCACTTTATTATGAGAATATTACTCTTATGATTCCTTACTTTTCATAAATCAACGAAAGTCTATATACTTTGATAATTTAACACTACTCATTATTTCACAATCATCGGCTATTTCAGATCTCGTTGGTTGAAAAAATACAAATTTCTCCTTGCTTATGTGATGTCTTATCTTATTTTTTTCAAAGCTCATCCACACATTTTTTCTTTTTTATGATTTTTCTTTTTCTGTTTTTTAGTTTGAATATTGCTGAAAGGAGAAGGAAAACTTTTGTTTAGAGCTACTTTATGTTTCCAGATTCCTGAAAGCCCTTAGCCTCTGAGGAATTGAACAACTCGTATTACAACCCATAATTGTTTTTATCATTAGTTGTATATTATCTCATTCAAATTTTAACCCCGAACATATTTCCAGTATCTTTTACAAATGAGAATAGAGGGAACTTGTCTTTGTTCTTAACATTGTATTATTAAGTAAAAAAATGATTGGGTTAAGATGCGTTTTACGCACAGATCACCTATAAATGAAATGGACATTCATCAAGCAAATCTTCAGTATAATGAAAGTATTGTACGAATTCGCGCGCCGCGTGCATCCCGCTTCCACTAATATTGCAACCGCGGTCGCCCACTGACGCAATTAATCGTGACTTTCCGAGAGTAACGCCGGAACCTGTCACGGGGGTCTTCAACCCACCAACGGCCGTGGCCAATGTCACCCCGCAAGATAGGGTCACATCGCCGAACTCGATATACCTAAGTACCTCGCGGCAGTCAATCGGCGACAACCTCGCCGCAGTTGGCTGGGGCACACGAACCCTAAGCCTCCGTTCAGTTTACACGGAATAACGAGCAGTATTACGCCACCATCGCGGATCAGATTCTCCCTTCCGGGTTTTAAAACCAGCTTTATTCCGCCGATGGCAAAGTGATTTCATGGGGGAAGGAGTACCGACGACGGCAGACCTTTCATAAGCAGTACATTTATATTTTACCACAACACACCAAGATCATGCTGATGTACAAGCAATGGCAAAACAAGCTACAAACCGAATGTGGCAGTCAATGTATCATCTACAGAATACTTATACAGGCTACTTATAGACCGCGCCACAGCATTGCACTCAAAACAAAGAAAAGACCCCCTCATAGACAAGAGGTAGGACTGGGTCCGTGGACCTTTATGTCCGTGCCTTGTGAACCGATAGGCCCACGAGACCGATGCAGTACCTGCCCCCCCCTCGGTGGTCGGCGAGCAGGACGTCCCTGCCCCGCATTAGCGGGCCGCGCCTGATTCGGCGCCCTGTGGCCCGGCAACTTTCTCGCGCCCCTTGCCCGGACGCGCAGGTTTCGCACACACAGCCGGCAGAGCCTGCGGGCTTCAGCGCCGTCTCATGCACAGGTCGCTCTCCACGACCACCAAAAGCAAGCGAGTCATTGCATGACACAAGGCGGGACGATCGTGAACCACGAGCAGAAAAGCAGCTGAGAGCCTGGACACAGGGACCGCTGGCCTCGCGTTGCCGTCCGCCTTAAAAACACGGGCGTTCGTTCCTCGCCCCCCCCGTTTTGCTCCACTCCTTCCAGTAGTTCTCCCAAACTGGGGCGTTCCCCGACTCCTACCGCTCACACCGCATCCACATTGGAGCGAGCTGCCTCGCGCCCTTCTCGTGCGGCCGCGGAAGAAAGGCGCGAAACCCGTTCAACTAGCGCAGCTTTCCTTGTTGTTTTCACTCCCATGCTCGGACCCCTTTCGACGCGCGAAAAAGGTCGTAGCTGATCTGCGGTTCAAAATAACAATAGAAAAGAAAAAACCTTACCTCACCGGGTACAGCCGATGAACACAAAAGAATTCCTCCTAAACAAACGTGGGGAACCATCTGACACTATTACGGATACTGATCTTAAGACCTTTTATGGTGTTCTGCCGTTTCCACAGGCCTAACATTATTCTTAATAATACCATGATTTTCATCACGGAAATTTTTGTAAGCAAAGTTTTTCATATAATATGTGTACACTACGCGACGTTGTACCATGATTATAAACGTTATTAAATACCTTCAAACTACAAAACACACATTCAATCTTTTCAGCAATCCCCATTTAACAAACCAAAACAATTGTATGTCTTTCAAGTTCATCAAGAGAGTTCTAAAAACACCTTCATCACACAACCTAAACAACTTAGAGTGAGAAAATAGAAAAAGAAATGAAAGGGATGAGGAGGAGAGATGTATTGAACAAAACCATTTAATAAAACTCTCCAAAGATGTTTAAAATCGGAAGAGTAAATTTAGATTTAATATTAGTGTAAATCCATTTGGGAACCGATCATATATCAAAGGATTCAAATATCAGGGTTGTTTAGCAATGGTTGCAAAAGCATATAATCATTCAAATATATCTGAGCTTCCTTGCCTCCAGAAAGTAATTTATGAAGAAAAATATATGAGACGATCCACGCACCTCATGACATCATAGATAGCTTTGTAAAATTTCTTCTTTGAAGACAATTAGATTTTGCAAGAAGAAAAACAACTGGTGGGTTCAACGTTGGAATTTTCATATTCGTCTTAAATATTCTTAATCCACTCCGCTAAGTTCTTTTCTGTATGATACCTAAGATATTAAAGATTAAAAAACAAAATAAATATATATGAAAAATAAAAAAAATAGAATAATCCATATATGCTTTCTTTGATATCTGAGCATGTCTTTATCCACAGGAAGGACTGTGAAGGTTTCAAATAGGGAAATATGAGAATATATTTAGAAACGTGGGATCTAGGCATCCTTAAAGGACCATGTGTTTAAGGACACAACAAAGTTTGACATCTGAATAACCTATCATAAATGTTTATGGTTTATCTGATAAATCAGGCCAATTCTAAGCGTTAGTAATACTCTATCAATTATAATTGTCAAATACCGGCATGTACGATCGTCGTTTATTTCACTGAAAGACACCGCTCATATTTTACTCAAAAGACTTTTACTGTATTGGTAGTCGTGTCAGTTATTAAATCAAAGGCCTAAGTATCTTGTAGAGATTTCATATCTTTTGATCTTCAACAAAGACTTGATAACATTTAATGTTTTCATGATTCATAAAGCCGCAGTGTTGAGATCCAGAACCAGGAGAGAAAGTTGTATTTCATAACAAGATAAGTATTAAACACCCATTTTATTTATATGCTGAATTTTGAAGAGCATCTTGCGAAAGACTTGATATTAATAAATTTCGTAACAGGATTTGGGTATTTTGAAGTGAACTTCATAACAAACAAAGACCTTCCTTATGGAGTGAAAAGAGATCCCAATCAGAGCTTTCCGGTGTTATCAACAACATTCTTCGTTTTCAAATGAGTTAGAATTATTCTAGATGCTAATTACTAAATCGTTTGATAAAGGAGTATGTGTTAATTAGAATATCTATAGCCATTGATACGGGAGCGGAGCAACAATAATAAAACACTATGCCTCATAAAGTTTCGTTTCTAACGTCAATGTTTATAATACGAGGATGAGAACAAGTGTTTTGAGAGACTTGCAAGTTGTATGATAATATACTGTTTGGTTGAATACAATAAGGGAACTATAGAATCGACAAAAGTGTACGACTTATACGCATTTGGAGAGGGAGAAGTGATATAAACAAGATTTAAGAGTAATATTTGCCAATATTTTTGTCGTGTTCTTTGATAAAAGGAGTGAAATAGTAACCGATTATTTGGGACATCTTTTTCTAGATCTTCAAATATATATATGATTACTTTTATTTCTTAAGAAAAGAATGGTGAGATATATTTTTTTGCATATATGGATATGGAGAGCTTCATTACTCAAGTACATGACTTTTATAGTATAGTATGAAAAGGATAGATAATTAAGTAAGGAATTATTGATCCTAAACCGCTCTTTTCTAATAAGAATAAAGGTTGTATAAGGTGAAAAGATACTAAGTGTTGTAGGTTTAGATCCAGCATATGCTATAAATTTCTTAATGAGAGGGTTAATAATTCAAATGTGAAAAGAACTTAACAGTCTGAAGAAGAGTGTATAAAGAGACCATGAAACTTTCAACTATGGTTAATGGAAGATAAAAGATGTTTACAGAGAGATATCTTATTCAAATATAAACTAAATATTCTCAGGAGATTAGTTAGAAACTCTACAGCATTTTGATGTAAAACGATATGTATGAGTGATGGAAGTAAATCGTTACCTTATGGGTTATAGTTAGTATTAATAAAAAATGGTTGTGGGGTTTTAACGGCTCTGCCACGTGTGTTGTTTTACTAGTGAATTATTTATTCCCAAAATAAAACGCAACATAAATTTGTAGGATCTCTATTTGCGCAAAATTGTGTCAAAGAGAATGATCATGTATGAAAGGGAAGCGAGCCCAAGCCCCACAGGGGAGTAGTGTCGAAGGAGGGTTTGACGAGTAATGTGTTCCAGTTTTGAAAAGAGAATATGAGTAGCTAAGCGAGCCAATGTATAGACTTTGGAAATTGACATATTCTGTCAAACCCTCCCTTCGACACTACTCACCTTAATTGATTTTCTTTTTTATTCAGATTGAGCCTTCATTCTAAATGTCCGCATCTTCCCCCCTTCACTCCCAGCAAGAGTCTTTATTCAGCAATTCAGAACACGTTAGCTCATTTCATGCAATTCATCATAGCATTTCATTATGCGCCATGTGAAGTATTTCCGATGCGCACAATCTTGTCGTAAGTGATTCATGTGTCGGCTCATTGGCCAACAGCAGCGAAGGTGTCAGAATCCATGCAGAATCGCGAGCTACAAAGGTATCCGTGTTGGAATGCTGCCGCTGGGGGAAGGATAAGAACTGTTATCTTCTTATTTTCTTTGCCTTCTCCTCCCTTCTGCACAGAGGGTTGTTGCCTTTATCTCTTCGAACAACATCAGAACTTTTTCAGTTGTTTTGAATACTTGGGTGTTGACTTTGATCCCCCAACGTTCGCTGCAATTCTTACCTGCAGGATGCTTTCTTCATGCAACAGTCACCAATTGCCTTTGTGACAAGAAACCACTGTTATTGCAACAACATGAGTTTGCAGACAACCTTGTCCTTTTTTGCCCCCATCTTCCAAACACACGTGTAGCCAAAGTTATTATTGTCCTGTCCTGGTTTTAATGTGATTTTTACCCACACCTTTTTAGATCTGCTATTAATCCTTAATTGCCTTGAATTATTGAGGATAAAGTGCAGCACTCAGGTCCCACACATGCCCTGTACTCCTTTTCTCTGCCCAGAATATGTAATGCCATATTATAACGTACTGGCCAAATGCTTTTAATATAAACGAACAAATGTCACATGAAGATCGCCTATGTTACAGGGTACAGGGTACCTTATTTAACCTAATGACATGCTACAATCTGAAGAAATTCCAGTTGTGTTGTATATAAACTTCCTTTAGTCATTTTACATTTTGTGTTTTAAACAATTATGTCTTTAACTTGTGTGGATGTATCTGTTGATTGGAAAGGGCAAAGGAACTGCAAGAGGGCAACCGTGAATTCTCCATGACCTAAAATGCGTCAAGCTTCTAAAAATCAATATACTTGAAAGTTACTTGAGAAAGGGTGTGCGCCTCTGAATAACGAAGAGTTGGGGAACTTTCAACTCGCCGAAAGGCTGACTTAAGCTTTCTTCTGTACTGCAAAATTTCCTGACAATGTGGGTAAGTGCAAGCCAACTCACGACTATCGCGTATGTGATGGCTTTGACCTTGGGGCCTCCTGTGAACTGGCAGTTGGTTATTTATTATGATGTCCTGCATTGTAAGGTGATGCCTGTGGATATTACCGCACAAAGTAATGGCTACGACTTTGACAAGACATTTCGTTGAGTGAAAATCAAGAATCTTGTCCTGCTATTATTTGTGGAAGCCGATGTTTCAGCAGACTTCATGAGGCGAAACACCATATCTGTTTTGGGGCTTTTTACAGCGATGGGAGCATATATGGGTTGTGATGCAAGGGAAAGTTAATCATATCTAAAATGATACTGTGCTATGAATCTGTTTGTTGGGCGGGGGGGGGGGGGGGGTGTGCATGAGCCATGAGGCTGCTTAAATATGTTTTGTTTTGGTCTCGGGAACAGAAAATTATACTTGATTTTGCATGTTCTCTAGGGAAGTGTGCGGCGTGCCGCCCATCCCTTGTATTTACAGAAAAATGGTGGGAACTGAACCCTCTTTCACAGATATTTCTTGAATTCCTGTATTGCTGAGTCTTATTTGCATCCAGGCACCACATTAAACCATTTGAAAATTGCACGCTTTTCATTTAAATGCTGAAATTGTTTAAAGGACGATTTACTTAGCGACTAGGTTAAAAGCTACCATGTATGTTGGAGTGAGTCACTGAAAGTGCCAGGCAGCACATGCGAAAGGGCTTTTACATCTTATACGTATTTGAAACTCCCGTTTATTAATCATTTATTTACCTTGCTGGGGTCCTGTATCGAGTGCCAGCCCCATATTTCCCACAAAGTGCAAATCAGGCATTATTCGCACACAAATGATGAAATGTTCTCATTTAATTCGGATGCATATTGACGAAGTCATTTCAGTTCACCTGCAGCGTTCCCATTCTCAAGGTCACGTGTGCTACTGATGCAGCGCTCCCTTAGGTTTAGGCAATGCAGGACCTTAGTCCGTGCAGGCGAACAGCTCTCTTCATCAAAAACACTTGCATCTAACGTCCATAAGTGATGCAGGAAATGCATGAAGATGGTCCCCACATAACTTCCATCTGACCCAGAGAACTCATGATACAACGTCCTGCGAAGAACCATCCGCTGGTTTTAGTGCGGTGGTAATCAAACCCAGACTAACAGCTGCAGGTAAGCATGTATGTTCATCGTAGGACTGCTTTACATTTGCATGTTTGAGCATATGACATTACGCAACTCAGTTCCTGAAAATGTGATCATTCCCCCCCCTACCACCCTCCGCCCCTTTCCACTGTCCAACCTGGATTAAAGCGGATGGTTCTTTGTCTCACTGACATGCTGGATTTAATGTTTTAAAAGTGGTTCCTAATCTATTACATTTGGTGGCTCCCTGTCAAACTGAGTATTGACACATAATTGGGCCAACAGATAGCTCAATTGCATTACTTGCCTTTGATTGTCTACTCTGCGCTTGAGCTTCCATTAATAACTATAAACTGCAGACTATTTACTGCCAGATTATTGCTAGCCAGGCACCATCTTTGAGGGATGTTAGCCATCTGCTAACATTCATGGGTGGCACCTGTAATGATCCCTTTAAAAAGGATATGCATTATCGGGTTTCATACTCTACCAATTCCAAATACCCTACCTGCAGTGGCCGCAAGTGTTCACACCTTACCAGTGAGTCAACATTTAGTGATTATGGAATAATGAGACATTTTTTCCCAAATGACCTTTTTATGCAAATAAGTATAAACTAACTCTTGTTTATGTTGAAATGGTGAATGTCGAGCATACCTGCAAAACGTACAAAATCAAATTCCTGGTTGTAAAAGTATTCAGCCTCTTCGTTCGTCCTTGGTGAAGCGCCTTTTGCAGCAATGATGCTACGGTCTTTTTTGGGAGTCTTTACCAGTTTACACAGTGAGTGTGAGATCTTGGCCCTTCTTCACGTGAAAATTGCTTTTAATTTGCCAAGTTTTGATGGCTATCGTCGATGACTGCATCTTTCAAGTCTTGCAAAAATATTCAATTGGTTTTCAGTGACTTTTGACAAGGGCCTTCAAAATTATTTTTCTTATTCCGACTCCGTGCTTTAGCTTTGTGCTTCAAATCATTGTCCTGCTGAATATTGATTTCCCAGTTTAGATTCATGGCTGATCGAGCAGGTTTTCATGGATTCTCCGTACTTTGAAACTATACTCTCGCGTATCATTGTCCTTCTATCTGACAAGCTTGCCAGTCACCTGCTTGATGAAAACCACCCTGCTCCACACCATGCTTGACACGGATGGTGTTGAGTGTGATATTGCATGGTCCGGCTTGCCCAGACACATGCTTTCAATTTAACCAAAAAAGTTAAATTTTTGTCTGTTTGATCACAACAAACTTTCTCACTTCCTGCATGTTATGAATGATTTTTAGCTAATTTGAGCTTTAGAATCCCTGTGTTTTTCAGTATGACTTCTTGCCCCTGCCATCGGACCCGCATGTTTGAAAGGAACGGATATTGTTATTGATGAACATTGACCCCCATCTCCACATAGGATTCTTGCAATCTTTCCAGTTATTGTTGGAATTCAGTGGATCCCAACCTTTCCGCTTGCAAGGCTGCTGAGTTGGAATGGGCCGGCGAACTGATTCTGGGATTAGAGTCTGTTTGAAGATGATAAGTCTTCATTCTCAATGATGATTTCACTACAAAAGGGAATGGTCGTGAGTTTGATTTCTGATACCGTCTCTCTGACGTGCTTCTCCTTTGATGTCTGTTCTTTGGAAAACTTCTGGTCTTATTTGCTTGTTGGTGCAAGGAGTGCCCTTACTCTCTGTAAGTGGGAGATTAATTTTTACGTTAACCATGTTATACTGAACTATACATATTTTGTTTTCTTCAAAAAATATTTGTTCCTTCAGAAGTCTTGGTGGTAATAGTGAAAGGTTTGCACACTCATGCAAACTGAAGATATGAATTTCCTGTTATTAACTGGTTCCACTTTATCTGCATTTTTACTTTATGCTTTGGTCAGTTTGTGAAGATTATAAAGTTTGGTTAAGCTCTGAAATAGTTCATGTGTTCAAAAGGGAAGCTTTGGCAGGGCTTGAAAATTATTGCAGGCCACCTTATAGCAGTGTCATCAGGTGTTTCACTTAACGAGTGGTTTCTCGTGTGTCAGTTCATGATAGTCATTTTTATTCTTCATGAGCGCGCGGGCGAATATTGTGTTACGAAGCGCCACTATTGTATTTCTGTATATTTTCTCCCTGCTGCGCTGTTGGTGTCAATTTTCCGTTTTGAATCACTTTATTTGTGCGTACAGTATCCTTCTATCGTGGTGGTACATTTGGAATGCCGTGATATTAAACCCTGTAGTTAAAACCAAGGTGATTGAAGAGGGAGTAGTTCCTGGTCACCAATCAGAGACGGAGATCAGGACTGATCGGAGTGTGGCGAGAAGGTGTGCAGCAGCAAAAAATAAATCACAATGATAACATGATGTAAAATAAATATAAAGATGTTATCATTAATAAAAGTAAATATAAATAAATACAGGATAAAAATAAGAAACAGAGCCAATCAGATTGCAGACCCTTGCCAGGATTGTTTTGTGTGTTTGTGTATTTTGTGTCATTTTTATGTGGGTTGTGTTCTGATTTGTCATAAATTTATAACATGATAACTGAACGGCACTATATCACTGGCAGTTGTGATGGGTCAAGACTCTGTCTTTGTGCAACGCCGCTTTGATCAGACCCTTCCCATGAGTTTATTATTTCATTGAAAGTCGATGGCATATAAATAATTCCTACTCGACATCCTCCCAGATCAGCTCCATACCAGAGGCTTTTTGAAAAAGTGTGGGGGCCGCTCACCCCTGACGACGTTGCAAAGTGGGAACTTAATGCACTCGGTGGGCGAACCTCGCCCGCCATGCCTGGCCCAATCAAACATTAGGCGCCAATACATTTTTGATATCATGCTATATATCGTTTTTGCCCATCTTCACCATAGGTAAGAGATCGCTTAAATTAAATATTCTCTTCCATCAGTTCGGATGTCACAAACATCAAACCATTCGTTCATTGGTCACACATATGTCCAAGTTTCATCGTCCGTTTACAACTTTTTGAATTTGTGCTTATATATTCGGTTTACCCTATCTCTCAAGGGATGAACTCTGGACATTCTTGTATCAGTCCTTCGCCAAATTCTATTAATGTCCTTGTCAACACCACCTTCCAATGGTGAATCCTCCAATTGTATTCCAGATACAATTTTCCCAATTTAATCAATCTTTCTCGTCCACACCTACTAATCACCAATTTCTATCGAATCTCACAACGTTTTTAGATCTCGCTAGACAAACAGCGTGGACAGTAACCTCCGTCCCTCGGGTAGAGGAATAAATAAAACACAACAATTTTACCTTTAAATTATTCAAAAGTTGAGGTGGTGAGAGTTAATATTAGAGTGTTGAGAATAAATATGATACACATCACTTGGTAGGAGGATGGTTCCAGTGCAGTTTCAATTGTTACATGGAAGTGATGGGAAGGAGGAACTTTACCTCTGACTTCTTGTTAAATTCCCCCCCCCCCGCTTATTCCATCCCAACCTTATCCTCCTCCACCCACTTATTAGTTGTATATTGATAATGAATCTTTGTATAACTTAGAATCGAAGATTTCACAGCTTGGCATGAAAACCTTTCTTGACCATGACCTCCATTCCTCCATCTTACAGTGATTATTTAAAGAACCAATGTCTTCTTGGTCATTATCAAAAGAGTCGGATGATATTTGCTTGTTTTTGTAGTACTATCAAGTGTTTTATTCTCTAACTATCTGTATATTGTACCCGCCGCTCCTATTCTCTTCCCGAGCTGCACGTCTCGTGGTGCGCACGTTTTTATTTGCCAAAACCGGAGTTTTTGCAAGAAGTGTTAGTCGTCTGTATGTTTTTTTTTATTTTTTTTTTTTGTTTGTTTGTTTGTCTTATCATGAAAACATTTTGCAGACCACGTTTTCATTGGAATTTTTGTAAACTTCGCATATCAGAGGCCTTGGAGGTCCCTTTCAGCCATAACATTTGAAGGTCAGGTCAAAGGTCCAAGGTAACTGTCGCAAATCAGGGAGTTCAAACCCTTAATTTTTGAGTAATTTTGATCGGACTCGTCTCAACTTCTGGAGTGTTCTGTCTGGCGCCAGTGATTAATTTTGGTGGCGACTTGCCTTGACTTCATGTTTTTTTTTTTGTTTGTTTTTTTATCTTGAATCACGTTATCCCTCTGAGAGCACATTTTTTGGATATTTTGTAACTTCGCATATCGAGGCCTATAGAGGTCCTTTCGCATAATTTTGCAGCGTCTTCAAGGTCAAGGTCCTTTGCGCCAAATCGGGAGTCCGCGACCTTTTTTTGGTAGTATTTTATGGATGTCTTCATTTGGGTTGTTCTTGTCTGGCATTAGTGTTAAATTTTGGTGCGGTGGCCTTGACTTTGGTTCGCTAGGTCCATATTTTGCCCAGGTCAATTTCGTTTTAGGCCTTGTTGTTGTACTCAGGTTGAACTCTTGTGTGCTTTCTGTTTGTTGAGATTTAGTGATTTTGTTGTTTGGGCAAACGTTATTTTTCATGGTTACTCTGTGACGTTTTATCGATTCTCGTAAGCGATATTCTCAAGGGTCGTTCTGTGGAGAGCAGCTCTGTTATCCCGTGTCCTTCAAGGTAGCTGGTCCTTTGCAGCTCTGGTCTACGGGTGATTGGTTTATTTTTTTGTTTTGTCCAGGCTTTCGTTCTTTGAGCTGGGAGCCTGGAATTGGATGTGTGAAACTGTGCTTTTGCCCACAGTTTTATTTTTTTTTATTATAAAATTGTTAATTGTTTCATTTTATCGATTTGATTTAGTTTATTTTCTTTTTTTGGGCTTATTAAGACCTTTTGGTGGAAGCTGTTTTTAGGAATTAGTGACCAGTGATTTGTTTAAAGGGTGTTTTTGTTTTATTGATTATAATATTCTTATTGATTTTTCTTCTGTTGTTAGGTGATATTCTGCCTCCTTTTGGTTGGAGATTTATTTGGGGAAAATGCGTTTTTGGCAATTTTTTTTGGTTATTAAATTGAATTGTACTTGTTTTTTTTCATTATTATTACTTATTTTTTTTTTCTCTTGGCATGGTTCAAGGATTTTTGATGGGAGCCTTTTGGACAACCGTGGCAGTGATTTGGTTTCCAAGTTATTTGGATTTATTTTTTATTTATTCGTTGTTATTCATTTTTTCGTTAACTTCATTTTCCAAAAGTTACCGTTCGTGAATGGTGTTGGTGTGGCATTCCCCGCAATTTATTGAGTGATTTTATGTTATTGTTCTTATTTTATTGCATTAACACGTTCCTCAATTTTGTCCGTCCCTCCATTCCGTATCATGTGCTTGCCCCAGGTGGCATGCGTGCGCGCAGGGCCCAGATGGGAGATCGCTAGGCCTTTGGATTTGGTGACGCAGGCGTGCGTCACGGTGGTGCTCGGGCCAGCTCCGAGTTCCATGATGACTAATAGCCAAAAGGTACCCCAGTTCGCATGACTGCTTTATTGCGGTGGTGACCCGATCGTTGGTGCCAGACTTTGTGGCGCTTCTTCAAGCCTTTCTCGTGCTGGTCTGTTGATGGCCTCATAGTCAGATTTGCCTCTGGGGATTATGGTTCCTGGGGCGGGGGTGCCAATGCCTTGACTAAGCTTCACGTCTGCCACCTGGTGTCTAAGCGGGTGTCGGTCTCCAAGGCCTGAATGGCTACAGGAGTTGGACCAATTTGGGTCAGGCTGCTGTTCTGCATGGGGCAATGGCTCATACTGACTTGCGTATGCTTTCGCTTTGGGCTTCAGTGTTTGAGTTCTTACTTATGGCCATCAGTGATGATACATGTGCTTTCAAGATTTTGGTTCAATGTTCCTGGTTTGTTTCTTTGTACTACATTTAGTTGATCCTCCTTTTTGAACCCCTGTTTAGTTCTTTTTTTATGATGCTTATCATCCATTTTGTACACATTCCTACCATTCCGATATGTGCTGCAGGCCGGCTCGCGGGTGCCGGTGGGGTTTATGTTTCTTTTGGCATGGGGGTGGTTGTATTTTGTGTCGCTATTCTGTAACGTCTTTCCATTTTTCGCGGGTGTGTCACTGGAGCGCGAAGCGGTATCGTTTTTTATCCGTTTCTGTGTTTTTTTGGTTGTTCTTTGTTTTGTTTGTCCGAGTTATCTCCATTTTGGTGGAGCTGAAATTTTGGCTTGCAGTGCCAGTGATTTGGCTTGAGAGTTTTTTTAATTATCTTAATCGATTTATTGTTTTACCCCTGGGGTCTTCTCCAATGGGTCTAGCCCCTCACTTCTCTCTTTTCTTGGTACATTATTTGAATCTATTCTCATTATCGTGACAGATTTTGATGAAATTGCGTATATACAGAATTTGGCAGGATTACTGAGGCCCAGTCGATTGCGGCTTGGGGCGGCGGCCTTTCGGTGTTTTTTACTTGTTTTATTCAAATATTATTGCGTGGGCATTGAACCCAAATTAAGTCGCTATGCTATGAAGCTCACTATTGTGAGGTTTCTGGTTTCTTTTTCTGATGCGATGAATCTTTACATTTCAAATTCTGTGTCCCGTGCTATGCTCCTGGTTGTCGTGATTCCCGGGTTGTTCGCCCTTCGTTGTTTTTTTTGTACAATTGTGGATGTATGAAGAGCTACCCGAGCACAAGGGGCGGAGTAGAGGGGTGGGAGGGAGTACCACATGGTACCGGACATGGGAGATCTGTGGGGGGATGGTGGGTGGGTCACAGGGTAACCAGATGGATAGGGCCTTGGAGGGCACGGGAATTTGAAGGAGGATGGGTTTGGGGCTGGTTGCGGTCGGTGTAGAGAAACTGTGGTTCTTGGATGTGAGTAGAGGTGTAGTGACGCTGTCTTTTGAGACCTTGGGGGGAGTGGGATTGAGACCGGAGGAAAGACTTGTCATGACCTTAAAAGAAGAAACATATAATATGATCGAACCCATTTGTTTTCAATTTTTTGGGTTTTTATTTTTGGGATATGTGTGTTCAAATTCCTGCACTATTGTGACTTTTAGTGCTAATTATTTGTAGTGTTTTCAATTGTGGATCTTGTGTTTTAGCTTTTCTGTGGTG
>CM068955.1:145333857-145344761 GCA_035128595.1 Eptatretus atami | reverse complement strand
CTACTTTGATGTTCTTCCAGATATCCTGAAAGCCCTTCCTCTGAAGGAAATTGAACAACTCGTATTATCAACCATAATTGTTTTTATCCATTAGTTGTTATATTTATCTTCATCAAATTTTACACCCTCGACATATTTCCCAGTATCTTTTACAAATGTAGAGATAGAGGGAAACTTGTCTTTTGTGTCTTGATACATTGTATTTATTAAGTAAAAAATGATTGTGGGTAAAAATGGTTTAAGCACAGATTCACCTATAAATGAAATGGAATTTTCATCAAGAAAATTTCAGTTAAATGAAAGTATTGTTACGAATTCGCGCCCGCCGCGTGCGATCGGCCGCTTTCCACTAATAGCAACCGCGTCGCCCACTGGACGGACAATTAAGTCGTGACTTTCCGGAGCTAACGCCGGAACCCTGTCACGGGTGGGTCTTCAACCCCACCACGGCCGTGCCAATGTGTCTACCCGCGCAAGATAGGTCACTCGCCGAACTCGATATACCTAAGTACCTGCGCGGGCAGTCGACGGGCGACCGTACCTCGCCGCAGGTTGGCTGGGGACACGAACCGCTTAAGCGGTCCGTTCCGTTCACAGCGATAACCGAGCGGTATTATCGCCGACCTCGACGGATCCGATTCTCCTTACCGGTGTTTAACCCAGCTATTTATTCCGCGATGCAAGATGGCATTTCAATGGGGTGAAAGGAGGACGCGACGAACGGGATACATTTCAAAGCAAGTACATTTATTATTTACCCACAACACACGCAAGGAATCATGCAGTATGTACAAGCAAGCAAATAGAAAGCAATACAACCGAATGTGAGCAAGGATCAATGTACAGGCACAGTTACTTAGACAGGTCTACTTAATAGACACGGCGCCACAGCATGCACTACAAAACAAAGGAAAAGACCCCCTCATAGACAAGGAGGTAGACGGGTCCGTGGACCTTTATGTCCGTGAGCCTTGGCTGACCGAATAGGCCCACGAGACGATGCAGGTTACCTGCCCCCCCCCCTCGGTGGTCGGCGAGTCGTGACGTCCCGTCCCCGGCAGTTAGCGTGGCCGCGCCTGATTCCGGGCCGCCCGCGTGGCCGGCAAGCTCTCTCCGGCGCTCCTCGCCCGACGCGCAGGTTCGCACCACACAGCCGGCAGAGCTGCGCCTTCAGTCCGCGTCTCCGATGCACAGGTCGCTCCACCGGACCACCAAAGACAAGCGAGTCATGAACCACAAAGAGCGGGGAGGCGAGTGAACCACGAGCAGAGAAGCAGCGAGAGCCTGGACCACAGGGAGACGCTCGAGCCTCGCGTGCCGTCCGCCTTAAATAACACGGGGCTCCGCCTTCGCCCCACCCCGTTTTCGGCTCACCTTCCTTCCAGTAGCTTCTCCCAAAGGGGCGTTCCCCGACTCCTACCGCGTCACACCGCGCATCCACCAATTGGAGCGAGCTGCCTCGCCCCTTCTCGTGCCAGCCGCGGAGAAGAAAGGGCGCGAAAACCCGGCACTAGCGCAGGTTTCCTTGTTGTTCTTCACTCCGCGTGCTCGGACCCCTTTTCGACGCGACGAAAAGGGTCGTAGCGTGATCTGTCGGTTCAAAATAACAATAAGAAAACCTACCTCAAAGGGTCACAGCCCGATGAACACAAAAAGAATCCCTCTAAACAACGATGGGAAACCTATCTGAACACTCACTTACCGGGATAACTGATCTAAGGAACCTTTATGGTGTTCTGCGAATTTCCCACAGCCGTAACATTATTCTTAAATTACCATGATTTTCATCACGAAAATTTTATTTTAAGCAAAGTTTTTCTATATAAATAGGTGAATACAACTACTGCGCGACGTTTGTAATCATGAATATAAATGTTATAAAATACACCTTCAAACTAACAAACACACATTCAATCTTTTCAGACAAATATCTCCATTTGAACGAGAAACAAAACATTGTGATGTCTGTTCCAAGGATGTCATCAAAGAGAGTTCTAAAAAACACCTTCAATCACACAACACATAAACAACATTGAGAGAAACTTGAAAGAAAATGAAGAAAATTGGATGAGAGGAGATGTCACTGAAACAAAACCATTTGAAATAACAACTCTCCAAGATGTTTTAAAGATCGGATAGAGGTAAAACTTATAAGATTTAATATTAGTGTAAGATCCATTTGGGAAGCGATTCATATCTCAAAGGATTCAATTATCAGGGTTGTTTGTAGAATGTTGCAAAAGCATAAATCATTCAAAATATATCTTGGAGCTTCCTTTGCCTTCTCAAGAGAAGATAATGTTATTGAAGAAAAATATATGAGAACGAATCCACCGCACCTCATGACATCAATTGATAGCTTTGTTAAATTTCCTATCTTTGAAGAGCTAATTAGATTTGCATTAGAAGAACAACAACAAGGTAGTGGGTTCAACGTTGGGAATGTTTCATATATCGATCTTAAAATTCTTAAATCCACTCCGCTAAAGGCTTCTTTTTCTGTTGATGTACCTAAGGATATAAAGAATAAAAAAGCAATAGTTAATATTAAAAATACCGATAATTTAATGCTTTCTGTGGAGTATCTGAGCATGTCTTTATCCACAGGAAAGGGACTGTGAAAGAGTTTCAAAGTAGAGGAAATATGAGAATATATTAGAAAGTAGGGATCTAGGCATCTCTAAAGGAGAACCCATGAGTTTTAAAGACACAACAAAGTTTGAGAATATGAATAACCTATCAATAAATGTTTATGGTTTATCTGATAAAATCAAAGTCCAAATTCTAAGAGTTAGTAATACTCTATCCAATTATAATTGGTCAAATGACCGGCATGTAGATCTCCTTTATTTCACTAATAAAGAAACCGCTCATTATTCTTACATCAAAAACTTTTCTAGATTGGTAAGTAGTCAAGTTTATAAATCAAAGCCTAATCGTATCCTTGTAAGAGATGTCTCAATATATTTTGATCCAACAAAGACTTGATAAACATTTGATGTATTGTTCTGATCTAAAGCAGCAGTTTTGGATGCCAGAACCAGGAGAGAAAGTTGTATTTCATGAAACAAATAAATGTATAAAACACCCATTTGTAATATATGCTGATTTTGAGAGCATCTTGGAAAAGACTGATGATATTAATAAATTTCAATAAACAGGATTATGGGTATTTTGAAGTGAACTTCATAACAAACAAAGACCTTCCTTATGGAGCTGAAAAGAGATCCCAATCAAGAGCTATTAGGTGGTTATCAACAACATTTCTTCAGTTCTTCAAATGAGTTTAAATATATTCCTACATCTAAATTACTAACAACATTGTTTGATAAAGAGAAGTATGTTTTACATTAAAGAAATCTAAAGCAATTGATAGAAGCAGGACAACAAGTAATAAAGGTACATAGGGCACTAAAGTTTCGTCTAAGTCAATGATTATAATACGAGGATGAGAACAAAGGGTTTTTGAGAAGGACTTTTGCAAGTTGATGAATAATTATATGTTTGGTGAAACAATGGAAAATATAAGGAATCGACAAAATGTAAGACTTACTACGATTTGGGAGCAGGCGGAGAAGTTGATAAATAAACCAAGATTTAACAGAGTAGAAATATTTGCAGATATTTTTTGTGCT
The DNA here is from genome assembly GCA_035128595.1 of Eptatretus atami. Taxonomy (NCBI): domain Eukaryota; kingdom Metazoa; phylum Chordata; class Myxini; order Myxiniformes; family Myxinidae; genus Eptatretus; species Eptatretus atami. The sequence continues at coordinate 145,341,126 of CM068955.1, read as the reverse complement.
GTTCATTTGAATAAAGAGAGTGTAAAGATGGATAAACCGATTTATGTGGGAACATCTGTTTTAGATCTTTCAAAGTAATTAATATATGATTACTTTTATAATATTCTAAAGAAAAGATATGGTGAGAATATTGTATTGCTATATATGGATATGGAGAGCTTCATACTCAAGGTAACTACAGGTGATGTTTATAAGGATATGAAAGAAGATTAAGATATTTAAGATACAAGTAATTATGATCCTAATAACCCGCTCTTTTCGAATAAGAATAAAAAGGTTGTTAGGTGAAAAGATACTAAGTGAATTTGTAGGTGTTAGATCACAGGCATATGCTTATAAATTCTTAATGAGAGGGTTAAATTAATTCAAATGTGAAAAGAAACTTAAAGGTCTGAAGAAGAGTGTATTAAAAGAGACCATGAACTTTCAACATTATGTATATGGAAGATAAAAGATGTTTACAGAGAGATGAATCTTATTCAAAATTATAAACATGAAATATTCTCAGAGACTGTTAGTTAGAAAACTCTAACAGCATTTGATGATAAAAGATATGTAATGAGTGATGGAATAAATACGTTAACTTATGGGTTTAAAGTATAAGTATTAATAAAAATGGGGTTGGGGTTTTAACGGGACTGCCACCTTGTGTTTTTTAACTGATGAATGAATTAAGTTATTCCCAAAAATAAAACGCAAACAAATATTTGTAGGATCTCTATTTGACGACAAAATTTGGTCAAAGAAATGATCATGTGAAAGGAAGCGAAGCCCAAGCCCCCCACAGGGGAGTAGTGTCGAAAGGGAGGTGTTTGACGAAGTAATGTGTTCCAGTTTGAAAAGGAGAAATATGAGTGAGCGTAAGCGAGCCAATGTTACGACTTTGAGAAATTGAACATATTTCTGTCAAACCCTCCCTTTCGACACTACTAACACCCTTATTGAAATTTTCTTTTTTATTCAAGATTGCAGCCAATTCATTCTACATGTGTCCGACATCTCTCCCCCCCCTTCCAATTTCCCCAGCCAAATATTTATATCAGCAATATCCAGAACACGTTTAGCTCATTCATGCAATTCATCAGTGAGCATTTCATGATGACGCCAGTGAAGTATTTCACGATGGCGCAACAATCTTTGTCGATAAGTGATTCATGTGTCGGCTCATTGGCAGAACAGCAAGGCGAAGGATGTCAGATCCATGCAGAATCAGCGAAGTACAAAGGTATCCGTGTTTGGAATGCTCCATGCCCTTGGGAGGGAAGGGATAGAACATGTTACTCTCATTATTTATTCCTTTGGCCTCTACTTCCCCTCTCTGCATAAACAGGAGGGTTGTTGCCTTTATCTCTTCGACAACACAGAACTTTTCCAGTTGTTTTGAAAGTAACTTGGGTTGTTGCACTTGATTCCCCACAAGTTCGCTGCATCATTACCATAGCAGATGCTTTCTTAATGCATACAGTCACCAATGCCTTTGTGCAAGCAAGAAACACTGTTATTGCAACAATTACCATGAGTATGCAGAACAACCATTGTCCTGTTTTTGCCCCCCATTCTCCAAACACACTTGATAGCAAAGTCATTATGCTCTGCTCGTCCTGGTTATAATTGTGCATTTTTACCCACACCTTTTTAATATCTGCTATTAATCCTTTAATGTGCCTTGAATTATTGGGAATAAAGGTGCAGCACTCAGGTCCCACCACTGCACATGTACCTCCTTTCTCTGCCAACAGAATATGTAATGCCAATTAATTAATAAAGCTTACATGGCCCAATGCATTTTAATAAAACGAACAAATGTCCACATAGAAGCATCTAGCCTATGTTACATGGTACAGGATACTAATTTTCAACCTAGATGACATGCTACAATCTGAAGAAATTCCAGTTGTGTATGTATATAACATTCCTTTATCTTGTTACATTTGTGTTTTAAAACATATCCATATGTACTTTTACTTGTGTGGATGTTATCGTTAGAATTGTGAAAGGCAAAGGAACTGCAAGAGGGCAACGTGAAAATTTCCCACATGACCTAAAATGGCTCAAAAAGCTTCTAAAATAAATCAAATATACTTGGAAAAGTACTTGAGAGAAAGGGGTGCGCCTCTGTAAAACGAAAGAGTTGGAGAACTTTCTCAACTCGCCGAAAGGCTGAGATCTTGCAGCTTTCTGTACTGCAAAAATTCCTGACAATGTGGGCTAGTGCAAGGCCCAAACCTCCGACTGACTATCGCTGTAAGTGAATGGGCTTTGAACCTTGTGGGAGTGCCTCCTGTGAACATGGCAGGCTTGGTTATTTATTTAATGGATGTCTGCAATTGTAAAGGTGATGCTGTGGATTATTACCGCAACAAAGTAATGGCTACCGACTCTTTGACAAAGGACATCTTCGTGACGTGAAAATACAGAAATCTTGTCCTGGCTATTATTCATGTGGAAGCCGGATGTATCAGGCAGACTTCCATGAGGGAGACACCATATCTGGTTTGGGTGCTTTTTAACAGCGATGGGAAGGACATATATTGGGCTTGTGAATGCACAGGGAAAGTTTAAAATCATCATCTAAAATGATACTTGCTATGAATCATGTTGTTGGGCGGGGCGGGGGGCGGGGGGGGGGGGCGTGTGAACTGTGGAGCCACATTAAGGCAGCTATAAATATGTTTTTGTTTGGTTCTCGGGGAACAAGAAAAATTATACTTGATGTTTGCATCTGTTCCTGAAGGGAGAAGTGTGCGTGCGTGCGCCGCCGCTCCCTTGTATTTACAGAAAATGGTGGGAACTTGACACCTCTTATCCACAGATATTTCTTGTATTCCTGTATTTCTGTGAGTCTGATTTGCATCCAGGGACACCACCATTAAAACCATTTTGAAATTGCACGCTTTCATTTAAATGCTGAAAATTATGTTTAAAGGACGATTTCACATTAGCGACAGTAGGTTAAAAGTACCAAGTTAGTTGGAGTGAGTCACTGAAAATGCACAGACAGCACATGCGCAAAAGGCCTTATTAGCATTCATACGTCATTTTGAAACTCCCGTATTATTAAATCATTTATCTAACCTGCTGGGGTCACTGTATCAGTAGCACAGCCATATTCCCAGCAAAGATGCAAATCAGCAGCCATATTCTGCACACAAATGAATGAATGATTCTCATTTACATTCGGATGCATATTGGACTGGAAGTCAGTTACAGGTTCAACCTGCAGGCGTTCACCATTTCCTAAAGGTCACAGTTGTGCTACTGATGCAGTGCTCCCTGTAGGTTAGGGAAGCAATGCAGGGACCTGTAGGTCCCTGCAGGCTAACAGCCTACTCTTCATCAAAAGACACCTTGGCATCTATAACGTCCATTAAGTGATGCAGGAAATGATGCAGGAAGATGGATCCCCACATTAACTTCCATCTGAAGGACAGAACACTCAATGATACAACGTCCTGCGAAGAACCAATCCGATGGTTTATAGTTGGGGTGGGAATCAAACCCAGACTAACAGCTCAAAGGTAAGCATGTTATGTCTGCACCATCCAGTAGGATGCTTTACAATTTAAATGTTTGAGCTATAGAAACATAACGCAAACTCAGTTCTGGAAAATGTGATCACAATTCCCCCCCCCCCCTACACCCCTCCGCCCCTTCCCACTGTCCAACCTGGCATTAAAGCACAGATGGCTTCTTTGTCTCACTGACATGCATGCATTAAATTGGTTTTAAAAGTGGATTCCTAATTCTATTACAAATTTGAGTGGCTCGCACTGTCAACTGAAGTATTGCACAAATAATCTGGGCCAACAGGATAGCTCAATGCATACTTGCCTTTGAGTTGTCTACTCTGGCTTTGATTCCCATTAAAACTATAAACTGCAAGACTAGTTCTTCACTGGCAGATTATTGCATGAACCAGTGCACCATCCTTTGGAGGGATGTTAAGCCATCTGCTAACATTCATGGGTGGACGTTAATGATCCCTTTCAAAAAGAGTATGCCATTATGTGTTCATACTCTGACCAAATTCCAAATACCTACCCTGACAGTGGCCTGCAAAAGTATTCACACCTTACCAGTGATGTCACATTTAGATGAATTATGAATAATGAAGAAACATTTTTTTCCAAATGAACCTTTTTATGCATAAATGAAGGTATCAAACTAAACTCTGTTATAGTTGAAGATGGTGACATGTCAGGAATACCTGCAAAAAACGTACAAATCAAAATTCACTGGTTGTAAAAGTATTCAGCCTCTTCGTTCAGTCCTTGGTGGAAGCGCCTTTTGCAGCAATGACTGCTACGAGTCTTTTTGGGGAGGTCTCTACCAGCTTTACACAGTGAGATGGTGAGATCTTTGCCCATTCTTCACGTGAAAATTGCTTTAATTCTGCCAAGTTTGATGGCTATCGTCGATGGACTGCAATCTTCAAGTCTTGCCATAAATATTCAATTGGGTTCATGTCAGGACTTTGACAAGGCCATTCAAGAACATTTATTTTCTTCTTATTCAGCCACTCCAGTGGGGCTTTAGCTTTGTGCTTCAAATCATTGTCCTGCTGAAATATGAATCTTCCCAGTTTAAGATTCATGGCTGACTCGAGCAGGTTTTCATGAAGGATTCTCCAGTACTTTGAACCTATACTCCGGTACATTGTCCCTTCTATCCTGACAAGCTTGCCAGTCCCTGCTGATGAAAACCAGCCCCTGCGGCCACCACCATGCTTGACAGCAGGGATGGTGTTGAATGGGTGATATGCAGTGGTCGGCTTGCACCAGACACAATGCTTTCAATTTAGACCAAAAAGTTAAATTTTTGTCTTGTTTGATCACAAAACCTTTCTCCACATTCCTGCAGTATCATGAAGATGGTTTTTTAGCAAACTTTTTGAGCCTTTAGATCTGTGTTTTTCAGTAATGACTTTCTTGCCACCTGTCCATAGAGACCAGCTGTTTGAAAGGAACAGGATATTGTTTATTGATGAACATTGACCCCCATCTCCAACATAGAGTCTTGCAGATCTTTCCAAGTTATTGTTGGATATCAGTGAGATCCCGAACCATTTTCCTGCTTGCAAGGCTGCTGAGTTTGGATGGGCGGGCGACCTGATCTGGGTAGAGTCTGTTTGGAATGATACGTCTTCCACTTCTCAATGATGGATTTCACCGTACTCAAAGGGATAATGTGTGAGTTTGAAATCTTCTGATCACCGTCTCCTGAACGGTGCTTCTCCACCATTTTATGTCTGATTTCTTTGGAAAACTCCTTGGTCTTAATGTTTGCCTTGTTGGTTGACCAAGTGAGTTGCACCTTAAACCTCCTTAGATAAGTGGGGGAGATTAATTTTTAAGTTAAACCACTGATTACATACAGGTGAAACCTATTACATTAATTTTGTTATCTTTCAAACAAATAATTTGTTCCTTCAGAAGTCATTGAGGGTAATTAGTGAAAGGGTTTGCACACTCATGCAACTGAGAATCATATGATTTTCTCTGTTCATCTAACTTGTTCACACTTTATCTGCATTTTTTAGCTTTATCGCTTTGGAGTAGTTTGTGAAGACTATATATCAAGTTTGTGTTTAAAGCATCATGAAATAAGTTCATGTGGTATCAAAATGGGAAAGCTTTGGAAGGGCTTGAAAACTTTTGCAGGCCACTATAGCAGTGTGCCATCAGGTGTTCACTTAACGATGGTGTTCTCGTGTGTTCAGTTCATGATGTCATTTTTATTCATCATGAGCGCGCGAGGCGAAACTATGTGTTCTACCGAGCGCCATTCTAGTATAGCTCTTATATTTTCATCCCTGTGCTGCTGTTTGGGATGTCCAATTTTCCGTTTTGAATCACATCTTATTGTGCTGTACAGTAAATCCTTCAATATCGTGGGGTTACATTTCTGGAAAATGCCGTGATATTAAAAACCACGATAGTTAAAACCAAGGGCTGATTGGAAAAGGGAGGTTAGGTTCCTGGACTTCACACAAATACAGAGGACGGTGAGTAGCAGGAAGGTGGGCGGAGAAAGGTGTGCAGCAGCAAAAAATAAAAACATCACAATTGAAATAAACATGTAAAATAAATATAAAGCATGTTATCATTCAAATAAACATGTAAATAAAATAAATACAGGATAAAATAAGAAAAAGAGCAATCAGATTGCAGACCCTTGCCAGGACTTGTTTTGTGTGGTGTTTGTGTAGTTTTGTGTCATGTGTTTTATGTGGTGTTTGTGTCCTGATTTGTCACATAATTAATAATAGACATAACTAGAACGGCCACTTTATAACCACTGGCAGTGATGATCGGGTACCAAGACATCCTGCTTTGGTGCAACCCCGCTTTGATCAGACCCTGACCCATGACGTTTATTATTATTCAATTGAAGTCAGAATGGGATTAAAATAAATTCCTCTCCGACATCCTCCCCAGAATCCAGTCCATACAAGCGCTGAAAAGTGTGGGGGCCAGTACAAACCCCTGACGAACCCCAGTTGCAAATGGAAACTAAAATGGCACTCGGTGGAGCGCATACCTCTGCCACGCAATGCCTGATCCACAACAACATATAGGGCCCAATACATTTTTGAAATATCATGCTATATATCGTTTTTGGCCCCATCTGTCAATGGTGAAGAATCGCTTTAAAAATTAAATAATTCTCATATCCAGATCCAGATTCGGATGTTCACCAAAATCAAACCAATTCGTCATGGTCCCACACCCAATATGTCCAAGTTTCATCCGAATCCGTCTACAACTTTTTGAGATATTGTGCTATATATCGGTTTAGCCCTATCTCTCAAAGGTGAAGAATCACTGAGACATTCTTGTATCCAGATCTTCGCCAAAATCTAATTAAATTGTCCTTGTCACACACCCAACCTATCCAATGGTGAAAAATCCTCCAATTGTATCCAGATACAATCTTCACCAAAATTTAATCAATCTGTCCTCGTCACACACCTAACCTATCCACCAAATTTCATCCGAATCCGTCCACAACGTTTTTAGATATCCTGCCCATAGACAAACAGACAGCGGTGAAAACATAACCTCCGTCCACCTTCGGTGGTGGAGGAAATAAATAAAAACACAACATTTTTACCTTTAAAATTATTTCAAAACAGTGAGGTGAGTGAGAGTTAAAATATTACGTAGTGTAGAGTAAATATGATACACATCACTTGAGTAGGAGAAGAATGAGAGTTCCAGTGCAGTTCAATTTTACATGGAAGTGAATGGGGGAAAGGAGAAAACATTC
>CM068955.1:145320094-145329555 GCA_035128595.1 Eptatretus atami | reverse complement strand
ATCTGTGGATGTCTTCCTGCAGTTAGGTTACTTTTTATTAGGAGGTTAGTGGCAGGATTTGCACTCCGGCCATGGTAAAACCCTTCACTCTGGAAAACACAAGAAAATTGAAAACCCATTCCATGGGAGTACCTGTCAGGGTGGAGGTTTTTACCATGGCCGGAGTGCAAATCCTGCCATGTCATTATTTATATCCTGCCACATTATATAAAAGCAATTATATAATATAATATAATTAATAGGCTGCCGCTCAACGATTTAAATCATAACCGCACTAGAAATCGAAGTGTCAACATCACCGTCATACCGAAGAAAAAAAAAAAAAAAAAACAGGGAGTCTGGAACACTGACGCTAACCATTACCTTGACGTGTTTCGACTTATGAGTAACTTAAAGTAACGTGTGTGGACGTGTGTCAACGATCGCGTAACGTGCCTACAACACGTTACTCATAGGTTAGAAATAAGTTTCGGGTACGCTAAACATTACCTCGACGTGTTTCGACTTATGATTAACTTACAAGTAACATGTGTCGACGTGTGTCAACGATCGCATAACGTGCCTACAACTTATGGCCAGCGTAGCGGAACTTGTGAGTCATACGCTGGCATAAGTCGTAAAATTTCAAGCATGCTAAAATTTGAGGACAACCGCAAAGTACAACGATGAAAGCCAGCGTACTACGACGTATGGCAGTGTTTTTCAGCGTGCTCTCAATGTTTCCAAAACTTACCCATAACGTATTCGACGTGTGCCAGCGTTTTAGACAAATTTTTCAAAAATCGGCATAAGCTGGCTAAAACGTCAAGGTGTGACTGGGCCTTTAGACAGGGCAGAAAATCCAGAAACTGAGCACCTTAGGGCATTTTTTGTTAAAAGTTGTTAACAAGCTGTTTTAACATAATTAAAGGTGCTGAATCTAAATTTGCTTGTTACCAAGCATAATTTTGAGTATTAAGGCTTCAAAAATTGCAACTCAAATCGATACGTCAAAACACGTATTTTTTTTGCCAGAAAATGATTTTTCACTTGTACTGCAGTACTGCAGCATTTGTATTTCATTGATATATTTTACACTAAAACATCATATTTTGCAGTGGTAAAACAACATTTCATTAATACCCAATGTGCTCTGCAACTTACAGAACTTGCAGTACTTTTGATGATTACTGACTGTGACACATGTTGGAACTGCAGATTTATTGTGTTTTATTTGACATAATTATAAAGATCATTTTTTAATTGAAATCACATTTGTGTAGATATGAAAATGACCATATATTTATTGAGCAAGAAACTGAAGATGATATATATCACTGATTGTGTTTTAGTAAAACATTCATCATGTCATTGAAGTTCAATATGACTACTGCAGATGATATGAATATCGCAGAGAGAAAATAAAACAGAATGTTCAGGGTAACTCATTGTTGAATTTAACTTATGGCAGCAAATATAATTGTAACATATTATCATCACTAGTCTATGATTCACCAACATTCAGACATGATTCTGGTAGCAAATGACACTTGCATGCTCCAGTACATAAGAGGCTTGACTTACGGCACTTGCATCGATCTGTACTACACCTTGTTTTACAAGAACATGCAATTACTTCAATGCAACTTTCTGGCACTGCTGGGAGGGACATCAGCTCTGAGTAAGTTTTCCATCAACTAGTTTCCACCCTAATGCAGTAGGTTCAGGTAAGTTAGGATATGCACAGCATGCTTGCAACCACACTATTGCTTGGTGATGTTGATCACTGGATATGGTAGGAGAGGGCATCACTTGTTGGAGGAAGAGAGGACAATGAACGCGAACGAGTGAAGTATACGACTCTTGCCTTATCAACACTATCCACCTCCTCTAGACCATATATTCTGCACAGAATTTCTCTGCAGCTGTTATTGTTTCTGATTAAGTTCACCTCTTCCCAGATCTTTCAGCAGTTGATGGTGTTGCTGGAAGATCTCCATGCAGTCTTCTTACTGTGCTCAGCTATGTAGAAAACTGAATCACAGCCTGTTAGGGCATGAAAGGCAAGCAGTGATTCCAATGCAGATGATACATCAGGTAAGTCATTGATGATCTCATGTATTGGAATGTACTTTGGTTTCAGTGCTGTTCCACATTTCATCCAGAGGTTGGTGCATGGCATTGTATTGAAATGTGCCAACAGTAGCACAAGTATATCTGTGTCCCGTGCTGACACAACTACATCCTGTTATTCACTATGAAGGCAATGAAGTATGAGACGTGTATCAGCTTCTTCATGTTTCGCTTTGAGACTAGAAACATCTATTGATGGATTTGTACACTGGACCTCATCTTCATCATCAAATCCTCCAGCAACTACAATGATTTTTTCTTGTGGCACCTTTTCAATCAGTTGCTGGGAAAGAAACCTGGCAAGATCAGCTTTGTTTTGTGGGAGTGCCAGAAAGTTTTTCCAGTTGATGGGCAAAGGCACAGTTCGGTCTTCAAATTTTTAACGTATTGGTTGAGCTAATTGATTCCGCCTTTTCCGTGTAGCAGATTTGATTGACACATCATAGTATCGATCGAATATGACATCTATTCGATCAAAAATTTGACCTGCTCGCAAAACAGCTTGAATATATGCATCAGCTAGATCACCCAATGTTTTTGCTCCTGTAGGTTTACCAAGTGACTGGACAAGAGCTGGTCCATCAATGATTAAACAAGAAGATCTCTGTGGTCTGATGTTGCTGGACAGGTTGTTTGTGATGTTAATACACCCACCAAAGGACTTGTCTCCAACTCGAAGAGATCCATTAGTTTCTGCCAGAGAAAGGGGGACTGGCATCAGTTCATGTTTTAAGATTTTTGGTAAATCTACTTGTCTTCCTGCTTCATATGACGTCACAAGCTGCTGTATATATTCCTATCTGCCTTCAGTATTTGTTCTTTCCCTGCACCTTTCCTGGAGACATTGTAAAATCTGAGAATGTTCGTGCCTTGTTTTTAGGCAGGTCATGAAAGCTAGTTTCTAAAAAAAAAAAGGCTAGTTCATTGGTCTAAAAAAATGGATCTCTTTCTTAAAAAATGGATCTCTTTAGCCTTTCTAAAAAGGCTAGTTCATTGGTCCAACACATGTCTGCACTTTGATAAAATCCCAATGAATCTTTAACAAGCACCAGCTGATAAACAGAGCCATATCTAATACATCCTGACCTTCACTGATCCAGTAAAAACCACTGGAGAGATTTTGCAGAAAGTCAGCTCTAATTTGACCATAGGTGGCAAATCTACAGGCGTTCAAATGCTATCTTCGCATTTTGGAACATAGCAACATATCACAATGTTGCTGATTGTTCTGATAAAACAATGTTATAAATAACAACCCAAACAACAATTCTAACAACCCAAACAACAATTTTAACAGCATGCAATTTGTGAAGTGAAAAAAATTGCAGGATGATCATGCTGGAATATGATAAATAAAATACATTATTGGGCTGACGAGGCAATTTTGGTACCAACTTTAAAATGTAAATTTGAACAACAAAGAGTTAAAATTGAGCTTGGTAACAAGCATTTTTGAATTCAGCATACTTGAATTAGGTTAAAAACACTTGTTACCAACTTTTAACAAGAAATGCCTCAACCTTTCTTATCAGGTGTCTTTTCAGATTTTCTGTCCTGTCTATCTGGTGAACTCTCCCATTATGTTCCTTAATAAACCTCTTGAAGAATATTAGACACTTAAAATTTGGTCTCACCATCAGCCATGATCTTTCTTAGGCAAACCAGTTTGGCCTGCAAATCAAGTCGCCGACTAGTTATCCTCTTTCGAGCAAAGGCTTTCCTTGGCAAATCAACTTACCAGACTTTATTTTGCATCTCGATGGAGTACTGCTCGATCTTTGGGCCAGTGTCCCTGTGCCTCACACCTTGCACTCCTTGATGCTGTGGAAACCACGGTCCTCAAAACGATTGGAATCTCCTGTGATGTAGCTGAGTATCTGGGCCTGTTACTCTCACATCGCAGTCAGATCGGTGGCCCATGTCTTCTACCACCTCCTTTATGGTCTTGCATCCTCTGTGACTTGGATCGATGTGGGATACCCAGTTTGTCGCTGGCTTTGGAGGCCAGCTTTCCTATGCAGTTGGCACAGAAAATATCAAAGCTGATGGTGAGGCAGAAAGTTAAACAGACTGAACCTCTTCCAGTGAATGACAAAGGAAATATATTGGTGGGTTCATTTGACAATCATTCCAGAGTGATAGGGTGAGACTAAGATCAGAGAGTTTTCCAGAATTTAAAGCCAAGTTCCATTGATCAGACCAGACTCTAATCATTTCCAGATCATGATAGAGAGAGGCATTGGTGCTGTCTGCCTATCAGAGTGATGGGGAGGGTTCTCTCGAGCATCGGTGAGGTCATTAATATAGATGAGCGACAACATTGGGCCCAAAACACTGCCTTTGGAAACTCCAGCCTCCACTAGGAAAGGGGAGGATAGGATTCCATTGATAGTGACACATTGACTGTGAGTGGAGAAAGTCAGAAATCCATGAATGAAGGTGGCCTATGCCATATGCAGTGAGCTTGGCAAACAAAACAAGATGTCAGACTGTCAAACGCCCAAGATATGTCCAGGGAGACAGTCCTCACCTCTTGTTTGAGATTGAGGGCCTTCACCCATTGTTAAGAGAGGAGCAGAAGCATGTCCGGAGTTGAGTGGCTGGGACAGAATCCAGTCTGATTATCAGAGATCAGACTGTTTGTAAACAGGAAAGACTTGGCATTGGAAACAATGATGGATTCCTTGACCTTTCTTGTAAGATGAAGGTAAAGGGGTGGAACATGCAAGCAGGGGGTGTGGGAAGTGCAGCGAGGGGTGTAGAACATTCAGGAGGGGGAGAAGGGGTGTGTGCAATGCAAGAGTGGCATGGATTGAGAAGCATTGATGGTCATACTGCTTGCATTATCTGCAGACTCGAGTACTCCTGACTTTTCAATCTGAGAAGCGAAAACAGACATCACAACGGTGATGAAATGAAGAGTTAATGAAAGCGTGGAGGAAAGTCATGCTAGGTTTGGAGGGACGGTCCATTGACCGAGAGTTTGTGTGGACAGATTTGGAAAACATATTGTGTGAATAAGAAGGGTTGGAGATCAAGATGAGTAAGAGGAAAACGTGAGGTGATCGTGTTGGATAGATTTGGAAAATGGAGCATTTTAAAATGTCACTAAAACTTTTGAAGTACTGTACTGTATAGAAAATCAAGTTATCGACTTCTACTCACGACTAAAAGTTGATGACTTCATCCAGTCTGAGTGGTGTCCCATAAGCTGTTGAGCTTGAGTGCAGATGAAAACAGTCAAAAGTTCAATTGGAAGCAAGAAATGGCGTATGACCAGTGGTCCAATTCGGCGTCGTGGCCACGAAATAATATAATGCACTCAGTGGCTCAGGTGTCATAAATAGCCAGTGCCAATGGGAATAAGCTGCTCATCAAAAGGGGGTCGATGATAGTCGACTGACAGTTGAAAGGGGTGAAAATCCACTGAAGATCGAGCTGCGACACGACACGGCATGCCGCTGTGGTTGCAGAGAGTAAAAGTGCTGCTGCAGGAAAGGGTCACAAACACACATGTACGAAACTCCATGAGTCAAGAGAGGAAATGTGTCGCTGAAGATAGGGCTGCGAATGTGGTTTAACTCCAGTGAAACTCAAGTCCGTGAGTCATTTCCATGATTGTAAGTAGCGAGCTTCCAGGCAGGGAAGCGTCGTCACACTTCCATTCAAGCCTTCCTCACCGCACATCCCTCGAGGGGGGAGGTCCAAGAGCCTGGTAGTAGTGTCGGGCAAAATGATTGGTTGTGTTGATGCAGTTTCTCCAAAATTAGCATAGTGTGTTTGAGGGTGATAAAAACGATAATAAAATGTTGTTAATTAAAACTTGATATTAAAATAAATGTATTCAATCTGAAATGGAAAATGTACTCAAATATGATATGATTCTATGTGCTTGAACATTTATCCATTTTTAATTTTAATGAATCATATCTTTTCTTTGTATTGGCATTTTTGGCCCATTTAAGACACTGCATTGGTTAGTCGTTTTGTTATACAGTGCAGTCAGATGCTGACATTCGTGGGGGATGTGTTCCTGAAAAATTCCATGAATGTCGAATCCGCAAATGTCATGGCATTGTTTCAATGGGAAAAAGAGGAATAGGTTTCCGTCGGTTCGTGATTCATAAATGAAAATTTCACAAACACTAATGCATATCATTACAGTTTCATTAAAAATGCTTTCAACAACACCAACGACAGGTACTGTTTCCAATTTTTATTTAAAATAGGACGTAACTGATGATGAAGAGTTAGAATCCATTGAACTTCTCTGAAGAGGATGCAGGTGAGGGTGCTGAAGGTGTTGAGGTGGAGGAGCCAGGGCAAAAAAAAAATTGGGTGACAGAGAGCTGTGTTGCTGAGTGTTGCAGGTTTCTGTACAACTCTCTGTATGGCAGCAAAACATCATCCAAACCCCTCATGAACAGGAGGTATTGCTCCATCACTGGATTGGCATCTTGCAACCTGTCAGCAACTGCCCTCATATCCTGTAGCACCTCACCCAGGAACTTGACGTTCAGATTGGGCCTCGCCACCACCTCCTCTTTCCTGCCCACCTTCTCGCAAACCTTGATAATGGCCTCCAACTCTTCCACAGTCAGCTCCTCACCATGTGAGGTGATGAGCTCCTCCAATGTCAGACACATTAAAGCCTTCCCCTCTCATCTCCCATGCCAATCCGGCAATATTCCGCCTCTCTTCCGTGGTATCGGGAAAGCCTCTGAAGTCATGAAGCCTGTGGCCATAGATTTTCCCAGCAAACGTTTATGGTGTAGGCTTTGACTTCATCCAGAGAGTCTTTGATGATCCTGATGCAGTGCGCTATGTTGAAGTCCTTCCACCATTTCCAGATGGTAAGTTCGGGGTTGGACTCCATTGCATCCAAGATGTGACGGAAGGTGCGGCGGGTGTAGTACATTTTAAGCATTGAAATTACCCCTTGGTTGAATAGTTGGATCAGGGAGGTGGTGTTGGGTGGCAGGAAGATGACCTCGACATTGAGATGGGCCACCTTCAAAACCTCGGGGTGGCCAGGAGCATTGTCCACGAGCAGGAAAACTTTGAAGGAGAGGTTCTTTTCTGCCAGGTACCTCTCCACTTGAGGGATGAAACAATTGTGGAACCAATCCATAAAATGGCAGCTGTTACCCATGCCTTTTGTTGGCCTTCCAAAATGGGGGCAGAGTTTGTTTGTTTTTGCCCTTGAGATCACGTGGGTTTATGGAACGATACAGCCTCATCGATTTAATCATGCAGTCACCCTTGGCATTGGCACAGAGGAGAAGAAATACCCGGTCTTTTGCAGCTTTGATCCCTGCTGCTCTCCTCTTGCTTTGAGATGAAAGTTCTCATGGGCATTTTCTTCCAGAACAAGCTGGTCTCGTCTGCATTGAAGACCTGCTCCGGTACATTCCCCTTTTCCTTGATGAGCTGTGCGAATTGAGCAGGGAAAGTTTCAGCTGCCTCGTGCTCCACCGAGGCATGCTCGTCTGTGAGCTTTACATTGTGGAGACTGCACCACTTCTTAAAGCGGTCAAAGCATCCCATGCTAGCTTGGAAGGGACTGGGGTCACTTGTACCTGCATCACTCATATTTGCAGCACCACCTGCACAAGCCAGATGATCGTACATGCGCTTTGCCTTTTCACGAATTGGAGGTCCGCTTAAAGGCACGTTTTTCTGGGCATTGTCCTCCACCCAAACCTTTACTGCCTTCTCAATTGCTTCGATGTGACCATCCCTGATCTGGGTAAGCACTTCGGTACTAGGTACTGCTCTAACCATGCCACTTTCTTGAATCGCCTTCTCGTTTTGTTTATGCAGCACACAGTTGACTCGTTCATGCCATTGTACCTGCCCACAGAGGTTGCACTCTCACCTCTTGATGGTCGGTCAAGCAGCTCCACTTTCCAGCTCAAGCTCATGATTTTTTTTCTGCCTCTTGGGAGCAGACACATCTCCTGCACTACTCAGACGCTTAGGACCCATGATCGAACAACTTGCGCAAAAAGTCCACGAGCGCGAGGAATCCCAGCAGGTCAAGACAGTGGGATGAGAAGAAAGAGACTCAGAACACGCTGCACATGAGTAGTCGTGCAGGGGTTGTGGGTAGATGAAGGAGGGGTAGGTAGTGTGACCATTGGTGGTGGAGGATGGTTTATGCGCACATACAGCTGCTTTATGTGTGGTTGGGGGGAGATGGTTTTAGGGTTCATTCGGCAAAGGGTTGGAATACTTGTGCAACTGAAAATCATCTGATTTTCTCTGTTAATCTAACTTATTCACATTTTATCTGCAGTTTTTTAAGCTTTATCACTTTGGAGTAGTTTGTGAAGACCCAATATATGAAGTTTAATTTGAAAGCATCATGAAATAAGCTCAGGTGGCATCAAAATGGGAAAACTTTGGGGGATGGGGGGGGGAGTGAATACTTTTGCAGGCCACTGTATAATTATGGGAGTGGCATTAGAAATCTTATATGTTTTTTCACATTCCTTCAGGCTAGAGTGCTGAAATTGTATACAGTACTGTATACCTATGGATAAAGCGCTATGCGACAATGTAAAAAAATTAATTATAATCCAACACGGCCGCTATTATGACATCACAGTGACATTATCTTGCAAAAATTCACACTATGGTCATGTTTTGGTGTCCACAACTGTGGACACCATCTGTGTCCACAATGTGGGTTTCATCTATCTCCACAACGTGGACATCTGTGTCCACAATACATGTGTCCACAACGTGGGTTTCGGTGTGTTCATTCCCAATTTATGATCGTTGTGTACGTCCAAGATGCTAGACCATGTCGATCTTCTCGGCATGTTGTAGTTCCTCCGTGATGTAGTGAAACCTTGAACTGTTCATATTTAGTACTTTTTTTAGGCTTAGGATTACCTTTTATATGACATGGAATGAAGTCAACAACAGTGATAGGTAACTGCTTCAAAGTCTTGCAAGTAGTTGGAGGTCCTAGATGCAGGTGTGAGTGAATCTCTCTCTGTTGATAATTAATTGTCTTGCTGAAAGACCACCAAAACTGTGTCATGTAGGGTTTCTTACCATCGACCGTGTCTTCAGTGAAATAAATGTTAACCAAAGCGAAAAACAATGGCTTTCCCTCCAGCAGTCGGTGGGATGAACACACCACTGCTCGCAGACATCTGTTGAATGACTGCTTCAGCAAGTTGCGTTTCCAGTCGCAAAAGTCTGGCGTAACCAACACTGATACCGATTGTATGTAAGAATATCACCAACTTCTTACTGTGAGCGAAAGAATGGGCCTTCAGTCCAATGCCAAGCACGTGTTTATTTTTGTGCAAGCTGGAAACATGTCTGAAGGAAGA
>CM068955.1:145312594-145315094 GCA_035128595.1 Eptatretus atami | reverse complement strand
ATTGCCACCAAAATTTAAATTTGGTATAGAATCGTCGTTTTCTTTTAGACCACATGTTCGACGTAGGCTCCATGTTGTCTCGATCACTGCCTGCAAGCGCGTTGTCATGTTCTCCATCACTTTGGGAAACGTTTCCTGAGGAATGTTCTGGATTTCTCGTGGATGGTTCCTTCAGCTTGATCAAGAGTCTGAGGCCTAGGGTTTCCATAGATCCTGTCCTTGAGATACCCCCACAAGAAGAAGTCTGGAGGAGTAAGGTCAGGGGAATATGGTGGCCACTCAACGTCTTCGTAGAGGGAGATAAAGCGGCCCTCAAAATTTTGGTTGAGAAAACGCCTTGTTTCCCTGGCTGTATGGGGCGGTGCCCCATCCTGCTGGAACCACTGGGTTCTCATCTGGATCAGGTTGTTTCTCCTACGGGCCTGAGTACGTAGCTCAGGCAGATAGAATTCCTGAATCATTTCGCGATAGTTCCTCTAGTTTACCGTGCAAGTGCGTCCTGGTCATCTTCAAAGAAGTATGGACCAATTATCCCATACCAACCAACCGCCACCACATGGTGACTTTGAGAAACAGATCGAGGCACCAGTTCAGTTGATGCATTACCAGGATTTTCAGTTCCCAGTACCGAAAGTTTTGCTTGTTTCTCTCCCGGACAAGTGAGCATTGGCATTCGTCCGTCATGTGAAGTTTTTTGAGGAAGTCTGATCTTCTCCTCAACTTTCCTGAAGAACAATTTGCAAAGTCTAGTCATTTGCATTTCTGTTGATCAGTAAGCACCGTTTCCGTTTCATTTGTATGGAAAGGCGTGAATGTCTTGGCGAAGGTCCTCTGAACGGTGCTCTTATGAATGTTTGTCTCGGCAGAAAGTCGTCGAATCGATTTTTTGGACTCTGAACGACCGCTGTCTCACCATTTCCACATTTTCTTCACTACGACCTGTCCTCTTCTGACCACTGTGACCCTTGTGAAGGTCACAGATGGTTTCCCACATTGGAAACTTTGCGATGTGCACTTTATTTGTCCGAAAGTTTGGTGCATGGCGCAAGTGGATACCGAAATGTCTCGAGTTAAAGACGTTGCAACTGTATGACACTTTCGTCTGGTGCAAAGTTCAACAATTTTCATCCTTGGCATTTTTCTTGGCATTTTTGGTGAGCTTTGGCATTTTTTCTGGCACTTGCTTCGGTATCAAAATAAACTTCAGGGTCTCTGCAAGCAACGAAATGAGCATTAGTGACAAAATTACTGCTTTTTTAGAATCAAACGAAGCATTTTAAAAGTTGTATATTTTTTTGGGACACCCTATATATGTTAAGTTTCAGCCCTCTAGCCTTGGCAGTTGTGAAAAAAATATTGGTTGTTCAACCCCACCCCTCACAAATATTGTTACGGTTGTGGGGGTAGATGGAGGAATATAATAGGGAATTTAGCATTGAATTTGAGTAGTTTGGTCCGTGGATGTGTAGGAGGAATCTCGATGTAATCAAGTAGGGAAACTGTGAGCTTAAGTGTTACATATTGTTGTGGGAGGGGGTGTCAGCGGTGAGCACGACTGCTGGGTGGAGCAGTAGAGTCGGCTCCACCGAACACCCGGAGTCTAGATCTTGCTTCTCGGAGAACTCCGAGAGGCACGGGCCCCTGACAGGACCGTGGTCGCCAATATTTCGACGGCGTGAGGTAGGGTCCACTTGTCTAACTCCAATTTACCTACGTACTCACGCCGTCCAACTATCGGGGAAACCACACCCTCGGCCGACTCTGTCCGATCCGAGTTGCGGTAACGGCTCGGATCCGGCATAACCGAGCGGAGTTACCAGAGCCGCCGGTCCGAATGGAAAATTTGCCGCTTCCCAATTTCCCAACACGCACCGTGCTAAGCCAATGAAAGAAACACAGAAACGAGCTGATACATTCAACAAAATGGATATTTATTTACAATAGGCAGGGAGGGGGACACAGAAGAGCAGAGTTATCCGACAATAAGAAATGCAGTCAATGTACAAGCGAACACAGGCACTCAACAGTTTCTACTTATAGACGGGGCCCAAGGACACACACGCACACACAAATACCCCAAAAGAAATGGACCTCGAGGTCTGCATTGAAGGTTTCCAGCTCGAGGGAAGATGAGCTGGAAACCAGAGCTAACTTGGACCTGTCCACCTCGTGTGGTCTTCGACGTCCTGGACCGGCGGGACTCAAACCCGCAACTCGATGCCGCTCCAAGCACCAGGTACGGAGGGTAGCGTCGGGCGCTGGCACGCTCCTCCGGCGAAACAGGCGACGAGGCAGGCAAAGCAAGCGATCCTCCTCCGGCTCGTAGGCAGGCGATCCACACGGCGGGAAGCCACTGGCTCGCAGGCAGGAAGACCGACTGACTCACCCGATCGCCTCCACACAATTATCCCTCCCTCTTCACAGGTGGGAGGGATCCATCCCGCGTCATTCCGACCTCATTGGACAGGCGTGTCGGGCGATCTCCCGGCCGTCCGAGATT
>CM068955.1:145288528-145302153 GCA_035128595.1 Eptatretus atami | reverse complement strand
AGTGAATAACTTTTGCAGGCCACTGTATA
The DNA here is from genome assembly GCA_035128595.1 of Eptatretus atami. Classification (NCBI taxonomy): domain Eukaryota; kingdom Metazoa; phylum Chordata; class Myxini; order Myxiniformes; family Myxinidae; genus Eptatretus; species Eptatretus atami. The sequence goes on along the minus strand of CM068955.1, from coordinate 145,302,124 downwards.
ATTATGGGAGGTGGCATTAGAAACTTATATGTTTTTCACATTCCTTTTCGGCTAGAGTGCTGAAATTTATACAGTACTGTATACCTATGGATAAAGCGCTATCGACAATGTAAAAAATTAAAAATAATCCAACCACGCCGCTATGTTATGACGATCACAGAGTGACATTATCTGCAAAAATTCACACTATGTCATGGTATTGCTTTTGTTGTTGGTGTCCACAACTGCTGGCACCATCTGTGTCCACAATGTGGGTTTCATCTATCTCCACATAACGTGGACATCTGTGTCCACAATACATGTGTCCACACGTGGGTTTTCGGTGTGTTCATTCCCAATCTATGGATCGTTGTGTACGTCGCAAGATGCCAGACCAGTGTCGATCTCTCGGATGTTGTAGTCCTCCGTATGTAGTGAAACCTTGAACTGTTCATTATAGAAAAAAAAAAAAAAAATACTTTTTTTAGCTTAGGATTACCTTTTATATGACATGAATAAGTCAACCAACATGATAGGTAACTGCTTCAAAGTCTTGCAAGTAGTTGGAGTCCTAGATGCAGGTCGTGAGTGAATCTCTCTCTGTTTGATAATTACATTGTCTTGCTGAAAAGACACCAAAACTGTTCATGTAGGGTTTCTTACCAGGTCGACCGTGCTTTATTCAGTGAAATAAATGTTAACCAAAGCGAAAAACAATGGCTTCCCCTCCAGCAGTCGGTGGATGACACACACTCTCGCAGACATCTGTTGAATGACTGCTTCAGCAAGTGCGTTTTCCAGTCGCAAAAGTCTGGCGTAAACCAAACACTGATACCGATTGTATGGTTAGAATATCACCAACTCACTGTGAGCGAAGAATGCGGCCTTCAGTCAATGCCAAGCACGTGTTTATTTTTGTGCAAGCTGGAAACTGTCTGAAGGAAGAAGTGTAATTTCTTTGGCTTGTAAGGAATTCTTGACTTGACTTGAAACACTAATGTCTGTGCATTGTTAAAGGGTTGTTCTGTGTTTAGCACTCTGATCAGGCTTCCAAGAGTCATCCAACGATTCCACGTGGGAAACCCGAAGTATCCAGTCTCACCAATTGTATGGAAGGCTAGGTAATTTCCTCCTTTCGGAGTAATCCGTCAAACACCGAGGAACCGTCACGAGCTTCGAGGACATTCTACTCACAACTGTGCACAGTCAAATACTGTTGGCATGTCCTCAGTTCTACCAAGTTTAGTAGCCGCAGTGTCACACGTATTCTTTCGCCAATTTGCGAACACACAATCTCGGTTTTCTCCCTCGAGGCCCACTGAAATCAAAGAAAAAATTAAAGAAGCTTTGCATGATGTTTTAGCTTGATGCCAATTTTACTTTCCGGTCATTGTTACTGCTATTCTGCACTACCTCATGATCAGCCATCCAACATCCAAATGAGCAGGACTCGTGCAGTTTCCCAACTGTTGCATCCTCGTCACAAAGAAGCAAACTTTCTCTTGTATCAGTTGACAATCTCTTCAATGATCTGATAAGTGCTGGAAGTGGATGCCTCAGACTCAGAGCTATGTGTGTGGTTACACCATGATGACCACCTTTGTCTGGCTTTGTCATACAGTAACAACAGCAGGACAACACTTTTCATTACCTTTTCGTCACTGTTTCATCTTGCCCTGATGAACTGTTTCCTGAGAGCAATGCTGTGGCATGAAGCTTTATACTTGTACCAGCTCGGTTCATGTTATTTGTTGCGAATTGGAGCTTTACTGCACAACAACAGCCAGGCCTATAGATCAGCTATTATCGGTAAGTATGTGTTTCTAGTTAGGGTCCCGTCCTATGCTTTATGGGTGATTAATTGTTATGGGCGCTGTGCCTGTGAGTTATTTTATAGTTAGATTTTGTACATTTAAACTTCAACAACAAACAACGCAATCTTCGCTTCTTCACAATTGGCTCTTGTCACACGCACGATGCGTGTCCAGCAAGCGCGTGGGCGGAGTCAATGTGCCAGCGCGGGTTTCTATTGGACGTTGGCGTCTGGAATTTGCTCCAAATACGGGCATGGTGCCCCTCTCAGCCAATCGAAGGGTGCAACCGTCTGGCCGCCTCTCGGCCAATGGGAGCCAACGCAACATATTGCTCTCAACCTCCTGTCGAAGAGTGGAACAGCACCGCCTCCCCCCGACCAATCTCGGAACAGCGGGAGATTGGCCCGACAACGCGTCCAATGAGGAGGGGAATGACACGAACGGATCCCTCCCACCTGCAAAAGAGAGGGATTAAATTTGCGGGGTCGCACACGCTGAGAGAGTCTTCCGCGCGTGAATCGCCTGCCTGCGGTCGGAGGGAGAATCGCTTGCCTGCCTGCCTGAGCTGACTTGCTTTGCCTGCGCTCTCGCCTGTTTTGCCGGTGGAGCGTGCCAGCGCCCAACGCTAGCCTCCGTACCTCGTGCTTGGAGGGCATGGGTTGCGGGTATCAGCGTCCGCTGGGGCCAGATCGTCGAGAACCGCAACGAAGCGGGAATGGTCCAAGCCAGACCTCTTCTTACCATCCAGCTCACCTTCCCTCCGAGCTGGGGAATACAAATAAAGGCCACGGCCACCATTTCTTTTTGGGGGGTGTGTGTCCTGTGTGTGGGCTCGCTTTTAAGTAGAAACGTTTAAGTGCGTGTGTGTAAATTGCAATTCCTGTTTATTCGGTTAACTCTCCTTCTTGCGTTGCTCCCCTGCCCCATTACAATAAATATGCCCTTTGTTTAAATATTCCAGCTCGTTCTGTGTTTCTTTCATTGCTTGGCACGGTGTGTATTGAGAAAATAGCGAGGCCTGTTTGGCGGCTGTAAAATTGTTCATTTAGGACCGAACGGGCCTTGGTTAACCTCCGTCGGGTTACACACGGTTCGGTATGGTAACGGTTCGTTCGCTCGAGGTCCGTCGAGGTGTTGAAATTCCCTGGTAGGCTTTGCCCGCGTGGGTAAATTAGGTATATTGAAAGTTTGGCAATCTGACCGCTACCCCACCGCGGTCAAATAATGGCCGATTCATGGTCCGTGGAACCGTGCCTTTCGACTTATCCGAGAGTCCCACGACCAAATTCCGGGTGTTCGGATGGGAGACGACTCCACTGTTCCACCTAGTGGCGTTTATTACGCACAAAACCGGCCCCATACAATATTTCCAAGGCGCTTATTTATATGACTTAAAAATTAAAATAATCAAATATATTACCATTATACTCATCTTTGTATTATTGCCGCCCGGATAGAAACGCTCAACACACGGTTATACTAAAGCACTCTCTGTTTGTTTGTTTTCAACCTAATCACTTCAAAACACAGGTTGTAATCCATTGGTTTACCTTCGGTCAAATATTTGCGGAGACTGTATGAGGTACAGACAGTGACAATGCGTCGAATTGCTATAGCGGTGTGTAGGCCATTCGTGCGCCGTGACTGAAATACACAATGGTGCTACGGTATACGACATGAAGTAAGCAGACCAAGTGAAGAAAAATGTCGACCACACAAGACTGGATACAGACAGAGCTGCTACTATAGAGTTCTGTTCAAAGGACAGCTTTTTTGGCATGATATCACGTTAAAATGACAGCCATGCGCGGGGTTCTCAGTATAGTGATGTACTTATGAAAATAACAACTAAATATTTACCAATCTTACAGGTCTAACGAGTAATAGATGATTTTCCTACCGTAATTTTCTACCTTTTGAGAGAGAAATATGTTAACCGGGAAAATCATCCAATTAGCGGCAATATAAGGTTTGAAAGATCGGATGTCACATGACCTCACTGTGACGTCATCATGGAAGACCAATCTTGATATTTTTTATATATCGAATAGAACACAATCAATATATATTTTTTTTTTTTATAAACAAGAATATAATTCCTGCATTGGGTGAAGTGTGAAATTATTCTGACTTAACCGCGGACTCAAACCAAAGGACCTCATCCTTACGCAAGTTGACAGCCCCACTGAGCCTATTAAGTCTTCAGGATATCCTTCAGGAAAATTACCCCATGCCATGTGTGTGTAGGTGTAGGTGTAGGTGTATGTAGAGATAAAGCTGCACATGGAAATTTAAATTAACAGGAAATAAATTCCTGCTGGGGTACTAGTGGTGAAAACTTATAGGTATCGAAAAGATCGAACGACACATGACCTTGCTGTGATGTCTTCTATGGAGACCATCTGATTTTTTTGTAAAATTCGAGAGAACCACAAATACATTGTACAGGGGTGTCCCAAAAAAATATACAACTTTTCATCGCAAAAGAGGAATGGTCAAACATATATATTTTTAAAAGATATATGCTGGATAGAAGCTGAAAGGTTTGAAGTTTATTGTACCTGTCAAAATTGCCAAAATTTTAATTTTGTATAGAATCGTCGTTTTCTTTTAGACGCACATGTTCGACGTAGGCTCCATGTTGTTCCAACCCTGCCTGCAAAGCGCGTTGTCAGTTTCTCATGACTTTGGGAAACGGTTTCCTGAGGAATGTTCTGGATTCTCGGTGGAGTTTTCCTTCAGCTGATCAAGAGTCTGAGGCCTAGGTTTGCCATTAATCCTGATCTTGAGAATACCCCACACAGAAGAAGTCTGGAGGAGTAAGGTCAGGGGAATATTGGTGGCCACTCAACGCTTTCGTAGAGGGAGATAAAGCGCCCTCAAATTGTGGTTGGAGAAAACGCCTTGTTTCCTGGCTAGTATGGGGCGGTGCCCCATCCTCTGGAAACAACCATGGTTCTCATCTGGATCAAGGTTGTTTACTCCTACGGGCCTGAGTACGTAGCTCAGGCAGATAGAATTCCTGAATCATTCGCGATAGTTCCTCTAGTTTACCGTGCAAGTGCGTCCCTGGTATCTTCCAAAGAAGTATGGACCCAATATCCGCATACAAACAACCGCCACCCACATGGTTGACTTTTGAGAAAGATCGAGGGCCACCAGTTTCAGTTGATGCATTACCAGGATTTTCAGTTCCCCAGTACGAAAGTTTTGCTTGTTTTCTCCCCGGACAAGTGAGCCAGGCATTCGTCGTCATTGTGAAGTTTTTTGAGGAAGTCTGCATATTCCTCCAACTTTTCCTGAGAACCAATTTGCAAAGTCTATGTCATTTGCATTTCTGTTGATCAGTAAGCACCGTTCTGTTTCTTTTGTAATGAAAGGCTGTGAATGTCTTGGCGAAGGATCCTCATGAACGGTGCTCTTATGAATGTTTTGTCTCGGGCAGAAGTCGTCGAATTCGAATTTTTTGGGACTCTGAACGACCGGCCTGTCTCACCATTCCAACATTTCTTCACTACGACCTGTCCTCTTCTGACCACGTGACCCTTGTGAAGTGTCACGATGTTCGCCACATTGGTAACTTTTGCGATGGTGCACTTTATTGTCCGAAAAGTTTGGTGAATGGCCAAGTGCGATACCGAAAATGTCTCCGAGTAAAGACGTGCCAACTGTATGACACTTTGCGTCTGTGCCAAAGTTTCAACAATTTTCTCCTTGTTATTTTTTCTTGGCAGTTTTTTGGTGGTCTTGGCATTTCTGGCACTTGCTTGTAATCAAAATCTTCAGGGGTCTCTGCACAAAGAAATGAAGGCATTAGTGACAAAATTACTGCTTTTTTAAATTCAAACGAAGCATTTTAAAAGTTGTATATTTTTTTGGGACACCGCTATATATGTTAAGTTTCAGCCCTGCTAGCCTTGGCAGTTGTGAAAAAAAAAAAATTTGGTTGTTACAACCCGCACCCTCACAAATATTGTTACGTTGTTGGGGTAGATGGAGGAATATAATAGGGAATTTAGCATTGAATTTTAGTAGTTTGGTCCGTGGATGTGTAGGAGGAATCTCGATGGAATCAAGTAGGGAAACTGTGAGGCTTAAGTGTTACATATTGTTGTTGGCGAGGGGTGTCAGCGGTGAGCACGACCCGCCTAGGTGGAGCAGTAAGTCCGGCTCCACCGAACACCGGGTCTAGATCTTGCTCTCTCGGAGAACTCCGAGAGGCACGGGCCCCTGCACAGGACCGTGGTCGCCATATGTTTGACCGCGTTAGTAGGGTCCACTTTCTACTCCAATTATCCTACGTACTCACGCCGTCCAACTATCGGGGAAACCACACCCTCGCCGACTCTGTCCGATCCGAGTTGCGGTAACGGCTCGGATCCGGCATAACCGAGCGGAGTTAGCCAGAGCCGCCGTCCGAAGTGGAAAATTTGCCGCTTCCCAATTTCCACACGCACCGTGCTAAGCCAATGAAAAGAAACACAGAAACGAGCTGATACATTCAACAAAACTGGAATATTTATTTACAATAGGCAGGGAGGGGGACACAAGAAGAGGCAGAGTTATCCGACAATTAAGAAATGCGTCAATGTACAAGCGAACACAGGCACTCAACAGTTTCTACTTATAGACGGGCCCAAGGACACACCACGCACACACAAATACCCCAAAAGAAATGGCCTCGAGGTCTGCATTGATAGTTCAGCTCGAGGGAAGATGAGCTGGAAACCAGAGCATAACTTGGACCTGTCCACCTCGTGTGGTCTTCGAACGTCCTGGACCGGCGGGACTCAACCCGCAACTCGATGCGCTCCAAGCACCAGGTACGGAGGGTAGCGTCGGCGCCTGGCACGCCTCTCCGGCGAAACGGTTTCGACGAGGCGGCAAAGCAAGCGATTCTCCTCCGGCTTCGTAGGCAAGGCGATCCACACGGCGGGAACCCTGGCTGCGCAGGCAGGAAGACCGACTACTCACCCGATCGCCTCCAACACAATATCCTCCCTCTTCACAGGTGGGAGGGATCCATCCGCGTCATTCCGACCGTCATTGGACAGCGTGTCGGCGATCTCCCGCCGTCACCGAGATTGCGTTCGGGGGAGGTGCTCATGTCCTCCCCGCCCCTCGACCAGGAAGTCGAACAGCAATATGTTGCGCTGGTCGCACCATTGGCTGAGAGGCGGCAGACGTTGCTCGCCACCCCTCCCCGATTGCTGAGAGCCGGAGCCATGTCCGTATTTGGAGCGAAATCCAATCCGCCAATGCCCAAAGAAACCCCGCCTGGCACTTGACTCCGCCACATACGTGCTGACACGTACGCTGGCAATGTGCCGGGTGGAGATGGGGAAGGAGAGCGAAGGCAGGTGTCGGCTGTTGAAAAGTTGTTCTTGATATGAAAAGCCTAATATAAAATAACTTCGTAGTCAACGTACACTTAATTACCCACTAAACAAGGGACGGGGCCCTAACTAGAGAAACCACTCACTTACCCGATTAACTGTTCTATAAGGACTTGAAGTTGTGTGCTCATGGCTTGGCCAGATTCGTAACACTACCCCCTCCCCCTTTTTACAGGACTCGTCCCGAGTCGTGAAATTTTCGTGTGACCAGATGTGTAAGTTTTCCCTAGTTCATTTTACACCTGTGGATCCCTGAGTGCGACATCTTTTCATACCATAAGTCCCAAAAATAAAAACCTAGTGCACTCGTAACTAACTAACCAACTCACACAGCAACTGCACTAAAATTGCCGGCGTAAGACGAAAACAGGTGGGTTAAACTTATCTACAATTTTACCTTTACTATTGCACTACCATGGCCAGGACCTGTAGATCTTGTGGCGAAAAAAGGCACAGCAACAGATAGCATTTTTGTGTGGTGTGAGTACACAGCAGCTGAAGGTCAGTTGTCCTCAGGGCCGCTCAAAAGGTCCCCCTTGTGTTCGTTGCGAGTTGAACCTGTCTTCTTTCATTTCTTTCATACCCCCAGCTGGCTGGAGCCAACTCACCCTAACACGGCATAGGCCATGCGCCCGTCTCACAGGGCATTTGAAGTGGCCTTTATGCAGAAGAGGTGCCAGGCTGCCTCAATGCAGTCTCTGGCTCATTGAAATGGAATGGACACGATGAAAAAACAAAAGGAGCACGGGCTGCTCAATGCAGGTCCCCGTGTGCGGCTGCCAGCAGGGCAGTCTTTGCACAACACTTGCTGGATGGTTCCTTGCGCACATGGTGATTGTGACACAGGGGCAATGCATAATAGGGCTAGCAGGCTATGGGTTAGGCAAAGGCAGGCAAATCAGACATGGCAAGGCAAGGCAATGCGGACCGCAACTGTAGCACAACCAGGCCGCATAGTGAAGCTGGCCGGCCTCGCTATGGTCTGTGTGGGTCTGGAGGGAGTGTGCGATCGGTGCTCGCCGGCCGCTCTGAAAACGGGCTCGGACCTACCCTACTGTCTCCCCCAACCTATCGCCTTTGCCTTGTCTCTGTTCCATACCGCACTCCCTTAGTTTGCAACAAGAAAACAAACAAAATTTAGCCCCTTTTTATTTATTAATTTTTTTCTTTCTTTTATTATTTCTCTATAATTACTTACTCCCTAACCCATCTATGTCTTTGTCCGGCTAACTATCCTGTCCATCAACTCCCACCCCTACGCTCCTTTCTGGAGGTGAATAAGGATGAGACTAGCGTCCTGTCTCGAGCCCAACAAAGCCTCAGAATAGCCTCCCACATAATTCAGCATCTTTCCCAAGGTGCGTCCAGCGCCTACAGGAGCGAAGGATGGATGGTTGCGAAGGGGAATTTGTGTCCTAACTACCCGCGAGCATTTATTACACTTTAAACTATCCCCGGGCTTTTCAAAATGCCTGACACTTTAAACTTATCGGTCTAAAAAACCATGATTCCCCTTGCCCGTGTTGTGTCCCGTTATAAATTTGGGCCTAGCCCTCAAATTTTCCACTCGTCGCCTCGCACAATTTCATGGCTGGCAACGTGGCCACTTGGCAGACTCCCATTGCCGGACTCTATCTATGGCACCCACCGGCCGCCTGAGGCTTTCTCTTTAGAGTCCTACCTGCTCCCTATGAACGCGCGGGGGTTGCCCTTCCCGGCATTGCCCCCCTCCGATGCCCACGTGGCATTTTTGGCGCTTCGGGTCCCTTTGCCGAGGGCGCCCGTTGCCCTACACTATCTGGACCCTTGGCGTACTCTGGCCGACTTCTCCGTGCCCGGCGGTGCCCTCTACTCGATACTCACCTTTCAACAGCCACGTCTCCCAGCCGGGTCCATGGACTCCTGCACCCTCCAAATGGGGTTTCGTGCCTTCTTCCCACAACAACAACAAATGACCTCCTTTTGGTAAATTTAACTAACCCACTAACTAACATTACACTGACCCCGGGTCACTGGGTGGGACTCACTCCTCCCCCACTCATTCATTCGCACCTTGCATTCCACATTCGCTCCATTCACACACTTGGGCCCGCTGACCCACATTCATTTATCATGGTTTGTCACTTTTTTTTTCTTTTCAATTCACTCACATCATCACCTATGTTCTCCCTAACTATCTCGTGCTCCTGCGTCGTCCCTTATTCTAATGCACGTTCCTTTTAATCGACCACTACACATTCCATGTCATATCCATGTCTCCAAATCCATTCCCATTCTAAATCTAACCTAACATTCCCACTAACTAGTCCACGGGCCTCATGGAGGGCGGCTCATCCCCCCCATGAAGCTGGTCTTAACTAAGCTAAACCCATCCCGCAACTCGTGCTCCTTGCCCAAACAAGGATGCTTGCCACATCTCTGCGCGGGCCGTGTACTTGATGAGAATATTATTATTTTTATTTTTATTTCTGCACTGCCAAGGCGGCGGTCTATGCTTTGCCCGTTCGTCCCTTCCCTACGGCCGATAATGGAGGCCTTGTCGTCACCCTGTCAAGAGTCTCGCCTTTGAGGATTCCCCATGCGAGCTAACGTGTGCAGCTCACCTGCAACTCGCGCTGGGGAATCCCCGTGACGTCACTCGCCCAACGAACCTTGCACGGCTTGCCATGCAGGCCTGCCCGGGCGTGTTTGTCCCGGGGGCTCGCTCCGCGCATTCTACGAATGGAACACGCGGCGCACACCACGTGATGCCTCGTACATGCGCTCGCATGGGACCTCTGTTTGCCGAATTCCAAACAACACTCGCCGCCATTTTAGCCGTTCCACGAGGCCTTGTTGAATCCGCACACGCGAGCGTTTCTGCACCGGATTCCCTACACGAAGACGCTAAATGCGAAACGGCCCCCGTACGCGACGTCCCGTGAAACCGCGCGGTTCCCGAAATACTTACTAAGCGGCCCATTTGGCTCGCTATACACTCTCCCGTCTGGATTGGTCCATGTACCAATTCCATCACGGCACTCACTCACGCCATGTCACTCGCATTCTGCACACCTTTTGACACATTTCGACACACTCATACCACTCATACACTCCACCCACACACTTGGGACCATCACATCGGGATTCGCATTACAAGAAATCCCGGGGTTTGCATACCCCCCCAAGCTCCGCGTGTACCCGTTTGCATCACTCACCCGCTCAACCTCGTTCAGCCTGACCGGACCACCTCGTCGCAGTCCACTTCGAGGGAGCTTACCATTCTCCTCTGTCCCTGAAGGAGGCTGTCCTGATGCTTCGCACCGGGTCACGAAACATTCCCCATGCTCAACCTCATTGTCCCCCACTATCTCTACCTGTGTGTGCTCGGTTTATTTCCTGTATTTCGTTCACCTCTACTTGTTCCATCTCCCGTGTCTCTGTTATTATTTCTAAATCCTGCATCTCCCCTTGTGTCTCTGTTAATTTCTCCATCTCCGTCACCTCTTTTGGTTCTTCCGTCGTCCCCTCGTGTCTTACCCGACACGTTTCCCCTTTAATTGTGGTGGGTCTCTCGTCAGCCCGACCTCACCCGTCTCCATCGTGGGCCGGACACAATTTGCACTCCCTTGGTCGGTTCGGTCGCACCGCCACGTGGTTCCGCCATTATGCCCTTCATGCTCGCCTGCAGCTCAACCCCATGCTCTGCATTCCCCTCACTGGTTCGCATATCGCCCACCTCATCTCATCCATTTTGTGCCATCGCTCGCGCATTCGTTTTTTAAATCCTCACTATTGCTCGTCTTAGCATACTCCACCAACTGGTTAATATGTCAAGTGGTGGGGCCAATCCGCCATGATCGGTCGCGGTTTCACTGGGGACCGGGGGGGAAATTGACGGAGGGGCGCTCTTGCGCCGCCGCTCCCACCACGCCCATTACGACCTCTGGTCCAGTTGTGGGGGATGGTCAACCTGCATGCGGTGTCCTGTCGGTGGTTTCGTCCTGGCCATAGATTCCTTTAACGCTACATCTATACCCACCTGCTTCAGCCCATCCTGTTTGCCATGTTGCGTGTTGAGAAATAAATTTCAACCTCTCTTAAATTTAGAGGGAACGGGGGGGGGTTTGCTCCGCACCCTGGACCGGATCCGTGAATTTTGGAGCGGAGGGGCCGAATCCCACTCCTGACACCAATTGTTGTGGGAGGGTTCGGCGGCGAGCACGACCGCTAGTGGAAGCAGTAGAGTCGGCTCCACGAAAACCCGGAATCTAGACGTGCTTCTCGGAAGAACTCCGAGAGGCACGGGTCCCTTACAGGACCTGGTCGCCAATATTTTGACGCATGAGGTGGGGGTCCACTTGCTGTTCAACTCCAATTTACCTTAGTACTCACGCCGGTCCAACTACCGGGGAAACCCACACCCTCGGCGACTCTGTCCAATCCGATCACGGTAACGGTTCGGATCCGCGTAACCGAGCGGAGTTACCAGAGCCACCGGATCCGAATGCACAATTGCCGCTTCCCAATTTCCCAGCACGCAACATGCCTAAGCCAATGAAAGAAACACAGAAACGAGCTGATACATTGAACAAAAATGGATATTTATTTATATAAGCAGGGAGGTGAACACAGAAGAGCAGAGTTATAGACTATAAGAAATGCAGTCAATGTACAAGCGAACACAGGCACTTTAACAGTTTTCTACTATAGACGGGCCCAAGGACACCACACACGCACACACAAATACCCCAAAAATAAATGGACCTCGAGGTCTTTATGAAGGTTTCCAGCTCGAGGAAGATGAGCTGAAACCGAGAGCTATCTTGGACCTGTCCACCTTTGTGGTCTTCGACGTCCTGGACCAGCGGGACTCGTAACCCGCAACTCGATGCCGCTCCAAGCACAGGTATGGAGGGAAGCATGGGGCACTGGCACGCTCCTCCGGCAAACAGGCTAACGAGGCAGGCAAAAGCAAGCGATCCTCCTCCGGCTCGTAGCAGGCGATCCACACGGCGGGAAGCCACTGGCTCGCAGGCAGGAAGACCGACGACTCACCAGATCGCCCCCACACAATTATCCCTCCCTCTTTACAGGTGGAGGGATCCGTCCCGTCCCATTTCCGACCTCATTGGACAGGCGTGTCGGGCGATCTCCCGGCCGTCCGAGATTGGTCGGGGGGAGGTGCTCATGTCTCCGCCCCTCGACCAGGAAGTCGAACAGCAATATCTTGCGCTGCTCCCCATTGGCCGAGAGGCGGCAGACGTGCTCGCACCCTCCGATGGACTGAGAGGGGCGCCATGCCCGTATTTGAAGCGAAATCCAAGCCGCCAATGCCCAAAGAAAACCCCGCCTGGCACATTGGACTCCGCCCACGTACGTGCTGACACGTACGCGTGCAATGGTGCCGGGGAGGAAGTGGAAGGAAGCGAAGGCAGGTGTCGTCGTTGAAAAGTTGTTTTGATGTAAAAATCCTAACTGTAAAAATAACTTCGTAGCGCACATACACTTAATTACCCACTAAACAAGGGACGGGCCCAACTAGAAACACTCACTTACCGATATAACTGTTCTATAAGGACCTGAAAGTAGGGTGAATATACTGAGTTCTGGCTCACTATTTCCCCATGTAGTGAATGGGGGATTTTCAGCGATTCATATTTTTTTTCCCTAAAAAATAAAGCCTCCCTTTTATCCCAAGGTATATTTATTTGTCTCCCTTTTAAACCTAGGGCACTCTTTTTCAAATAACCAATGCAATAAGATAAAGATTTGTTCAAGTAGTAAAGTAGTAATGTGATTTGTAAAAGTGATCTAAAGAAATATCTGAAACATGTAAGCCTAGGAGCACTTTTTTTCAAATAACAAATGCATATTGTTTTAGCTCACCATTGAACCTATAAAGATTTGTTCATTCTCAAATTCCTTCAATAGTTTAATTTTCTTTGCACAATAATCCCCATCTAAAATATTAAAAAGAAAACATTTGAATCTTTATATTTTTCAAGATACCCCTTTTGTGTCATTATGAAATGATAAACTTCTCTTAATGCTCTCGTCTGACTACCTTCCTGAGCCTCAGATTATTTTTTGCATAAGCCACGCCTACTCTTTCATAAGCCCCGCCCACTTTCCATAAGCCCACCCACTTTTCCTAAGCCCCACCCATTTCATGAGGTATTTTCATAAGCCACGCCCACTTTTACTACGCCCCGCCCACTTTTACTAAGCCCCACCTACTCTACATCATTTCAGTCATCTCTGACTCACAAAGAAAATCACTATACTAGAAAATTCTAGAATGTTATGGTTTTGAAAAATTTCCCAAGGAAGGCTTGCCTGGGCTTGCCTGGGGTTTCCCAGGGAAACCAGTCTTTCTGTATAAAAGCTTGAAACCCAGACTCCATTTTAAACATTTTTTACTGACA
>CM068955.1:145274608-145288503 GCA_035128595.1 Eptatretus atami | reverse complement strand
AGTGAATAACTTTTGCAGGCCACTGTATAATTATGGGAGGTGGCATTAGAAACTTATATGTTTTTCACATTCCTTTTCGGCTAGAGTGCTGAAATTTATACAGTACTGTATACCTATGGATAAAGCGCTATCGACAATGTAAAAAATTAAAAATAATCCAACCACGCCGCTATGTTATGACGATCACAGAGTGACATTATCTGCAAAAATTCACACTATGTCATGGTATTGCTTTTGTTGTTGGTGTCCACAACTGCTGGCACCATCTGTGTCCACAATGTGGGTTTCATCTATCTCCACATAACGTGGACATCTGTGTCCACAATACATGTGTCCACACGTGGGTTTTCGGTGTGTTCATTCCCAATCTATGGATCGTTGTGTACGTCGCAAGATGCCAGACCAGTGTCGATCTCTCGGATGTTGTAGTCCTCCGTATGTAGTGAAACCTTGAACTGTTCATTATAGAAAAAAAAAAAAAAAATACTTTTTTTAGCTTAGGATTACCTTTTATATGACATGAATAAGTCAACCAACATGATAGGTAACTGCTTCAAAGTCTTGCAAGTAGTTGGAGTCCTAGATGCAGGTCGTGAGTGAATCTCTCTCTGTTTGATAATTACATTGTCTTGCTGAAAAGACACCAAAACTGTTCATGTAGGGTTTCTTACCAGGTCGACCGTGCTTTATTCAGTGAAATAAATGTTAACCAAAGCGAAAAACAATGGCTTCCCCTCCAGCAGTCGGTGGATGACACACACTCTCGCAGACATCTGTTGAATGACTGCTTCAGCAAGTGCGTTTTCCAGTCGCAAAAGTCTGGCGTAAACCAAACACTGATACCGATTGTATGGTTAGAATATCACCAACTCACTGTGAGCGAAGAATGCGGCCTTCAGTCAATGCCAAGCACGTGTTTATTTTTGTGCAAGCTGGAAACTGTCTGAAGGAAGAAGTGTAATTTCTTTGGCTTGTAAGGAATTCTTGACTTGACTTGAAACACTAATGTCTGTGCATTGTTAAAGGGTTGTTCTGTGTTTAGCACTCTGATCAGGCTTCCAAGAGTCATCCAACGATTCCACGTGGGAAACCCGAAGTATCCAGTCTCACCAATTGTATGGAAGGCTAGGTAATTTCCTCCTTTCGGAGTAATCCGTCAAACACCGAGGAACCGTCACGAGCTTCGAGGACATTCTACTCACAACTGTGCACAGTCAAATACTGTTGGCATGTCCTCAGTTCTACCAAGTTTAGTAGCCGCAGTGTCACACGTATTCTTTCGCCAATTTGCGAACACACAATCTCGGTTTTCTCCCTCGAGGCCCACTGAAATCAAAGAAAAAATTAAAGAAGCTTTGCATGATGTTTTAGCTTGATGCCAATTTTACTTTCCGGTCATTGTTACTGCTATTCTGCACTACCTCATGATCAGCCATCCAACATCCAAATGAGCAGGACTCGTGCAGTTTCCCAACTGTTGCATCCTCGTCACAAAGAAGCAAACTTTCTCTTGTATCAGTTGACAATCTCTTCAATGATCTGATAAGTGCTGGAAGTGGATGCCTCAGACTCAGAGCTATGTGTGTGGTTACACCATGATGACCACCTTTGTCTGGCTTTGTCATACAGTAACAACAGCAGGACAACACTTTTCATTACCTTTTCGTCACTGTTTCATCTTGCCCTGATGAAACTGCTTTCCTGAGAGCAATGCCTGTGGCATGAAGCATTTATACTTGTACGCAGCTCGGTCAGTTATTGTTGCGATTTGGAAGCTTTACTGCACAACAACCCAGGGTCCTATAGATCAGCTATATCGGTAAGTATGTGTTTCTAGTTAGGGGTCCGTCCTATGCTTTAATGGGTGATTAATTGTTATGGTGCGCTGTGGCTGTGAGTTATTTTATAGTTAGATTTTGACATTTAAACTACAACAACGAACAACGCACATCTTCGCTTCTTTCACAAATTGGCCTTGTCACACGCACGATGCGTGTCCAGCACAGCGCGTGGCGGAGGTCCAATGTGCCAGCGGCGGGTTTCTATTGGAGTTAGCGTCTGGAATTTCGCTCCAAATAACGGCATGGTGCCCCTCTCAAGCCAATCGAAGGGGGTGCAAAGCACGTCTGGCCGCCTCTCCGGCCAATGGGGAGCAACGCAACATATTGCTCTCAACCTCCTGGTCGAAGAGTGGAACAGCACCCCTCCCCCCGACCAATCTCGGAACAGCGGGAGATTGCCCGACAACGCGTGTCCAATGAGGAGGGGAATGACACGAACGGATCCTCCCACCTGCAAAAGAGGAGGGATTAATTGCGGGTCGACACGCTGAGAGAGTCTTCCCGCGCGTGAACGCCTGCCTGCGGTCGGAGGAAGAATCGCCTTGCGCTGCCGGCCTGAGCTGACTTGCTTTGCCTGCCTCGTCGCCTGTTTGCCGGTGCGAGCGTGCCAAGCGCCCACGCTACGCCTCGCGTACCTCGTGCTTGGAGGCATGCGGTTGCGGGTTCGCGTCCGGCTGGGGCCAGATCGTCGAGAACCGCACGAAGCGGGAATGGTCCAAGCCAGCTCTCTTACCTCCAGCTCACCTTCGCCTCCGAGCTTGGGGAATCAATAAAGCGACAGGCCACGCATTTCTTTTGGGGGTGTGTGTCCTGTGTGTGGGCTCGCTTTTAAGTAGAAACGTTAAGTGCGTGTGTGTAAATTGCAATTCCTTTATTCGGTATATACTCTCCTTCTTGCGTTGCTCCCCTGCCCCATTACAATAAATATGCCCTTTGTTAAATATTCCAGCTCGTGTTCTGTGTTTCTTTCATTGGCTTGCACGGTGGTGTATTGAGAAAATAGCTGAGGCCTGTTGCCGGCTGTAAAATGTTCATTTGGACCGAACGGGCCTTGGTTAACCTCCGTCGGGTTACACCACAGTTCGGTATGGTAACGGTCGTTCGCTCGAGGTCCGTCGAGGGTTGAATTCCCTGGTAGGCTTTGCCCGCGTGGGTAATTAGGTATATTGAAAGGTTTGGCAATTGACCCTACCCACGCGGTCAAATAATGGCGATTCATGTCGTAGGGACCGTGCCTTTCGGACTTATCCGAGAGTCCACGACCAAATTCCGGGTGTTCGGATGGGGAGACGACTCCACGTGTCCACCTAGTGGCGTTTATTCGCACAAAACCCGGCCACACACATATTTCAAGGCGCTTATTTATAATACTTAAAAATTAAAAATATAAAATCAAATGTATATCCTGTAATTCATCTTTGTATTATTGCCGCCCGGATAGAACCGACCTCCAACACACGGTTATACTAAAGCACTCTCTGTTTGTTTGTTTTTCAACCTAATCACTTCAAACACAGGTTGTAATCCATTGTTTACCTTCGTCAAATATTTCCGGGACTGTATGAGGTACAGACAGTGACAGATGCGTCAGATTAGCTATAGCGCGTTGAAGGCCATTACTGCCGCCGACTGAATACACTAGTGTGCTACGGTATAGACAATGAATAAGCAGATCCAAGTAGAAAAATGTCGTACCACACAGCACATCGGATACAGACAGAGCTGTCTATAGATCTGTTTCAGGCGCTTTTTTGGCTGATACGTTAAAATTGACAGCCATGGGGTGTTCTCAGTAGTAGTGTGTACTATGAAAATAACAACTAAATATTTACCAATCTACAGGTCTAACGAGTAATGATGATTTTCCTAACCGTAAATTTTCTACTTTTGAGAGAGAAATATGTTACCAGGAAAATCATCCAAAATTAGCGGCAAATATAAGGTTTGAAAGATCGGATGTCACATGACTCAACTGTGACGTCAATCATGGAAGACCAATCTTATACTTTTTTTATATATCGATAGAACCGACAATCATATAATTTTTTTTTTTAATAAACAAGAATATAATTCCTGCATGGGTTGAGTGTGAAATATTCTGACTTAACCGCGGACTCAAACAAAGGACCTCATCCACGCAAGTGACAGCCCCACTGAGCCTATTAAGTCTTTCAGGATATTCCTCAGGAAAATTACCCCATGCCATGTGTGTGTAGGTGTAGGTGTAGGTGTATAGAGATAAACTCGCACATGGAAATTTAAATT
The DNA here is from genome assembly GCA_035128595.1 of Eptatretus atami. Classification (NCBI taxonomy): domain Eukaryota; kingdom Metazoa; phylum Chordata; class Myxini; order Myxiniformes; family Myxinidae; genus Eptatretus; species Eptatretus atami. The sequence continues at coordinate 145,284,397 of CM068955.1, read as the reverse complement.
AACAGGAAATAAATTCCTGCTCGGGGACTAGTGCTGAAAACTTATAAGGTATCGAAAGATCGAACGACAATGACCTGCTGTGATGTCTTCTATGGAGACCATCTTGATTTTTTTTTAAATTTCGAGAGAACCACAATACATATGTACAGGCGGTGTCCCAAAAAAAATATACAACTTTTCATCTGCAAAAGAGGATGGTCAAACATATATATTTTTAAAAGATATATGGCTGGATAGAAAGCTGAAAGGTTTGAAGTTTATTGTACCCAATGTCAAAATTGCACCAAAATTTAATTTTTGGTATAGAATCGTCGTTTTCTTTTAGACGCACATGTTCGACGTAGGCTCCATGTTGTCCAACCACTGCCTGCAAAGCGCTGTTGTCATGTTTATCAACTTGGGAAACGGTTTTCCTGAGGAATGTTCTGGAGTTCTCGGTGGATTTTCCTTCAGCTGACAAGAGTCTGAGGCCTAGGTTTGCCAGTTAATCCTGATCCTTGAGAATACCCCACACAGAAGAAGTCTGGAGGAGTAAGGTCGGGGAATATGGTGGCCACTCAAACGCTTTCGTAGAGGGAGATAAAGCGGCCCTCAAAATTTGGTTTGGAGAAAACGCCTTGTTTCCCTGGCTGTATGGGGCGGTGCCCCATCCTGCTGGAACACAACAATGGTTCTCATCTGGATAAAGGTTGTTTACTCCTACGGGCCTGAGTACGTAGCTCAGGCAGATAGAATTCCTGAATCATTTCGCGATAGTTCCTCTAGTTTACCGTGCAAGTGCGTCCCTGTATCTTCCAAAGAAAGTATGGACCCAATTATCCGCATACACAACCAACCGCCACCCACATGGTGACTTTGAGAACAGAATCGAAGGGGCTACCAGTTCAGTTGATGCATTACCAGGATTTTCAGTTCCCCAAGTACGAAAGTTTTGGCTTGTTTTCTCCCCGGACAAGTGAGCCAGGCAATTCGTCGTTCATGTGAAGTTTTTTGAGGAAGTCTGCATATCTCCAACTTTTCCTGAGAACCAATTTGCAAATCTATGTCATTTGCCATTTCTGTGATCAGTAAAGCCACCGTTCCGTTTCTTTTGTAATGAAAAGGCTGTGAATGTCTTGGCGAAGGATCCTCTGAACGTGCTCTTATGATGTTTGTCTCGGCAGAAAGTCGTCGAATTCGATTTTTTGGACTCTGAACGACCGCCTGTCTCACCATTTCCAACATTTTCTTCACTACGACCTGTCCTCTTCTGACCACGTGACCTTGTGAAGTTCACGATGGTTCGCCACATTGGTAAACTTTTGCGATGGTGGCACTTTATTGTCCGAAAAGTTGGTGAATGGCCAAAGTGGATACGCGAAAATGTCTCGAGTAAAGACGTTGCAACTGTATACACTTTGCGTCTGTGCCAAAAGTTCAACAATTTTCTCCTTGTTATTTTTTCTTGGCATTTTTTTGGTGGTCTTGCATTTTCTGGCACTGCTTGTATCAAAATACTTCAGGTCTCTGCACACAAGAAATGAAGCATTATGACAAAATTACTGCTTTTTTAAATCAAACGAAGCATTTTAAAATTGTATATTTTTTTGGGACACCGCTATATATGTTTAAGTTTTCAGCCTCTAGCCTGGCAGTTGTGAAAAAATAAATTTTGGTTGTTATCAACCCCACCCCTCACAAATATTGTTACGTTGTGGGGTAGATGGAGGAATATAATAGGAATTTTAGCATGAATTTTAGTAGTTTGGTCCGTGGATGTGTAGGAGGAATCTCGATGAATCAAGTAGGGAAACTGTAGCTTTAAGTGTTACATATTGTTGTGGCGAGGGGTGTCAGCGGTGAGCACGACCGCTAGGTGGATGCAGTAAGTCCGGCTCCACCGAACACCCGGAGTCTAGATCTTGCTTCGGAGAACTCCAGAGGCACGGGCCCCTGACAGGACCGTGGTCCGCCAATATGTTTGACGCGCTTGAGTAGGTCCACTTGTCTACTCCAATTATCCTACGTACTCACGCCGTCCGAACTATCGGGGAAACCACACCCATCGGCCGACTCTGTCCGATCCGAGTTGCGCGTATACGGCTCGGATCGGCATACCGAGCGGAGTTAGCCAGAGCGCCGTCCGAAGTGGAAAATTTGCCGCTTCCGCAATTCCCAAACACGCACCGTGCTAAGCCAATGAAAAGAAACACAGAAACGAGCTGATTACATCAACAAAATGGATATTTATTTACAATAGGCGGAGGGGGACACAAGAAGAGCAGAGTATCCGACAATTAAGAATGCGTCAATGTACAAGCGAACACAGGCACTCAACAGTTTCTACTTATAGACGGGCCCAAGGACACACCACGCACACACAAATACCCAAAAGAAATGGCCTCGAGGTCTGCATTGACAGTTCTCAGCTCGAGGGAAGATGAGCTGGAAACCAGAGCATAACTTGGACGCTGTCCATCGCTCGTGTGGCTCTTCGACGTCTGGACCCGGCGGACTCAACCCGCAACTCTGCCGCTCCAAGCACCAGGTACGGAGGGTAGCGTCGGCGCCTGCACCCTCCTCCGGCGAAACGTCGACGAGGCGGCAAAGCAAGCGATCCTCCTCCGGCTCGTAGGCAAGGGCGATCCACACGGCGGGGAAGCCCTGGCTGCGCAGGCAGGAAGACCGACTAACTCACCCGATCGCCTCCAGCACAATATCTCCCTCTTTCACAGGTGGGAGGGATCCATCGCCGCGTCATTCCGACCTCATTGGACAGGCGTGCGGGCGATCTCCGCCGTCCGAGATTGCGTCGGGGGGAGGTGCTCATGTCCTCCGCCGCCCCTCGACCAGGAAGTCGAACAGCAATAGTGTTGCGTGGTCCCCATTGGCTTGAAGAGGCGGCAGACGTGCTCCGCACCCCTCCCGATTGCTGAGAGCGGAGCCATGTCGTATTTGGAGCGAAATCCAATCCGCCAATGCCCAAAGAAACCCCGCCTGGCAGCATGGCTCCGCCACATACGTGCTGACACGTACGCATGCAATGTGCCGGGTGGAGATGTGGGAAGGAAGCGAAGGCAGGTGTCGGTCTGTTGAAAAGGTGTTCTGATATGAAAATGCCTAAGTATTAAAATAACTTCGTAGTGCACGTACACTTAATTACCCACTGAAACAAGGGACGGGGGCCCTAACTAGAAACCACTCACTTACCGATATTTAACTGTTCTATAGGACTAGAATGTTGTGTGCTCATGGCTGGCCAGATTCGTAACACTACCCCCTCCCCCTTTTTACAGACTCGTCCCGAGTCGTGAAATTTTCGTGTGAACCAGCATGTGTTAAGTTTTCCCTAGTTCATTTTAACCTGTGGAGTCCCTGAAGTGCGACATCTTTTCATACCATAAGTCCCAAAAATAAATAACCTATGCACTCGTAACTAACTAACCAACTCACACAGACAACTGCACTAAAATTGCCGGCGCTAAGACGAACAACAGGGTGGGTTAACTTATCTACAATTTTACCTTTCTATTAGCACTACCATGGCCCAGGACCTGTGATCTGTGGCGAAAAAAGGCAGCAGCAAAGTGCATTTTTGTGTGGTGTGAGTACACAGCAGCTGAAGGTCAGTTGTCCTCAGGGCCGCTCAAAAGGTCCCCCTTGGTGTTCGTTGCGAGTTGAACCTTCTTCTTTTCATTTCTTTCATTACCCCCAGCTGCTGGAGGCCAACTCACCCTAACACGGCTAGGCCATGCGCCGTCTCACAGGGACATTTGAAGTGGCCCTTTATGCAGAAGAGGTGGCCAGGCTGCCCTCAATGCAGTCTCTGGCTCATGAAATGGAATGGACAGATGAAAAAACAAAAATGGACGCACGGGCTGCTCAATGCAGTCCCCGTGTGCGGCTGCCAGCAGGGGCAGTCTTTGCACAACACTTGCTGGATGGTCCTTGGCGCACATGGTGATTGTGACACAGGGGCAATGCAAATAGGGCTAGCAGGACTGGTTATGGCAAAGGCAGGCAATATCAGGCATGGCAAGGCAAGGCAATGCGGACCGCAACTGTAAGCACAACAGGCCGGCAATAGTGAAGCTGGCCGGCCTCGCTATGGTTGTGTGGGTCTGGAGGGAGTGTGCGTCATCGGTGCTCCCGGCCGCTCGTGAAAACGGGCTCGCGACCTACCCTACTGTCTCCCCCCAACCTATCGCCTTTGCCTGTCTCTGTCCATACCCACTCCTTAGTTTTGCAACAAGAAAACAACAAAATTTAGCCCCTCTTTTATTTATTAATTTTTTTCTTTCTTTATTTTTTCTCTATAATTAGACTTATCCCTAACCCATCTATGTCTTTGTCCGGCTAACCTATCCTGTCCATCAACTCCCAACCCCCTACGTCCGTTTCTGGAGGTGGAATAAGGATGAGACTAGCGTCCTGTCTCGAGCCCAACAAAGCCTCAGAATAGCCTCCCACATAATTCAGCATCTTTCCCAAGGTGCGTCCAGCGCCTACAGAGAGCGAGGGATGGATGGTCGAAGGGGACATTTGTGTCCAACTACCCGCGAGCATTTATTACAACTTTAAACTATCCCCGGGGCTTTTCAAATCGCCTGACACTTTAAACTTATCGGGTCTAAAAACCATGATTCCCCTTGCCCGTGTTGGTGTCCCGTTATAAATTTGCGGCCTAGCCCTCAAATTTCACTCGTGCGCCGCTCGCACAATTTCATGGCTGGCAACGTGGCCACTTGCAGACTCCCATTGCCGGACTCTATCTATGGCACCCCCGGCCCCTGAGGCTTTCTCTTTAGAGCCTACCTGCTCCTATGAACGCGGGGGGTTGCCCTTCCCCGGCATTGCCCCCTCCGATGGCCCACGTGGCATTTTGGCCGCTTCGGGTCCCTTGCCGAGGGCGCCCGTGCCCACTACACTATCTGTGACCCTTGGCGTTACTCTGGCCGACTTCTCCGTGCCCGGCGGTGCCCTCTACTCGATACTCACCTTTCAACAGCCACGTCCCCAGCCGGGTCCATGGACTCCTGCACCCTCCAAATGGGGTTTCGTGCCTTCTTCCCACAACAACAACAAATGACCTCCTTTTGGTAAATTTAACTAACCCACTAACTAACATTACACTGACCCCGGGTCACTGGGTGGGACTCACTCCTCCCCCACTCATTCATTCGCACCTTGCATTCCACATTCGCTCCATTCACACACTTGGGCCCGCTGACCCACATTCATTTATCATGGTTTGTCACTTTTTTTTTCTTTTCAATTCACTCACATCATCACCTATGTTCTCCCTAACTATCTCGTGCTCCTGCGTCGTCCCTTATTCTAATGCACGTTCCTTTTAATCGACCACTACACATTCCATGTCATATCCATGTCTCCAAATCCATTCCCATTCTAAATCTAACCTAACATTCCCACTAACTAGTCCACGGGCCTCATGGAGGGCGGCTCATCCCCCCCATGAAGCTGGTCTAACTAAGCTAAACCCATCCCGCAACTCGTGCTCCTTGCCCAAACAAGGATGCTTGCCACATCTCTGCGCGGGCCGTGTACTTGATGAGAATATTATTATTTTTATTTTTATTTCTGCACTGCCAAGGCGGCGGTCTATGCTTTGCCCGTTCGTCCCTTCCCTACGGCCGATAATGGAGGCCTTGTCGTCACCCTGTCAAGAGTCTCGCCTTTGAGGATTCCCCATGCGAGCTAACGTGTGCAGCTCACCTGCAACTCGCGCTGGGGAATCCCCGTGACGTCACTCGCCCACGAACCTGCACGGCTTGCCATGCAGGCCTGCCCGGGCGTGTTTGTCCCGGGGCTCGCTCCGCGCATTCTACGAATGGAACACGCGGCGCACACCACGTGATGCCTCGTACATGCGCTCGCATGGGACCTCTGTTTGCCGAATTCCAAACAACACTCGCCGCCATTTTAGCCGTTCCACGAGGCCTTGTTGAATCCGCACACGCGAGCGTTTCTGCACCGGATTCCCTACACGAAGACGCTAAATGCGAAACGGCCCCCGTACGCGACGTCCCGTGAAACCGCGCGGTTCCCGAAATACTTACTAAGCGGCCCATTTGGCTCGCTATACACTCTCCCGTCTGGATTGGTCCATGTACCAATTCCATCACGGCACTCACTCACGCCATGTCACTCGCATTCTGCACACCTTTTGACACATTTCGACACACTCATACCACTCATACACTCCACCCACACACTTGGGACCATCACATCGGGATTCGCATTACAAGAAATCCCGGGGTTTGCATACCCCCCCAAGCTCCGCGTGTACCCGTTTGCATCACTCACCCGCTCAACCTCGTTCAGCCTGACCGGACCACCTCGTCGCAGTCCACTTCGAGGGAGCTTACCATTCTCCTCTGTCCCTGAAGGAGGCTGTCCTGATGCTTCGCACCGGGTCACGAAACATTCCCCATGCTCAACCTCATTGTCCCCCACTATCTCTACCTGTGTGTGCTCGGTTTATTTCCTGTATTTCGTTCACCTCTACTTGTTCCATCTCCCGTGTCTCTGTTATTATTTCTAAATCCTGCATCTCCCCTTGTGTCTCTGTTAATTTCTCCATCTCCGTCACCTCTTTTGGTTCTTCCGTCGTCCCCTCGTGTCTTACCCGACACGTTTCCCCTTTAATTGTGGTGGGTCTCTCGTCAGCCCGACCTCACCCGTCTCCATCGTGGGCCGGACACAATTTGCACTCCCTTGGTCGGTTCGGTCGCACCGCCACGTGGTTCCGCCATTATGCCCTTCATGCTCGCCTGCAGCTCAACCCCATGCTCTGCATTCCCCTCACTGGTTCGCATATCGCCCACCTCATCTCATCCATTTTGTGCCATCGCTCGCGCATTCGTTTTTTAAATCCTCACTATTGCTCGTCTTAGCATACTCCACCAACTGGTTAATATGTCAAGTGGTGGGGCCAATCCGCCATGATCGGTCGCGGTTTCACTGGGGACCGGGGGGGAAATTGACGGAGGGGCGCTCTTGCGCCGCCGCTCCCACCACGCCCATTACGACCTCTGGTCCAGTTGTGGGGGATGGTCAACCTGCATGCGGTGTCCTGTCGGTGGTTTCGTCCTGGCCATAGATTCCTTTAACGCTACATCTATACCCACCTGCTTCAGCCCATCCTGTTTGCCATGTTGCGTGTTGAGAAATAAATTTCAACCTCTCTTAAATTTAGAGGGAACGGGGGGGGGTTTGCTCCGCACCCTGGACCGGATCCGTGAATTTTGAGAGCGGAGGGGCCGAATCCCACTCCTGACACCAATTGTTGTGGGAGGGTTCGGCGGCGAGCACGACCGCTAGTGGAAGCAGTAGAGTCGGCTCCACGAAAACCCGGAATCTAGACGTGCTTCTCGGAAGAACTCCGAGAGGCACGGGTCCCTTACAGGACCTGGTCGCCAATATTTTGACGCATGAGGTGGGGGTCCACTTGCTGTTCAACTCCAATTTACCTTAGTACTCACGCCGGTCCAACTACCGGGGAAACCCACACCCTCGGCGACTCTGTCCAATCCGATCACGGTAACGGTTCGGATCCGCGTAACCGAGCGGAGTTACCAGAGCCACCGGATCCGAATGCACAATTGCCGCTTCCCAATTTCCCAGCACGCAACATGCCTAAGCCAATGAAAGAAACACAGAAACGAGCTGATACATTGAACAAAAATGGATATTTATTTATATAAGCAGGGAGGTGAACACAGAAGAGCAGAGTTATAGACTATAAGAAATGCAGTCAATGTACAAGCGAACACAGGCACTTTAACAGTTTTCTACTATAGACGGGCCCAAGGACACCACACACGCACACACAAATACCCCAAAAATAAATGGACCTCGAGGTCTTTATGAAGGTTTCCAGCTCGAGGAAGATGAGCTGAAACCGAGAGCTATCTTGGACCTGTCCACCTTTGTGGTCTTCGACGTCCTGGACCAGCGGGACTCGAAACCCGCAACTCGATGCCGCTCCAAGCACAGGTATGGAGGGAAGCATGGGGCACTGGCACGCTCCTCCGGCAAACAGGCTAACGAGGCAGGCAAAAGCAAGCGATCCTCCTCCGGCTCGTAGCAGGCGATCCACACGGCGGGAAGCCACTGGCTCGCAGGCAGGAAGACCGACGACTCACCAGATCGCCCCCACACAATTATCCCTCCCTCTTTACAGGTGGAGGGATCCGTCCCGTCCCATTTCCGACCTCATTGGACAGGCGTGTCGGGCGATCTCCCGGCCGTCCGAGATTGGTCGGGGGGAGGTGCTCATGTCTCCGCCCCTCGACCAGGAAGTCGAACAGCAATATCTTGCGCTGCTCCCCATTGGCCGAGAGGCGGCAGACGTGCTCGCACCCTCCGATGGACTGAGAGGGGCGCCATGCCCGTATTTGAAGCGAAATCCAAGCCGCCAATGCCCAAAGAAAACCCCGCCTGGCACATTGGACTCCGCCCACGTACGTGCTGACACGTACGCGTGCAATGGTGCCGGGGAGGAAGTGGAAGGAAGCGAAGGCAGGTGTCGTCGTTGAAAAGTTGTTTTGATGTAAAAATCCTAACTGTAAAAATAACTTCGTAGCGCACATACACTTAATTACCCACTAAACAAGGGACTGGGCCCAAACTGAAACACTCACTTACCGATATAACTTTCTATAAGGACCTGAAAGTAGGCGTGAATATACTGAGTTCTTGGCTCACTTTTCCCCATGTAGTGAATGGGGGACTTTTCAGCGATTCATATTTTTTTTCCCTAAAAAATAAAGCCCCCTTTTATCCCAAGGTATAATTTATTTGTTCTCCCTTTTAAACCTAGGGGCACTCTTTTTCAAATAACCAATGCAATAAGATAAAGATTCTGTTCAAGTAGTAAAGTAGTAATGTGATTTGTAAAAGATGTGATCTAAAGAAATATCTGAAACTGTAAGCCTAGGAGCACTTTTTTTCAAATAACAAATGCATATTGTTTTAGCTCACTCATTGAACCTATAAAGATTTGTTCATTCTCAATTCCTTCAATAGTTTAATTTTCTTTGCACAAATAATCCCATCTAAAATATTTAAAAAGAAAAACTTTGAATCTTTATATTTTTCAAAGATACCCCTTTTGTTTCATTATGAAATGATAAACTTCTCTTTAATGCTCTCGTCTGACTACCTCCGAGCCTCAGATTATTTTTTGCATAAGCCCACGCCTACCTTTCATAAGCCCCGCCCACTTTGCTCCATAAGCCCATGGCCCACTTTCCTAAGCCCCCACCCACTTTTCATGAGGTATTTTCATGAAGCCACGCCCACTTTTACTACGCCCCGCCCACTTTTACTAAGCCCCACCCTACTCTTACATCATTTCGCAAGTCATCTCTGACTCACCAAAGAAATCACATAGAAAATTCTAAATGTTATGGTTTTGAAAAATTTCCCCAAGGAAGGCTTGGCCTGGGCTTGCCTGGGGTTTCGCCAGGGGAAACCAGTCTTTCTGTATAAAAGCTTGAAAACCCAACTGCCATTTTAAACATTTTTTACTAACATGAGTGCTGTGCTAGCTTGAGTGGAATGACTTTGAGGTTCCTTGGAGTTCTACACTTGATGGAACTAAACTTCAAGTTGATGAACTGGATTCAAACCTCTTATCTGTTGAGGTAAGATTTTATTTTCCTATTTACAGTTTGATTTAAGCACAGACTCATTTAATAATTAAATCACTTAATTTATACATTATTATTTTCTCTCACAGGAAATTGTATCTGAAAATACCGATTTTGCCACAACTTGGGGTGA
>CM068955.1:145217292-145231765 GCA_035128595.1 Eptatretus atami | reverse complement strand
TGACAACATCTTTTCTGCCTGGAGCTTGCCGAATAATATCATCCCTGGCGTAAAATATTTTCACCGCCTCAATGGTTTCACTTGGAATGGAGTTTTGGCCACCTTTCGGCTTTTGTTGTTCAGGATCATTCTCTTGATCTGCTTGGATTGAAGTGTACAGCTTTCTGATTCACGGCTTTTCTTCGCTTCGGGGTCCTCGGCAGTGAGGAAGTCAATGCCCGTTTTGCCTTACGCATTGCTTTCCCCAAAGCGCTGGCACTGTTGAAGGGTGAAGAATGCGCGGTAGGGACAAAGTCGCTCGCGCCTTCTTCAGAGCTCTGCACTTCACCACCCGTGCCTCACCTTTTCACGGTTCATTCGCGTCAACTGTGTTTGTTCAGTCGTCGGCAGTTTCATTTCTTTTGTTTTCTTCATGTCGCGTAATTCATATTGTATTCCCTTTGCCGTTTTCTATAATCATCGTATTTTCCATCGGTGCGAAGTTTCTGTCGCCTCTTCTGCTGCCTTTCAGCCGCAGTGAGCGCCATGACAAAATCTGTAATGACGGTAACCCAAAAAAGCGGATCTAGAATTTGTGTGCTGGACTCACTGGACTATGGCTACCGCTAAATAAACACACATTGAGAGGGATGTGCTCACCCCGAGGATAAAAATACAAGGGTATTGTAAAGCATGATCTATCGTAATCCCGTCACTTCCGTGCTGGACACTTGGTAGAGAAACTTAATGATCATGGATACATTGCGAGGTGAATGTCTGAATAAATTGTAAAATATACTTCTATATTATCACATTTATCTATTATAAATGCATATGGTCATCCTTACCTTGAACTGATGATGTTGTCACTTCAAAAATTCGCGCTTGCAAACAAGCTAGAACACGCCGTGATTTCACGCAAAGGATTCTGGCATATAAAAATTCCTCCGTCGCGCAATCTATTGCTATTTCTTGAAACTAAACCCACCTGATTATCGTGACTCGCGTTACAAAATTTGTGACTCGCGTTACACGTGACTCGCGTTACCGATGTTCACATGTCCAGATTACAGCACAGAAGAGAATTAGAGGTCTGTTGCTGCTGCCATTTAGTTCAGCACAGGGACTAGTAGGAGAATTCTAATTGGCACTTCCAATACAGCAGGGGTTTTTGTCTAGTAGAAAAAGTTATTAATTTTCTTGACTCGTGTTACATCACCTTCAGACCAGCTGATTTCAGGGGCTGTTATCGGAAAACCTTTAACATCCTGCAATCTTTTCTATAATATGTTTGAGAAACATGCCTAATGAAGTACTGACATCATTCAAAAACTGGTTATGTCTGAAAATGTATAGAAGGAGGTCAATTGAAGATTATAGCTCGAAAAGTAAAAATTGAATCAAATTTTATGGATAATGTTTGAATGATGATTTTTTTGTCAACTGGTAGCTGAGATTTGAAAACTTTGTCATTCCCTTTAATTAAACTTATGAAGAGTCAGAAAAAGTGACATTTAGCTGAAAATACCTAGCTTTAAAAATCTGACTATTTTCCTCCTTCGCGTGGAATTGCCCAATAAACAAACAGATAGAAAAGGGTGAAAACATAACCTCCTTCACCTTTGGTGTTGGAGGGATTTAGGAATCCCTTTTTCAAATTAGAAGCAGGTTGACTCGCAGGATAGAGCCAAAAGATTCACTGTGATTGAATACTTCAGCACTGGAGTGATCTTCGATTAATTATACATCGGTCTACCTTGCTTTGGTTGACATTAAAACGATGCCTAGCTCAAACTTTTGGAGGAGTGAGTGTTTGAATATTGATGAGATGCATTCTAATTATGGATATATTCCTTCTGATTTTGACAGACAAGACAGCTGTAGTGTGAATCGCCAAAATATTCTTAAGTTGAAGAAAAAGGTTGCCAATTACATTATTACACGTAGTGCAAAGCGGGGTTAAGCACTTAGTTCACTCTGTCTGACAGACGTTAGTCTGTGGTTGAGGAACCACTTGATTTAAATTGGATGTCATATTTTGAACGCTGTAAAACACGAATCGGAACATGAATCAGAACATGAACCTGCAGTTTTGCAGTACTTTTGTTCTGAATTTGGTAAATTGCACAGCGTTTCATCTCAAGCGAGTATACACACTAGACGTATAGCAGTTACTTCAGTCTGTCTGTCAGTCTGGCAGTCAAGCAAAATTGAAAATCATTTCAAACAGGAAACACTGTTTTTGGGGACGTCATAAAAAACAAACAACAGGCACGGATAACTAATATGTTAAACAAGCCGGTAGGCGACGAGGGATTCGCTAGGATCGAAGCGCTGGATACTATGCTTTTCATTGCTGACCGATCCACCGACGAAGATTCATTGCCAAGACGTATTGGTTCACATACAATTGTTCCTCTGCCTGGCAAGATTTTTCCTTTGCGTATTTTGCCAACTGGCACTCCTCATAAAAATGACGTCAAATAGACACCCTATTTTTGAAGGACTACGATTTGAAAATAATCGGTTTGCTGGTTTGTGCTGTGGAGCCTCGCGTTGACACACACACACACACACACACACACACACACACACACACGGAAAACCCGATAAACTTCTCTCAATGCTCTTGTTTGACACACCTCCTGAGCCACAAATATTTTCCATAAGCCACGCCCACTTTCCATAAGTCACGCCCACTTTCCTACGCCACTCCACTTTCCCTACGCACTCCACTTTCCTACGCCACTCCACTTTCCTACGCCACTTCCCACCTTTTCATCAACCACGTCAACTTTCCTAAGCTCCGCCCACTTTCCTAAGCCCCATAAAATGGCGGTGACTAGACACCCGATTTTTGAAGGACTACCATTCAAAAATAAACCTCAATCAAAAATCGGCTCGAGTAAATTTTCTAAATATCTCGAAGTGTTTAATTCCGAAGTCTCGTTTCTCTACATTCAAAACTGAAGGCAAGTATTGAAATACTGTACGCGGTTTTTCGGCCGTGCCACAGCAACGGGTGGTTGCTAGGACAAAATTCAAACGCGCACATTCCCAGTATATATTACACATGTTGGCAAAGTTTCATCGAAATCGTTCGTGGTTCGTGCTGTGGAGCCTCGCGTTGCAGACTCACATACACACAGACAGACAGACGGAAACTCGACAATAAGGTATCTAGCATATATAGCGAATCCAATAAGTTGGTGTAAATGACGTGCATCAATGGCAGTAAATTCCCCTTCAATGATTTTTTTTCTTTTTTTTTTTTCCCTACACCGTTAAACTTAATTTTATTTTGAAGTGAATTATATATTTGAACACTGCAGAATACATATCTCATTGTTTGCACTTCCAAAAACCTGTTTAGCCGTTCTGTATTTGGGTAAAATTCTACACTGTCTCGACCAATAAAATTTGCCACGCGCTCTAAGGGTGTATTAGCAGCGAGATTCCACCAAAAATGGCGGTGCCTTGCAATGCAACCACAGAGCTAACTTCGTCCAAAAAAAACCGTTTGTTTAGTGCATCTTTTTCTCAATGATAATTCGAAAATCGTCAGTTTTTCCTAGAAGAGTTGGCAGAAGGTTCAGCTCTGGATTATTCTGTTTGACCTAATGGCTTCGTATGGTTGGCATCGCATCTGTTATTCAAAGTTCACGGACAAAGCTAATATGGATCATACTCGGAAGCACAAAGCAAGAGTTGAAAAGACCCTTCCCCATATCCTTTTTCTCAAGACTGCATGGGGTCGGTTGTTCTAGATTTTTGGTGGCATGTTTTTGCATTAACTTGATTGTGTCTGCATCCATGGTGTATCTTGGATTCCATATCACATTATCGCATTCCAAGAGGGATCTTGAGCAGGGGGACGAGGGTTTTCTCGTTGATGTGGGTGAATGCTCTCCTGATCAAGCCTATTCTTTTGTTTCCTCGGTTCACTGCCATGAACATGTTCCCGTGGAAGGTCAGTCTGTTGTTGATTATGAGGCTAAGGTCACTTTCTTCAGTCACGTTCTTTCGGTGTAAGTTGTTCCTGGTGCATGTCGTTGCTGTTGTGCTTACCAAGATGAAGGGTTTTGCACTTCTCAGAGTTGAGGCAGTTGCATTCCTTTTACCATCTGGTTGCACGATCTTGGCCCCACTGGAGAGAAGAAAATTCTGGTGCGAGTTAACCTGTACCATACAACTTGGCATCATCGGCATGCCGTTGGATGCTGCTTTCCATTGTGCTGAGGAAATCATTGACATAGACAACAAAAGAGCAATGGCCCCAAAATGCTTTCCTGGGGGATGCCACTTTTGACTCTACTCCAGGTGGATTTTGGTCATTGATGATAACATGCTGTACTCATTTTGTGAGGAAGGCCCTGAATGACCGGAGTAGGGGATTCTGAATACCGCATGACTTGATTTTCTCCAGAAGTCTCGTTTTTTTGAAATCCAGCTCTACCACATTTTTGAAAGCCAAGTATACCACATCAACTGGTTCTCCACTATCCTGCATCTCTGTCCAATCCTCCAGTTGTACTCAAAGTTGAATGATGCACTATCATCCAGGGATAATAGTGATTGGACTGTGAATTGATCTGAATATCGAGTCATAATTTGCAAATTTAAGTGTGAAGGCTTGTATGCATCACTAGATCATTGACTGCTGGTGTTCTTTTTCCTTGCACATTGAGCCTTCATTATAATGTGACTGATTATCTCCATCTCGGTTACTGCTTCAGGTCCAATGTTGGATGTTTAACAGAAATTTTCCTCTCGAAGGATGTTTCTGATTCTTCTACAACTCACCTTGGTGATTCTTCCATTTTGATAAGCTCACACCTGCCTCAGTGGTGAGGTTGCTGTCTGTCAAGAACTTCATTCAGTGCTGTCCATTGTTCACACTCTAAACTACAGGTCGTGGACAAAAAATGGAAACCAACAGAATGTCACTCTGTAAGGTGTTGGGCCACCACATGCATCCAGGATGGTATCTATACGATGTGGCACGGAGTCAACTAGGTTCTGGAACTGTTCTGCAGGAATCTGGTACCATCCTTCCAGAAGGAAATTCTCCAATTCATGTTGGTTTGATGGAGGTGGATACTGATATCTTATGTGCCTCTCCAGACAGTCCCACAAATTCTTTGGATGGGATTAAGTTCCCGCAATCGGGAGGGCCATGGAAGATGGATAACTTTGTCCTCATGCAATTCAGACCACCCGTTGACAACACATGTCCTGTGGACTGGAGCATTGTCCTCCTGAAAGACACCCCTCCCAGCAGGGAAGAAATGCCGCATCATCGGATACAGACTATCTCTCAGGACGGTAACATAGTGTGCTGCATCAACCCTGCCTTGTAATGGATGCATGGACCCAGGCCTTGCCAGGAAATTGTGCCTCAGCTCATTATGGAACCACCATAACCTCTTATTGTTGGAACCAGGCACTCTGGGCTATAGAGGTTACCTGGGCTGTCACCACACGTCTATACATCCATTCGCCGAGAGCATGGTGAAGGACGACTCGTCAGACCATGATCTCATTCCTCCACTGCTCAGCAGTACATCAAATGCACCTTGCACCACTGGACCCTGCAAGTGGCCGTTGCCAAGTGCTAAGTGGTTTCTGCACAGTAACCTGGTTGTGGTATCCCACCGTGTGAATGTCCCTTCTGACCGTTTTTAGCTCGCCTGTTCGAAGAACAGAGAGCTATAGCGATACCCCTGGCGTGAGCGTCAGTGTCAGCGTCAGCGTGAGCGTCAGCGTCAGCATGAGCGTGAAAATGTTAAAGTTTTTGGTGCAAGTTATTTTTTCCTTTCTAATGTTTTTATCTACCACACTATTTTTTATACGCCCGATATATATATATACAGTAATCCCCCGTTTCTCGCAGGGGTTACGTTCCAAACCTCCCCGGGCTAAGTGAAAATCCACGATGAATGGACGCCTCCCCCAAAAATCGATTCGTCTGGTCTGGTCGGTTTGGGAGTGATTGGGTTTGAGGTGCCTGAGATCGACTAGTCTGGTCTGGTCGGTTTGGCAGTGATTGGGTTTGAGGTGCCGGAGATCGACTAGTCTGGTCTGGTCGGTTTTGAGGTGCTGGGTATGAGCAGTGCTCGTCCAACGGCGGCAAACCTTTTTCCTTCCCGAAGCATATATCGAGCACCTTTACCTTAACCTTCTCCTGGAGCGTCCCAAGACCTTCCTCTGGTGTTTCGGTTCCTTGCCAGAAGCCTTAGAAGGTGCAGGGCGTTTGGGCGGCATTGTGGGGCTTGGAGAAAAAACGTAGAAAATATTCGAAGTTCACAAGCGAAACTTTGTCTCGTGCGTTGTGTGACTGGTCGAGCACCACGCGTTATAATTTATTGCTTAAATAATTTATATTTTATATATTATTACCGCGATGTACCGGGGGAATCCGCAGAAAAAATTAGTTACGTTCCAAGGGAAAACCCGCGATGAACCGGGGGCGCGATAGGTGAACCGCGATGAAGCGGGGGTTGACTGTATATATATATATATATATATTTTTTTTTTTTTATATATATATCGGGGCGTATTATGTGATACCGATCGTCCGTCCGTCCGTATGTCCGTTCCTGTCCGCACTCTAACTCCCAAAGTTTTCAACTTTCACGTTTCATATTTGGTACATAGGTACAGACTGGAGACGGTGTGTCGCGACATACGTTCGTCATCTAAAGTGGTTGCCATGGCAACCAGGATGCTGTTGTCCATCCGTTCCTGTCCGCACTCTAACTCCCAAAGTTTTCAACTTTCATGTTTCATATTTGGTACATAGGTACAGACTGTGGAGACGGTGTGTCGTGACGTACGTTCGTCATCTAAAGTGGTTGCCATGGCAGCCAGGATGCTGTTTTCCATCCGTTCCTGTCTGCACTCTAACTCCCAAAGTTTTCAACTTTCACGTTTCATATCTGGTACATAGGTACAGACTGTGGAGACGGTGTGTCGTGACATATGTTTGTCATCTAAAGTGGTTGCCATGGCAACCAGGATGCTGTTTTCCATGTAGTAGCACAATTCTGTATATACCTTCTTGTTCGGGCGTATATTGTGCTCACTTGCGCTCTTGTTACTGATTACAATATTCATAATACATATATTGCTTTAAAATTATTTGGATCAGACTTCACTGCAATGCTTTTTAAAAAATATTAATTATTAGACAAGTTTTAAAAACGATAAATGTATAAACAGGCGAGCATTGGGTGGCTTTGACACCAACTCTGGTTGATAATACAGCATGCTCACGACCCACGTTGAACTCCGCACACAGCTTGTCCACCAATGCTTTCTTGTTTCACCTCGTAGTCCCTACTAATGCTCGTGCATCATGCTTGTCAAGTATGCTTTTCTGCCCATTGTTGTTCTTCAATGATGATAGTGAGGTTTGGGAGGGAAGAAACAGGGCCTCTGGCTCAATTTTGCTGATGATTTTGATTTCCCTGTTGATTTTGGTACTTGAGGGCATGTAGAATACGGAATTGGATGCTGTCCAATTTACAAATGATGTTTTGGTACCTTAATTAGGCATTTAATGTAATTTAACTGATTACCCGATTACAGGGAACGTCATAACTTCTGAATTAATGGACATAGAAAAATGAAATTGGCGTCTAAATGTAGGTTTTTGGGTACAGGGAATGGATTGGAACACTCCTTCTTGGCATAAGTCCAAGATGGCTGCCCACAAACTCCCTGATACAGGAGATTTCTTATAACTTCCAACTTGGTAGAAATGGAACGATGATTTGTGTGTCCAAATATAGGTTTTCAGGTATGGGAAATTAAATTGTGCAATACTTTCTGCTATTTGGGCGTCCTTCATTTGTATAAATCCAATATGGCTGCTGTGCAATACACCCGATGAATTGCCGATATGGGTAATCTCATAACTTTTGAAATCAAGGACATCGAAATACAGTTTTGGTATCTAATCATAGGTTTCCAGGTATGGGGAGTTGATTAAAGATAAGATTGTGTTGATTGGAACATTCTATATTATCATAAATCCAATTGTAGCTCACATAAAAACACGATGAATTTGAGCGAGATCATCAGACATCGAGTGAAAATATGTTCATCACCATATTGTATACATGGTGTCATCCACCATTCATCATCCATCATATCAACTGATCATCTTCTAATGCCATAAATCATCAAACCTCATCATCATATTAAGCCATCTATGTCTGTACAATCTTAAGCAGCAGCATCATCATCATTCCAGTAATCCAGCACGTTTGAGCAATCTGTGCATTTACAAAGAGGTGTACAAACTAATCTGTTTTTCATGCAGGAGCAGTTCTTTTTACCTTCACAGCTGTCCTTGTACCCCCACTTAATCAACTCTAGAACTGCTACAGGGGCTGGTTTGTTCAAACATCTTGTAGTCCATGGGCCCGGGCCAGAAATTCCACTTGTCGGTACCATCTAAGGAAACCACTCCTAGTTATGATTTACTGGTGTATATATTATAGATCATATTGATGTGATAACCATTGCAGACTGGCAGCTTATTGGTAGTTATCATCTTGGAATGTACCCACCCTCCGCTTAATGAAAGCGAAAAGGCAAACTCAGAAACATTCACTAATGATGCAATTGCTGTTTCCACATGGGGCTAGAATGAACTGCAAACCACAAATACATGTCTGAAATGCTTTATTTATACCATCCGAATAATCCTTTCTGTCATTCCTGAAGGCAGAATTTGTTTTATGGCAGAAAGGGGCAAAAATAGGGCCTATCAAAATGTTGCTGATTAGTGATTTTCAGTACATTTTAATTTATAATAATATTGTCATACAAGTTTCCTGGGTAGTGCTACTGAACCGCAGTTGCCTACAACATGCACATGTTGTATGAGGAAAACATTTATGAACATTTTACAAGTTTTTACCACAGTTAAAGGAATTGCCCTTCCCCTACCCTAGTTCCAACAAGCGTCCAAAATGTGAAATTTACGGATAACCCAAATTTCACCACGCTACTGTGGCATGTTTATGTACTATGTTTTACTCATGCATATTTGTAGCCATGAATGTCCTTGTGATTGTGCCAAAACATTCACACCATGGATCAGTAGTCTAGTCTTCATCAGAGTCCTCGAGGTCTACAACCTCTTCCTCGACATCAGCGGACTGGTTGCTGCAGGTTTGCAACTTGCACATGTCAGTGCACTTCAGGCTATTGGCAAGGCACGTGCAGTCTGGGAGTTTGCACGACCGTCCACACTTGCAGGAAAGCAGTTGCAACACTGCATCCAGGCTGGAGAACCCTGCATACACTTGATGGCCAGCTTCCCGTCATCATCAGTGGTCCATCCACAACCCTTGGACTTGGAACATAGGGTTGGCATTGCAGACAGCGCCTCCAAATAGCAGCCTGGTAGTTTGCACGGACGTGCATGAAGAAGCAGTCTTCACAGGTGGAAGCTGACTGGACTCTATCTCTCCCCTGGCACAGAAGAGTTGATGTCGGAGTTCATTGACTTTCGTGGTGTTGGTAGACGGCACGTACATGTGGCAGTGACCTCTTGCAGCTTCTGAAAGAGCTCGGTGGATACTTCCCATGAATGACCGAGCTGACTGAAGGCCTCTTGGTAGGTCTTATCCGACTTCATTTGCTTCAAGGCGCCCACTTTCCCCGGCCTGCAAAGGCACTGACTGTATCACAACCGGAGAACACGTGCAGTCCAACCAGGGCATCACAGACACTGTCTCCCATCGATCTAGCAAGCTTGTTAATGTCTAGGAACCGTGTGCGGGTTTGCGTACCACACTTCTGATACACGGGCATGGGATGTCCTTATTGAAGGCAAGACACAGCACGAGGACATCTGTATCTTCGGCAGTGATCACCACAGCCTTGTACCCAGCCTCTGCTGCATGCAGAGCATGCAGAAGCATGCGGGTGTCTGCTTCCTCCTGCGTGGACTTCAGCTCTGCCACTTCCTCCCAGTGGTCCTTGGTGAGCTTGTAGCAGATCTCCTCGCAGGTTACATAGAGCAACTTTTCCTTCAGTTTCTCCTGCTTTTTGGTTCTTTAAACTCCTCTACCAGGAACTTGATTAGATTGCGTTGTTGGAAGAGCTGCAGAGCAGTTTCCTCCACTGCTGAATGTTGTGGCCCGGTGCGATGCTCCTGAACTGGATTGCTGTGCTTGCCACTCTGTTGCATCTCTCTGCGTCTTTGATGGACGTCTCTCGGTAAACATCGAAGAACATCAATGCGTTTACTCTGGGCTCCATCATGAAGAGCCGTTGACAGTATCGCTTCAGCCAGCTGTGAAAACGTCTTGTCATTCCCTTTCATCTTCTGTACCAGGCTCATGCCATCAATGACAGTTGCTGATGGCTCTGCAATAACTTCAGCGGGGAGAAACACTCTTTTCCAGCTCTCTGGCAAGGTTGCTTGTTCGTCTTCCGCAAGAAACCATCGCCATTAGCAATTGACCCTGGCAAGGGCCCCAGGGGTGCGCCAAGACATCTCTCATGTGCAGATCTCGACTCTGAGCAACGAGGATCATGTGCCCAAACAGGTTCCTGTCAGCCTTGAGAACAATTTCTTTGGCCTGCGCTTTGCTGGTTGGTTCCTCTGGATGTGTGGTGAATGTTTTCAAGTTCCTTTTGTCATCTTGTCATTGAACTGTGCAGTTGGTGGATTTGTCTCCAGGCGTTTCTTCTTGAAATCCGGTATGCCTCCTCTCCTACCGTGCGAGCCGCGAGAGGTCATTGGCAACATCAAGGAGCAACAGTAGTGGTCGACAAGCTGACAAACTGTGCTTGATCAGGACTCAGTGGATCCAGCCAGCTTTCTCCATGAGATCCACCAAGGATTGGATGTCAGCCTCTTCCCTCCGGATCCTAGGTAACTGCAGATCTGGATGGTTCAGCTGGGATGACTTCGACCTCCATATCCCTCAGGTGCCCAAGGTACATACTGCGTAATCTGACGTCAGATAGTATCGGGTCACAGCTCCTGGATTCAGGCTGAATCCTTTCGTTCCTCCAGGTGTCTGTGTGTCTTTGGTGACAGTCTCCTCGATTGTCTGATCCATGGGAATCCGTCCGAATGGGTTCGTGGTGCCGATCTGAACCGAGAAGCCACCTTCCATGAAGTGCGCATGTACTTTGGGGTGGTCGAGCGGCAGTCGGGACATCTGTGCGTAGTAGTAGGGTAGGAAACGGGCGTAATTCAGCTTGTCATAGGCAAAGCACCATGGAATCATTTCTCCGATGGATACTAGGTGTAACATCCAGTCCCTTCTCTGGATGCTCGAAGGAGTGCCAGCATGATCTCCACCATGTCGACATACGACATCCAGAATGCTGAGAGATCGCCATTCCCATCCCTGAGGTAGTTGAGGTAGACTTGGAATAGCTCCATGGTGCGGACTAGGGTGTTTCATATTGCAACTTTTTTTGCGCTAGTCAAGTTGGCTACCCGTCGTAGCTTTCCAATATGGATAAAAACCCCACTCGCCGATTTTTAGAATTTCCTCCCAAAAATGGCCGCGGCGGCCATTTTTTCCAAAATGCCGGCCTTTTTTCGCGTTTGACACAGAAATCGACTCCTACACCTGCTAAAATACGTTAATGTTACTTGATATGTGTATGTTTGTAGATGATTATGATTGCTATGTCTGCTAGCAGTCGGGGACTAGACATTAGGCATCCAATATGGCGGAAAAATCCAAAATGGCATCCAAGATGGGCGATTTTTGGCCACTGGAAAGTTGTTCCCTCCGATGTGGGTTCTAATATGTCTAGTTATAGGTTTTTGGGTTGCTGAATTCGTTTTTATGCTCTAAAATGCAGATATCTGTCACAGAGACATCTGCGGGTCATGCTCTCGCGTTAAGAAGTAGTTCTTGCAAGTCCGAAGAAGAATTTTGAATATTCTCGCCCTCATTGATATCAGAAAAAAACAATTAAATATTCGAAGTCAAACATGTATTTATTTAACATGTACAGTATATACAAGAATTACTAGTATACTAATGCCATAATGAATGTCTAATATGAATTCATGTATGCGTGCCTATCAGCCTCGATAATCAATAATATTGGCCATGGCATGGCATACATGGCTGTAGCGACATTTCAAATTAAAATTTCCATAGTTCACAAAACATCAATGTTCACACTTCGCTTCATATAGTTATCTACATTTTATGAAGAGTGGATTTCGTGTATCCAGAATAATTCTGCCTGTGCCACTCAAACACTTGAAGCAAAGCTTGCCTTTGCTGTTCATCCCTCGTTTTGTCTATAAAATCCGAAATCAACTTAATTCCACGCGCTGCAAGGTCGTTAACTACGTGAACATTGTGCACATAGTTTGCGAATTTTTGGTAACCATCACTTTCTGGCCATGTGCTTGCAGGCTCACACATCCATTCTACATCTAGTACATATATAGTTCAAGAAGATTGAATAACCGCCACGAGTCGTCATCTATGAAACTGCTGAGACACAGGTCACTACTCTCATTCTCATCCACGGCCGGAAATTTTGGCTTTCCTGAGCTGAGTTGATCATGAGGTAGTCTAGGTGTCTGATGCAACAGTTTTGCCATCGTTTCTCGCTCATCTGTGGGCATGTTGGAATCGGAAGAGCGAAAATTACCAATTGCGGTGTCAAATACCATGAGTGTGCGATGGATAGACTGGATCGTCGCTTCAGCCATGAGCGGTCGAATATCCTTGTAACGTACCATCTTTTGGAGAAACGCGAGGTCATTGGCTGGTGCTTTGGTGCTCAGTGGTGTTTGGAAAAAGTATTTAGCGTAAAAAACACCGACATATTCCGATATCAAGTAAACCCACTGCTTTCAGCATAGTCCATCTCAAAATGGTCTATCAGTAAAGCTAGCTTCAGGTAGTATATAGCCTTGGATAGCCACCTGGCGTGGTGGTCAGCGCCGGGAATATGAAACTGGAACTTAGGAACGTATCCCCAAGCCAAGTAATCAGCAATTCTAGTAACTCGCGATAGTCATCCCTCGGGAAGGTTTTATGTTTATGACATTCTAGTGCCCAGAGTAAAACTTCTTCGGCTTCTTCTCTCAACCAATCTACGCAACTAGTCCAGTCAAACTTGTTCAGATTTTGATAGTCAATATTAGGCTTGAGATCGTGCCAGTTTGATTTGAGTCTTTTAAACAACTTGACACCCGGTTCCTTCGTATCACCCGTGACCGTCTGACTACATGCTTGATATGTAGCTCTGCCATGTGGTGACGGCATGCTAACCACAGCACCGGTTTCTCCAGGAAAGTTTCTATAAGGGCACAGGCACCCCTCCACTCCCTGTGTTCGAAGCAGTCGTATCAAAAACGACACCTATAATGTTAGATGTCAAATTCCACTCAGTTAGCAAGTTCGATACGGCGAACTCCTGGATGATCCCGTTCCATCAGGTATTTCTGGTACTCCTAAGAGCTTTTGAACTACCGTACCATCTGGAAGTGTTCCCGAGATGTATACGCAGCATCGTTCAGACGATTTACCTTCTCGCACTTTAACGATTTTGCCGTCCCAATGTACAATCATAAAATCTGGAGCGTTGAAATTATCCTTGATGCTTTGAGCTTTTCTAGTCGTTCCGTTCTGGCTCTTCGCCATGCAGTTGTAACAGAAATGTTTGTCTGGGACACAGGAACTTCCACTGCGTTCATACAAGATGCAGCAAAGCGCTATGTTTCCTAGCACTGAGGGCCAGTCTTCGCCAGTGATGATGGACACATTCCCCATCACGTCTACACGTCTCTTTTTCTCTCTTGTAGGAGAAACCCATTCAAGTTCATTTCCGCTTTTTGTTATTACATATTTTGTTATTTCCTGCAATACATCACACGTTAAACCAGAGTACTAAATACCAAATCATGTTTATATATACACATGACCATCCGATGTAACACATAGAGCAAAATCAACACAGCTGACGGAGGCGGCAGAGATGAAGTCTTGCATGTAGTTAACACCGCATTTTGTGGCTGTCCTCTGTGGGAAGGACTATCTCTCGATAACAAGATGTATTGTCCAGACGCCGGATGTAGGGACGTTCTCTCAGTGACGAGATAGTAAGCTGTCGATTACTGCTGAGAGCATCAAAAATTTGAATAGCAGGAGAGCAACGGCACCGATAAAACCTATAACTAGACATATTAGAAACCCAACAATCGGAGGGAATCAACTTTCCAGTGGCCAAACAATGCGGCTCATCTTGGAACCGCTATTTTGTGATTTTCCCGCCATACTTGGATGCCGAAATGTCTAGTCCCGCAACTGCTAGGAGACACTAGCAATCCATATCATCCTACAAACATACACATATCAAGTAACATTAACGTATTTTAGCAGGTATAGGAGTCGATTTCTGTGTCAAAATGCGAAAAAGCCGCCATTTTGGAAAAAATGGCCGCCGGCGGCCATTTTTGGGAGGAAAATTCCAAAAATCGGTG
>CM068955.1:145199384-145212424 GCA_035128595.1 Eptatretus atami | reverse complement strand
TTGCCACAGGAAGCGTGCACAGCTATGGACTGTGCAATCCACCTTGTTCCGATGAGGGGCAGACGCAATAATTAGTGTCACCACAAAAACATTGAGTCTTGGAGAACTCTGCTGAGAGATACGATAAAGCATGCCCCTATCCTGCAAACATGGCCAAAACAGTTTCCCGAGGCGAAATCCCACCAGTTACGTACCCATCGCAAGTGCCGCAGCATTTCACCATGAAGAAACTTCCCTTTGATCTCTATCATTGTCTCAGAGAAGATCCCTAGGGGCAGAAACCGCAAAGACACTCCCAGGAGGTCATCTTAAGAGGCGCGCCAGCACGTCAAGGGTATATTGAGAACAGTTGTATCTTCTGCGAAAAAGCGAGCAGTATCTGAGAGGTCAAAACACCTGGGAGCCCCTCACACAATTGCGCCGTGTTATTGTGCTGATGACAGAATTCATGGCAGCAGCTAGTAGGAAACTATTGATAATAGGATGCTTTGCTGTGTGTAGCAGAAAACCTTGTTGCTGCAGAGGGCATTACCACAAGTCTTGCTACCTTTCGTACACAAAGGATCATTCCACCAGCGGTACGATGTTAAGGTGAGAGAACAGTAGGCGTATAGACACAATTTTCAGTCTTCTTACAGTTATATTTTTTTTGGGCTAGCAGAGAAGTCATCTCCTAGCAGTTGTATCTCTTTCAGACATTAGAAGATAAATCTTTTCTTCCCAACCCCGAAGTGTTACTCCTTGAGAGATTAACTTCCAACTTGTGTGTTGACATGCATGAACTCCTGTTTTCGTGTATCAGTCAAGTCAAAGATTCAAACTGTAAGTATAAATCTTACCTTCGTCTGTAAGCTTGAAGCTGATGCTTTTTTGGGTGAGTCACTGAATATTTTCCGTTGACCTATGTCTATACTAGAAAGTTCTTCTTACTCCGACAGTTCCTTTTTGATGAGTTGATGCTTGCCAAAGTGACATTATCCTTGAAGGTGATTACACTAATATTGTTGGCACCTTTGTCTTTCAACATCTGGAGATTCATTAACAAGCAGTCCCATTGGAAGTTTATGCAGAGACGACATCAAGAAGGCAAGATGTCACTCCAAATATGGCCACCAGATTGTGGAGGCACTTCAGTGAATGGTTTATGCATCCCTGGCAATCTGTGGATACCTAAGCTTTTTCTGTACAAAACTAATGCTGACAGTAGAAAAATTGTTGATCGCACAGGATCCGCTATCACAAAGTCAGGTCCTTTTTTGCGACTTGTCAGCTCCTTTTTGGCCTAGGACTTGGTTCTTATGCCTGTTTTCTTTGTCTTTTTTTGCGGCTAGAAACATTCTCAGCCGAATTGTTATCATTCTTTCTTTCTACGTTTGCTGTGAGTCCTTGACTGGGAACGTAGAATGATCTTTTATTCAGTACACCTAGACACGGCATTCTGGGTCTTTCAAGCACTTCATACTCGCATACTGGTTCGTCTGACGGAATCGACACAGCCCTGCTGTCCTATCAGAAGGTCTAGTCCGTGGAAATGTCTGTGCTGTTTAGCTCGTGGAGAATACTCTACCCAAGTGTTGTCACACCCTGGTTTGGGGACATACATCGACCGAGCTTTGAAGGAAATCGTACAGTGATGAGGGGATCAATATCTCACAGATGAACGGTAATTGCTGTCCAGGCGAAAGTCATCGGACCTTAGCCACTACAAAGTTCTACTTCCCACCTTTTAGTTTGCCAAAAGCAAAGAAAACGAGTATTCAGCTCCTGCACCACTTGATGTTCTGCCACATTAAATGCATGGAAGCTTGAGTGGGACCGTCAACCACAACATGTTTGTGTGTGTATGCTTGTAACACGTACTGCCGTTATCAGAGTGATTCCAGAGAAAGAACAATGTTCTGGTCTTCTTTGCTTCGCAGGTCAGTACCCCAGGGTCTCAAACGTCAGCTGTGGACAGGATTCAACTCCGGTCCTTAGAGAGATCAAGTGCAGTGATATCTAGGACAATATTGAAGTCTACCTGCCCACAATCAATTGCTCTGGCCACAAGATGTTCCACTGTCTAATGAATTGACTGAACCAGCACTCAGCATCATTAGCAGTCACTGCAGCGTGACCTAATAGATTATTGCTAATCATTCGACCAAGCACCTATGAGCAAGCTGCGAATATAAGCATGAAGATAGTTACAAGTCAAAATCATCTCTCAGAATGGTGTGCATTCCACTACCCATATGCATATCCTGCTCTTATCGACCATTGGTGCGAAAAGAGGTTCCAAGATGTCCGTTTGTTGAGGGACTTGTGCTGTCGAGGTCAAGGCGTGTATTGTGCCGACATGTGGGTTCCATATGCTGGTGATTTAAGGCCCATAGTATAACCGTTTGGTGTTGCATGGCTCGCTACAGCTTGCATGTGTCGTAAGTTCATTGATGAGGCTGGCCTGGAAGACTTCCTCCCTAGTGTGCTAGAGGAGAGATCACATTTGCAGACCTGGCCATCCTGGAAGACACCCTGATCCAGCATCAAGCCTCTTTGTTGATAAGCATTTTTTGTCAGATGTCTTCAAGGAAGGGTTGCGGAGAATACCTCCATGCGTCCAACGATAGGGTGTTTCATGATTGAACTTTTTTGCGCTAGTCAAGTATGGCTAACCCGTCGTAGCTTTTCCAATATGGTAAAAACCCCACTCACCGATTTTTTGGAATTTCTCCCAAAAAGGCCGCCGGCGGCCAATTCTTTTCCAAAAATGGCGGCTTTTTCGCCATTTTGACACAGAAATCGACTCTCCATATACCTGCCTAAAATACGTTATGTTACTTGATATGGTATGTTTGTAGACATTATTATGATTGCTAATGTCGCTGCCCAGTTCAGGACTAAGACATTAGGCATTCCAATATGGCAGGGAAAATCCAAAAATGGCGTTCCCAAGATGGCCGATTTTTGGCCACTGGAAAGAGTTGTTTCCCTCGAAGTGGTTCTATATGTCTAGTTATAGGTTTTGGGTGTTGCTGACATTCCATTTTTTGCTCTAAAATTGCCAGTATATCCGTCACGAGACGTCTACACGGGGCTGGCTATCGTAATCTTGAGAGTAGTGCCTTCCAACGAGGACAGCCGAAATGATACAAAATGAAGTCAATTTGGCCTCTGTGTGTTGCTCTATGTGTACAAATGTGTATTGTGTATATATAAACTTTATTTGGTATTTATATCTGGTTTAACGTGTGATTTATTGGCAGGAAATAACAATATGTATAACAAAAAAAAAGCGGAAAATGACTTTGAATGGGTTTCTCCTACAGAGAGGAAAAAGAGACGTGTAGACGTGATGGGGAATGTGTCCATCCTGGCGATAGACTGGCCTCAGTGACTAGGAAACATGCAGCCTTGCTGCATTTCTTGTTGAACGCAGTGGAAGTCCTGTTCCAGACAAATTCTCTGTTACAACTGCATGGCGAAGAGGCCAAACGGAACGACTAGAAACAAGCTCAAAGCTCAAGGAATTTCAACGCTCCCAGAATTTATGATTTGATACATTGGGACGGCAAGATCGTTAAGTGCAGAAGGTAATGTCTGACGAAGCTGCGTTATACATCGCGGGAACACTTCCAGATAGGATACGGTAGTTCAAAAGCTCTTGGGTACCGAAATACCTGATGGAACGGGATCATTTGCCAGGAGTTTGCCGTTATCGAACTTGCTAACTGAGTGGAATTTGACATCTAACATTATAGGTGTCGTTTTTTGATTACGAATGCTTCGAACACAGGGAGTGGAGGGGTGCCTGTTGCTTATAGAAAACTTTCTGTGAGAACCGGTTGCTGTGGCTTAGCATGCCGTCACCACATGGCAGAGCTACATATCAAGACATGTAGTCCAGACGGTCACGAGGTGATATTGCGAAGGAAACCGGGTGTGTCAAGTTGTTAAAACATCAAATCAAATGCACGATCTCAGCTAATATGACTTATCAAAATCTGAAAGTTTGACTGGCTTAGTTGCGTAGATTGTTGAGAGAAGAAGCCGAAGAAGTTTTTACTCTGGGGCACTTAGAACGTCATAACTTAAACCTTCCCAGGGATGACATAATCGCGAGTTTACAGAAATTGCTGTTACTGGCTTGGTGGATACGTTCTAAGTTCCAGTTTATATTCCCGCGCTGACCACCCGCCACTGTGGCTATTCCAGGCTATATACTACTGAAGTAGCTTTATGATAGACCATTTTGGAGATGGACTATGCTGAAAAGCAAGTGGGTTTACTTGATATCGGAATATGTCGGTTGTTTTTTTTTACGCTAAATATTTTTCCAACACACCACTGAGCGCCACAAGCACCAGCCAATGGACTGCGTTTCTCAAAAGATGGTACGTTACAAGGATATTCGAACGCTCATGGCTGAGCGACGATCCAGTCTAATCATCTACACCATATGGTCATTTGACACCCGCATTGGTAATTTCTCGCTCTTGCCGATTCTAACATGCCCACAGATGAGCGAGAACAATGCAAAACTGTTGCATCAGACACGCTAGACGTACCTGATGATCAACTCAGCTCAGGAAGCCAAAATTTCGCTTTGTGGATGGAGATGAAGTAGTGACCATGTGTCTCAGCAGTTTCATAGATGAAAAGACCTCGTGTTGGCGGTTATTCAATCTTCTCATTTGATGTACTAGATGTAGAATGGATGTGTGAGCCTGCAAGCACATGGCCAGGAAAGTGATGGTTACCAAAAATTCGCAAACTATGTGCACATGTTTCACGTAGTTAACGACCTTGCAGAAGCGTGGAATTAAGTTGATTTCGGACATTTTATAGACAAACGAGGTATGACAGCAAAGGCAAGCTTTGCTTCAAGTGGTTGAGTGGCACTAGGAGAATTATTCTGGATACACGAAATCCAACTTTCATTAATGTAGAACTATATGAGCGAAGTGTGAACATTGATTTTTTGAACTATGGAAATTTTAATTTGAATGTCGCTACGCATGTATGCCATGCCATGGACCAATATATGATTATCGAGGCTGATTAGGCACGCTACATGATTCATTTAGAACATTCATTATGGCATTAGTATATAGTACTTCTTGTATATTACTGTACATGTTAAATAAATACAATTTGACCTTGAAATATCTTAACTTGTTATTTTCTGTATCATTGAGGCGAGAATATTCAAAATCTTCTTCGGACTTGCAAGAACTACTTTTAACGCGAGGCATGACCCCGCAGATGTCTCTTGATGACAGATATACTTGGCATTTTAGAGCTAAAAACGAATTTCGCACACCCAAAAACTATATGGACATATTAGACCACATCGGAGGAACAACTTTCAGTGGCCAAAAATCGCCTCTTGGATGCCATTTTGATTTTTCGCCATATTGGATCTAATGTTCTAGTCCCGACTGCTGGATAGCAGACATAGCAATCTAATTATCTACAAACAACACATATCAAGTAACATTAAGTATTTTGCAGGTGTAGGAGTCGATTCTGTGTCAAAACGCGAAAAAAGGCCGGCATTTTGGAAAAAATGGCCGCGGCCGGCCATTTTTGGGAGGAAAATTTAAAAAATCGGCGCAGTGGGGTTTTTATTCCATATTGGAAACTACGACGGGTAACAACTTGACTAGCGCCAAAAAAGTTTGCCATTCTGAAACACCACTAGTCCGCACCATGGAGCTATTCCAAGGTCTACCTCAACTACCTAGGGATGGGAATGGCGATCTTCAGCATTCTGGATGTCGTATGTCGACATGTGGAGATCTGCTGGCACTCCTCGGCACAGAGAAGGGGACTGGATGTTACCTAGTCCATCCGAGAAATTATTTCATGGTGCTTTGCCTATTGACAAAGTCTGAATTACGCCCCCGTTTCCTACCCTATACTACGCACAGATGTTCCGACTGCCGCTCGACCCCCCGAGTACATGCGCACTTCATGAGAAGGTGGCTTCTCGTTCAGATCGGCACCACGAACCCATATCGAACGGATTTCCCATGGTCAGACCGATCGAGGGAGACTGTCAACAAAGACACACGCAACCTGGAGAACGAAAAGGATTCAGCCTGAATCCAGGAGCTGTGGACCGATTACTTTTGACGTCAGATTACCGCAGTATGTACTTGGGCACCTGAGGGATATGTAGGTCGAAGTCACTCCCAGCTGAACCATTCCAGATCTGCGTTACCTAGGATCCGTGAGGGATGAGGCTGACATCCAATCCTTGGGTAGATCTCAATGGAGACAGCTGGCTGGATCACTGGAGTCTGATTAAAGCACAGTTTCAGGCTTGTCGACCACTGTGTTGCCAATGACCTCCTCGCGGCTCGCACGGTAGGAGGGAGCATAATCAGGGATTTCAAGAAGAAACGCCTGGATGCAAATCACCAACTGCACAGTTCAATGCAAGATTGACAAAAAGGAACTTGAAACATTCACCAATCCGGAAGAAACCAACCAGCAAAGCGCAGGCCAAAGAATTTGTTCTCAACTGGACAGGAACCTGTTTGGGCACATTGATTCCTCGTTGCTCAGAGTCGAGATCTGCACATGAGAGATGTCTTGCGCACCCCCTTGGGGCCCTTGCCATGGTCAATTGCTAATGGCGATTGGATCTCTGCGGAGACGAACAAAGCAACCCTTGCCAGAGATCTGAAAAGAGTGTTTTCCCGCTAAGTTATTGACAGAGCATCGCAAACTGTCATTGATGGCATTGAGGCTGTTAAGAGATGAAAGGGAATGACAAGCGTTATCCAGCTGGCTGAGCGGATACTTGGTCAACGGTCTTCATTGATGGGCCCAGAGTAAACGCATTTGTGTTGTCTTCGTTGTTTACCGAGAGACGGTCCATCAAAGACGCAGAGAGATACAACGAGGTGCAAGCAAGCCATTCCAGTTCAGGAGCATCGCACCGGGCCAACATTCAGCGTGGAGGAAAACTGCTCTGCAGCTCTTCCAACAACGCAGTCTAATTCAAGTTCCTGGTAGAGAGTTTTAAAGAACCAAAGCAGGAGAAACTGAAGGAAAGTTGCTTCTATTGTACCTGCGAGGAATCTGCTACAAGCTCACCAAGGACCATGGGAGGAAGTGGCCGAGCTTGAGTCCACGCAGGAGGAAGCAGGACAACCGATTGCTTCTGCAGCTTGCATGCAGCAGAGGCTGGGAACAAGGCTGTGGTGATCACTTGCCGAGATACAGATGTCCTCGTGCTGTTGTCTTGGCTTCAATAAAGGACATCCCATTCCCCGTGTATCAGAAGTGTGTACGCAAACCCGCACACGGGTTCCTAGACATAACAAGTTGCTAGATCGATGGGAGACAGTTGTCTGTGTGCCTGGTTGGACTGCACGTGTTCCCGGTTTGTGATACGTCAGTGCTTTGCACGCCGGGGAAAGGATGGGCTTGAAGCAAATGAAGTCGGATTAAGACCTACCAAGAGGCACTTCAGTCAGGCTCGTTCATTCATGGGAAGTTTCCACCGAGCTCTTTCAGAAGCTGCAAGAGGTCACCTGCCACATGTACGTGCCGTTTACCACAACCACGAAAGTCAAATGAACTCCCTCAACTTCTTCTGTTGCCAACGGGGAGAGATAGAGTCCCAGTCAGCTTCCACCATGTGAGACTGCTCTTCATGCACGTCCGTGGCCAAAACAGGCTGCTATTTGGAGGCGCTGTCTGCATGCCAACCCTATGTTCCAAGTCAAGGTTGTGGATGGACCACTGATGTGACTGGGAGCTGGCCATCAAGGTATGCAGGGGTTTTCCAGCACCGGGCATGCAGTGTTGAAGGCCTTTCCTGCAAGTGTGGAACGGTCGTGCAAACTCCCAGACTCACGTGCCTTGCAATAGCCTTGAAGTGCACTGACATGTGCAGTTGCAAACCGCTCAACCAGTCCACTGATTGTCAGGAAGAGGTTGTAGACTCGAGGGACTCTGATTTCGAAGACTTAGACTACTTGATCCATGGTGTGAATGTTTGGCACAGTCAAAGGACATTCATTGTTTACAATATGCATGAGTAAAACATAGTACATAAACATGCCACAGTAGGTTGGTGAAATTTGGGTTATCCGTAAATTTCACATTTTGGATGCTTTGGAACTAGGTAGGGGAGGGCAATTCTTTAACTGTGGTAAAACTTGTAAATGTTCATAAATGTTTTCCTCATAAACAACATGTGCTTGTGTTAGGCTACTGCGGTTCAGTAGACTACCCAGGGAACTTGTATGACAATATTATATATTAATAAAATGTTATTGAATCACTAATCAGCAACATTTTGATGGCCCTATTGTTCGCCCTCTGCATAAAACATTCTGCCTTCAGGGAATGAAGGAAAGGTTATTCGGATGGTATACAATATGCTTTCAGACATGTATTTTTGTGTTCTGCAGTTCAATTCTAGCCCCATGTGGAAACAGCAATTGCTTCATTGTGAATGTTTCTGAGTTTGCCTTTTCGCCACTTTCATTAAGCGGAGGGTGGTACATTCCAGATGATAATACCAATTAAGCGCAGTCTGCAGATGGTTATCACACAAAACTATTGATCTATTATATACACCAATTCAAAATCATAATAGGAGTGGTTTCCTTAGATGTTTACCGACAAGTGGAATTTCGGCCCGGGCCCTGGCTACAAGATGTTTGAAAAACCAGCCCCTGTAGCAGTTCTAGAGTGATTAAGTGGGGTACAAGGACAGTGTGAAGGTAAAGAATGCTCTGATGAAAAAAGCATTAGTTTGTACACCTCTTTGTAAATGCACGATTGCTCAAAAGTGCTGGATTACTGGGAATGATGTGATTGCTTGCTTGCTTAAGATTGTACAGACATAGATGGTTAAATATTATGATGAGGTTTGATGATTTTTGGCATTAGAGATTGATCAGTTGATATTGATTGGATGATGAATGGTGGATGACACCATGTAACAGATGTGATAACATATTTTCACTGCGATGTCTGTGATCTCGCTTCAATTCATCGTGTTTTTATTGTGAGTACATGGATTTATGATAATATAGAATGTTCCATCAACACATCTTATCTTTAATCACTCCCCATACCTGGAACCTATGATTAGATGACCAACTGTATTCGATGTCCTTGATTTCAAGTTATGAGATTACCATATCGGCAATTCATCGGGTTGTATTGCAACAAGCCAATGGAATTTTACAATGAAGGACGCCCAATTAGCAGGAAAGTATTGCACAATTTTATTTCCCATAACCTGAAAACTTATTTGGGACACACAATCATCGTTCCTTTCTAAGATGTGCGAATTAGCCTGGCGCGTTCTTCTTCACCAGTGGACTCCATTGTCAATCAGACCCAGTCACTGCAATATACAACAAGACAGTCGGATACACTTATGACATTATAAAATACATTTATATACTTTCCAGTGTGCACAACCTGAAACATTTCTGGTGGGGCGAAAGATTATATCAAGTTTGAGCAACATTGTAATTTTCATATATTCAGCCGCAATTTGCATTTCGGGGGTAGGGGAAGGAAAAAGTCTACAACTTTGTTGAAACCAGCTGGATGGTCCTCCGTTTGTGCTTCCTGCAAACCAGGTACATATGGGTAGCTGATCCATTAGGACTGTGCACTCATATGGACACCAACATTCCGTAATAATGATAATAATAAATCCGCAAATTTCACAAAACTACGTGCAAATCAGCCGTAATTTGAACACAAACTCAAAGCATGTGCCTCAAGATGGGAAGTATGCTGTTGTAAGTGTGCAGATAACAAATCTGGATATCCTGAGCTGTTATTGAATGATATTACCTTCATGGGATGTGTTCAATAGTCCATTGTTGATTTTCCCCAAAATGTCTATCTCAGAATGGAAGTAAAATGGTAAAAATGCAAATAATACATACACTAAGGCTGCTCTTCTGGAACAGTTATCACATATGCAAGATATTAGTCAGTATGCAGTCCCAACCAATACTTCAGTACCCCCTAAAGTTTGGTTTCCTCAGATGGTACCGATATATGCCTGGGCCCATGGACTATTATTGGCATGAATGGCATGAATGCAAATTACATTATTACACATAGTGCAAAGCGGGGTTAAGCACTTAGTTCACTCTGTCTGACAGACGTTAGTCTGTGGTTGAGGAACCACTTGATTTAAATTGGATGTCATATTTTGAACGCTGTAAAACACGAATCGGAACATGAATCAGAACATGAACCTGCAGTTTTGCAGTACTTTTGTTCTGAATTTGGTAAATTGCACAGCGTTTCATCTCGAGCGAGTATACACACTAGACGTATAGCAGTTACTTAAGTCTGTCTGTCAGTCTGGCAGTCAAGCAACATTGAAAATCATTCCAAACAGGAAACAATGTTTTTGGGGACGTCATAAAAAACACAAACAACAGGCAAATTTTCAACAACAGGAAAATATTCAACAACACAAACAATTGTTGAAAAAATTCAACAACACAAACAACAGGAAAATCAAAGTTGATTTTCAACTAGCTCCCAGCCATTTGATTTGATCGTGGGTAGGGTTGGGTTGGGTTGGGTTGGGTTCCAGATAACTCTTGTCTCTCGTACAGATATAATTGACCTCTCTATGTGAGGACCTGGCGTTCCACGAGTGGGTGGTAGCTTTTCCCCCTCAACATTCCTGGTGAGGAAGAGCTCCCATCTGAGTTCTGCCAGGGTAGTGCATTTTGTGTTCTGAGAGTAGACCTGGTTGACGTATTGCTTTATTATGCCCAATGGTTTCATCATTTATATGCATGTCGGTGTCACCAAAGTACTGGAAGCACTGAAGAACAGGGTGGCTATCTGGAAGAGACACATACGCATTCACCAAAGAATTCTTGGAGATTCCCACGAACTTGCCTCCCCAATCAGCTCCTGTGAAGTTGTGGAACCCTAGTAGTCCACGAGTTATTTCCTCTCCCAGTACTTGCACCCTTTCATGAATGTCAATTGTACGGTAAATCTGGCCTCTTCATGTAATCATGTTCAACTTCCTTTCACACAGTGCGGGTGTTGTATCGGCCACATCTATAACAAGAAGAAGAAGAAGGTCAGAATCTGGAGACCAAACATCGGTATCTCGGGATGATGGTCGAGAGATGTCAAGGATATGCAACAGTATCTGTGTGCCTGCTTCATGAAAATGTTGTCTCATCACATCTGCAATAATGCCGGGGTGGTTGGCGTAGCAGTTGCTCCCATCGGCAACACAGAATCACATGTCGGAATCTTTGAAAGTGAGTAGGAGATTCTTGCCCCAGGTGCTTTGTCAGCCTTGATTTAGTTTTGGTGTGAGTCAGAAACTTTCAGTGTTACCTTGGCGATATATGTGGTGTCACTGTCTTCATATTCGGTGGACAGAGATCCCTTTGCAGTTATTTTTGCCCAAGTCTTGGCCTTCAACGAGTCATTTATGTACTTGTCGAAGATAACACGTCCCTCACTTCGTCAAACACATCCAGCACACTTTTCAGCATGTTCTGGATGCGTTTGACGAAGACAGTCGAGCAGTCATCGATGGTCTTCATTGATGATGTTTCGTTAATCCTTGCACAACGGCATGCCCATCAATGACGAGTACTTTTTCTGGTTCATTCATGTCAATATCCATCAACTCCATCACCTTGTCGTTCATCAACCTGGGACGGGTATTTCTTTAATGGCCTTCATGAATATCTTATGTGCCTCTCCAGACAGTCCCACAAATTATTTGGATGGGATTAATTTCCCGCAATCGGGAGGGCCATGGAAGATGGATAACTTTGTCCTCATGCAACTCAGACCACCCGTTGACAACACATGTCCTGTGGACTGGAGCATTGTCCTCCTGAAAGACACCCCTCCCAGCAGGGAAGAAATGCTGCATCATTTTTTTGCCAGTCAAGAACTCTTGCCAGTCAGGACAAGCAAAGAACTGTCTCCTGTAAACATTGAGCGAGGTCTCGCTGTCATCTCGTATTCACCGATGATTTCGTTCAACTTTGGCAGAAGTTCTGGCTGGGATTGCTGAATTATAAGAAACCTATCTATAAGCTGTCTCTCCTCTCACAACTTGATAATTTTCTCCAACTGTCACATGGGTTTTTGACCTCCATGTACTGAGTGGTTTTAACTTCCGTTTCTTCAAAGGGTCCCAAACAGATGTGGCTGAAAGTGGTGAAGGATCAGAAGAATTTGGAAGAAGCTGTTGTTTGACAAATTCCTTGAATAGACTTTGCCCAATCGTATCTCTGTCGTTAATGTCTCTTACTATCATCATCTAAAATCATGAAATATAAAAATAAGGTTTAATGGGATAAAAATGAAAATGGGAAAGCGAAAACCCATGAAATGATCATATTCTTATGTGAGCTAGAATTTGATTTATCTCAATATAGAATCCCCCAAACAACACTATCTTATCGTAAATCAACTCCCCATACCTGAAAACCTATAATTAGATACCAAAACCGTCTTTCTGTCCTTTACTTCAAAAGTTAAAATCAGATTACTCATATCGGCTATTCATCGGGTGTGTCGTACGGCAGCCATATTTGATTTATGCGAATGAGCGATGCTCCAAAAGCAAAAAGTATTGCAAAATTTAATTCCCCATACCTGAAAACCGATATTGGGGCACACAAATCATCGTTCCATTTCTACCAAGTTGGTGGTGATGTGGATTTGCACCCAACCTCGTTGTGATCGTTGTTGGATTATTCCTGGTTGATTGTGGAATCCTATTTAACTTCTCTATATTTTAACGTTTAGCCGATTCGGTTTTAAAATCCTGTATAAAATCACAGACACCGATAACCAATGTCCACAGACAAGTCTTTTCTTTTGAGAACAATTTATTTATAATTCTATCCACCGTACACTTCTCACCCTCGTACACTACTCCCTCAATGAACCTCTCCCTCGTATATATATACATTTTGAGAGTGGAGAGGGTTTATTGATAGCATATAGGCGAAAGTACAGTTTTATCAGACCGGTCACCTTGTACTAGCAAAGAATTAAACAAA
>CM068955.1:145155381-145192483 GCA_035128595.1 Eptatretus atami | reverse complement strand
GGCCATGGATTCTACTATTTCTAAATCCATTCCTAATCCCTCCTGCCCCTGTTTGCCTTGAACTGCCATTCTGCGTATCGGAACAATTTAAAAGCTCGGAATTTGGGGGAACGGAGGGTCGCTCTACACACCCTTGGTCCGATTCCCGTTAATTTAGTTTGGAGCGTGGATGATTTAATCCCACTCCTTGACAAAGTGCCTACTGATTTCTGCTGCGGCGTGCGGACAGCGCTTTTAGCCGAATCGCGGCGTACACCCATCGACGGCAATCCAGTCGCAGGCCTTCCGGATGCAAACGCCAGATCCAGCTACGGGTGTGTTTTTAAGCACACCACAGGCCTTGTCAGTACTCTACCCGCACGCTACAGGGTCCGATCGCCGAACTGTCGATTTACCTAATTATTTGTGCGGGAAGGCTACCGAGAGGTTGTACCTCAAACGGGAGCTGCTTGGAAACGACGCCACGTACGGCAAGCTCGCTCCGTTCTGCGGATACGAAGCGGTGTTTATTATCGCGCAGCCCGTTGGACCCAATTCACTTTATCGGCTATAAAAAGCAGCTATTATTCCGAACTTAATGATGGCAGTTTCAATTAAGAAAGGGACGCAATGACCAGGTACAATTGAGATCAGGCACATTTATTTCCACACACGACGCAAGCAATGAAGAAACATACAGCAGTATGCAAGGAATGAATGGGGATGGACAGCACACTAGCCGAAAGACTGCAGCCGTATCTATTATTTTTCACATCACTTACACGGGTTTACTTACAGACGGCCGCCACAAACACACACCACAAACACCCAGAAAGAATAAAAGGAAAAACATGACCATGTGGGTCAGCTCCCCGAGGCTTTGTTCCTCCACGATCCGGCTTCACAACACGATCCAAGGGTGCTCCGTCACGACCACCGACCCAGCCAGAGCGCCTTCGGTCTGGAGCGCCACCTCGCCTCACGATCTCTCGATCCGCCTCAGCTCAGA
This sequence comes from Eptatretus atami, assembly GCA_035128595.1. Classification (NCBI taxonomy): domain Eukaryota; kingdom Metazoa; phylum Chordata; class Myxini; order Myxiniformes; family Myxinidae; genus Eptatretus; species Eptatretus atami. The sequence goes on along the minus strand of CM068955.1, from coordinate 145,191,495 downwards.
AAGCCCTCTCGCGCTCTCGTTCCGCCTCAGCTCACAAAGCTCCCTCTCCTTCTCGCGATTCTCTCAGCACAAGCTCCCCCGGGCTCGCTGTTCCACCTCTTTATCACCAAGCCCGCCCACTTTTCACCTCCCGCCCCTCCTTCCAGCACGCGCGGGAAACTCTCGAAGGAAGCGTTTTCCCGCCAAATCGGGACGCTCCCTCGTCACTGTATTGTCTTTTCCACTCGCAGGGTGAATCTCTCGTGTTGGCCGCGGAGCGGCCATTTTGTTCGGGGGGGAGGGTCGTCTGCCTGCTTCCCTCGACGAACCAGGGTTCTGGAACCATTGCTGAGGTGGAAACGCGGTGGTGTGTGTTTTTGAAAGTTGTGGTTAAGGTGGCGTGGCTGGCGCTTTGTGGTGGTAGTAATGGTGGTGTTCTCGGCCCCAACCGATTCTAATCTTCACCAATGATCTCTCTGACTCAGGAAAATCCTCTTTACCTATTTACTGATAACTCCACCTTTGCCTGCCATTGTTCATCCTTAGATCGGCAGGCAGCAACCTCTTCCCTCTATTCAGTTCTTGATAGAATCACAAGCTGTTCAAACACTTGGAATATGTCTTTCAATCCTGGCGAATCTCACACTTTCACCCTCTTTCTCCAAAAGGACCACATGGAAAACCCTCCTGTCTACTTTCTTAACAATCCCCTTGAAGTTCAGTTACTCAAATTCTTGGGCCTCATGATCAGTGATGATTTTTCTTGGGCAAACCCCATTTCAAAGTTGACCTGCAAAACCAGCCTCCGACTAGGCATCCTCCCTCATACAAAGTTCTTCCTTGGCACACCTGAACTCTTATCCATCGACAATGCCTTCGTCTGCAGCTTGATGGAATACTGCTTTCTCCTCTTGGCTGGTGTCCCTTCCTCACACGTTTTTTTTGTGTCAGGTTTGATAGAGCATTCTTTTCATAAAAGATATACTCAAGTTTTCATTGTTTTGATAAGCAGAAGTTTAAGGATACTGTTAATTTTATTTTATTTTATACTTTTTGTGGGATAATGTTTCAACAGGTTCAGGGTATTCCCATGGGTGGGAATTGCAGCACCCTACTAGCAGATTTTTTTGTTATTTTCTGTGAATTTTCGTTTATGCAGAAACTGATGAAGGAGAAGAAATTTGGATTAGCTAAACTATTATCTCATACATGTCATTATATAGGTGACACTTGTGTCGTTAACGATAATTTTTTTGAAAGGCAGCTTCACAAGATTTATCCTGATAGCCTGATTGCAAATGGGAGTGGTAATGATTTCCAGGTATCAATGTACCAATCAAAATGGGTTACAGTGTCTTTTCATTTCAGTTACTTCAATTTGCAAGAATTTGTTCAGTAAAGGATGATTTTGTAGAATGTGCTGGAGGTTTTTTTTTTTTTTTTTCATCATGTTAAACAGAGGATATTTGGCTGATTGTTCAATCAGGTCTTGTGAGAGTGTCTTCACACTCCATAGTCACCTTTTATTTAAGTTTGGTTGGTTTTCATGTAAACAAGTTTTATTGCATTGCATTTGATATAATAATACTTTCCAAGCTCAAAGGGTGCCTGAGATATTGCCCAGATGAGAAAGAAAATAAATAAAGAATTAATAAATCGATAATAATTAAGTAATTAATCAATTAATTGATTTGTCAAAACATAAAAAATACTGTTTTTGCCAAAGCCATCTTCACTTTTGTCCCCAAATTTCAGCTTCCCAGCTCAATGGATGGCTGAGATATCGCTTGGCCAAACAAACAAGAAAACAAACAAACGGAGTGAAAACTGAGAATTCTCTTCCTTTGGCGCCCCGCAATGACATCACTCATCACCTGGATATGGCATCGGGAAGGAGCCGTGTACAATTTCCTTGAATGTGTGGCAAATCGAAAGTTATTTTCCACATCGACCCCAACAACTGCAAAGCACTTTTGCCATTGTTTAACCAGGCACTGTATCTCGGCGTTGTAAAACTCCTTGTCGCAACTTCAGAACCAGTCATTAACCTTTTTCATCACGGCATTGTCATCCTCAAAATATATCCCATGTAGTCCATCTTTAAGCAGGCGAAAGAGATGGTAATCTGAAGGTGCACGATCCAGATTATAAGTAGTATGGGGGAGGACGCTCCATACCAAGGCCGTGATTACCTCCCGTGTATGCAGGCTGGTGTGAGACCGGGCATTGTCGTGAATGAGAAGCACCTCGTTCATGTCTTTGTTAGGACGAGCTCTTCTTACGCGGTGTTTCAGTTTCATCAGTGTCACAACGCACCTCCGAGTTAATCGTGGCATCCTTTGGCATAACATCCACAAGCAGGATCCCCTCTCTATCCCAAAACACAGATGTCATGACTTTACCTGCAAATGGCTGCGTTCTGAACTTCTTATTGGCTGGTAATGCCTTGTGGTGCCACTCAGACTGTTGGTTGGTTTTGGGGTCATAATGGTGAACCCTATGTCTTCGCCTGTGATTATGTGCGATATAAATGCCTCACCTTCAGCTTCCTAACGTTCGAAGTTTCATGCATATAAACTTCCAATATTATTTTTGCTCTTCCGTCGACAATCTTGGGAGTATCTGAATTCCTGTATGATGCTTCTCAATGCTGGTTTTGCAATACCCACTGCCTCATACAACCCACGTGCTGTAATGCAGCGATCCTGTTGAATGAGCTCATCAATCCGACTTTTCCGGTGTCACTGCAGTTGCAAGCCGACCGCTTTGAGGCTTGTCAGCGATATCAGTCCCCCTACTCTTGAAACACTTTGCCCAACATCTAACGGTGCTCACATCAATGGTAGAGTCGCCGTACACATTTTGTAAATGCCTATTCATATCCACTGAAGGAACCTCCTCCGCATTAAGAAATTCAATAACTGTTCTCTGCTTCATACGTACATCTAACGAGGCAGCAATTTTGATAGTGTGGTGTGATGTCACGTGATTATTACAGTGCCCTCCTCCATTCCTTCCATTGGGACCATACTCTGTGCAGTATTGGTGCTGCCTAAGCAGTCTCATTGGCTTTTGGGCACAATCCTGGACGGGTCGCCACTCCGACAGTATACCAGCAAGCTGGTACTCATTTTGCCGACCTCGGAAGGATGACAGGCAGAGTCAACCCCACCTGGTATTACTTCAACAGCCGAGTGGGATTTGAACTCGGGATCCTGGGATCCCAAGCCCACCACCCTAACCATTAAGCCAACACCAGGCATATCTTACAGTGCCACTGAACTTAAAATGGGCTGAAAATATAAACCTTTCATTGTGATCTCATCAGCTTTCTTATGACCTTTTGGTTACAAATTGAAAAATAAGAGGCATTACTTTGGTACCGACCCTCGTACATATCTGCATGTAACTAATTTGCACGACTGATCGCTCTGGTGTGGACTTCATTTTCCACAGTATTTCTCATGTAATAGCATCTTGTATTGTGGTGTGTAATTCTTTACAAACCTTAATGCTCCTCTCATTTATTTTGTTTTTTCTTCTTATTCTTGCAGATGTGGTAGCAACACTTATGAACATTTTTCAAGTATGCTCATTGCAAGAAGTGACCTGGTGAGACGCCACAAAACAGGCTGCCTTCAAAAGGTCTTGATCTATTTTCAGACCCAGTTTGTGAATGGAGAATAAGTTGATGATGCAGATGTTATGGGAAGATTATGATGGATCACCTTCCAGCTCCCCAGTTTTACCATTAGAAGAGTTTCCAGGAATGGGGACCTCAAGTTGCAATAGTGAGCAGAACAATACCGAGCACGAATCGGTGATTCCACAAGAAGATCTTCCCAAGCTAAAAAGACACCATCATGCATGCTGCAGGTGTGGATTGCCAACAGGTGGTCACCCTATTACCTTGACTTCTGGCAAGGTGGCTGTCACTCTGGTAAACCACAGGTTTTGGGCCATGTTCCACATCAATGGCACAGAAATGTTGGTTGCGAGATCTGGGCGGCGTATGTTCCCCTATTGCCAATTTGACATAGACGGCCTTGACCCTAATTTGGACTACATTATGGCACTGGATATGGTACCGATGGATTCGCACCACAATCAGAGGTTTGATGCTTGTTTTCCAGTAGTCCATAGCATGTCAGAATGTCCCAATCAATTGTATCTGCATCCAGAATCTCCATCACTCGGTCTCCATTGGATGAAGAGAAACATTTCCTTTTGCAAGGTACAGTGCAAGGCTTTATTTGTACACCACCTGCTGCATGTTGCATAAAACTTCTTTGAATTCTGTTTGAGCAATATCTATTTTTTATATTATCCACACATTGTGAATGTTGTCAAAGATACTGTGTACAACCACCTCCAACAGATTAGATGCATGCCTTTTTTGTTAACATTTGCCATGGCATTGTATTTTAAGCACGAAAACTTTCCAAATGGATGTGCACTATTTCATTAAAGTGCCTTTATTAATTTTCCATTATTTCTGTGAAATAATTCAACATCATTGATAACTTGTTAAATATTCTCGGAAAATTATAAATCCAACTGGGCATTTGTTGAACTTTATATCTCTGATGTGATTGCATGGATCATTTGAAGAAGAAAAAAACCACTTAAGTGGGAAGCTAAAGCACAAACTATGGTGAAGAAACACTTGATGCAAGCAAGCTTCTGATCTTATGCTTGGTTGGGCGGTGTGAACCACCACCACCACCACCTTATTTTTTGTAAATACTCTAAATTATCTTCTCTCACCTACTTGTAAAATTGCTACACTCACCCTCACACTTTATGCAGAAAAGTCAAGAATCCAAGCTGCTTAGGAGAACAACGCCCGGAACACACCTCTGCCAGGCTGAATAGTTTGCGTTTTGTATCCCACTGATAGGCCAGATCTGGATCCGGACCTCAACCAAAATCAAATTGACTTGTTCTCATCACCTACCCAACTCATCTACCTCGTTTTGTCACAACTCGTCCACAATATTTTGAAATATCATGCTATATATCATTATTGGCTCAATCTCTCAATGATGAAGAATCACTTGTGAAATTATATATCGAATCGATTTGTCCTTGTCACATGCCCAACCTGTCCACCAAGTTTCGTTTGAATCCGTTCATAAATTTTTCATGTGTCCTGCTCACAGACAGACAAACAGGGGTGAATACATAACCTCTGTCCACCTTCGTTTTGAAGGTAATTAATACATTTAATTATGGCATTGCTTAAGGCTAAACATAAAAAAGGAAAATCTCCCCCAAAATGCAAATCACCATTATTCCAGAAACAAAAGACATTACCAGAAAATTTACAACAGCAACTTTCTTTCCCAATTCTTTGTTTTAAGAATTTTTTTTTTTGGATACATAGTACAGACTCGTGGAAGAGCTAGAACACAGAACAGATCAGAACGCAACATAACAAAAGGAACAGCATAAGAGGGAAATGGACAGACGGTACCATTCGCCTTCCACTTCTTAACGATTGTCTTGACTGTGCTCCAAGGGATATTCACGTCTTTTGAAATATTTTTGTAAATCTACCATTTGGAGAGGTTCTAGGCTAAAAGGATTGGAATCTCGAGGAAAAACGGTGCCAAGCTGTTGATCTGTGCGGTTGGGAAACCAGTCATTTGCTGATAGGTTAAGGTTCTTACTTTAGGTAAGGGAACTATGTTTTGAGGTTTACAATTTAAATGAAGATGAATGAATATAGGATGTTGTGAAATTAACATAATTTACAGCAATCCTTTGATTTATATTATATTTTGGGATTTATATTTACATTATATTTAGCCGATACTGACATGCGCAGGTCTGCATCCATATATTTTTGCTTTAATATGGTTTGCTCTGCAACCGCTTGTCCGATCTATGCAAAACTTTAAACATAGGAGGGACGCCCCATGGATAATATTTTGTTGCTCACTGATGTCATAAGTCACATGGTATGGAAGCCATGTTGGATTAAAGGAAAAAAATTACACCTCATTTTCTCAGAAACTGCTCAACGAAAAAAAAGAAACGGCATATGTCATCAACTCCCCATGGGTATGTAGGCTGATAACGATGATGTCATCGGTGAAATGGTATTCCAACCATAATTGGTTGAATTGAAATCCTTATCTGAAACCTCATATATCTGATCTATGACCTGATGTGAGTGAAGAATTAAATTTATGATGTCATAACCCAAGCCCAGAAACTATGTGACATAAAATAGTCTCGGTTCTTTTAAAAACCTTTTGTTTAGCAGTACTTGGAAAAATATTATGACATTTTACATCATCACGACCAATCAGATTTGCCGCTCGCAGACCTTGCCCATGTCCTTTTTTCTCAAGAATGCATGGGGTAAGTTGTTCTATGAACTCTCTCATTACATTTTGTATTTCTTCTGTGCAATACCATAATCTGTGGAGACCAACTTCCTCCAAGGGATGTCACGACTAAAACAGGTCAGCAAGTCCATTGCTCTAAATACTAGATCCCTATCACCCCATCTAAGATGTGATGGACCGTCTCTACCATGAAACCAAATTTCAAGCAGTTGTCTCAATCTTCAAGCCCAGGTGTCATTCATCCCAATGTTTGTGCACGTTTGGGTGTATTCATTATTCTGCCACATCTTTGACAGGCAAATTTTGTTCTTGTGCATGATGTTGGGCTCATAAGAATTTGCAGCTGTCTAAAGGTGGTCAAACGGTTGAAAACATGAGGAACCCTTGACTTGTGTTTTCTTTATTTTAACCATGAACTCTCAGCCCTATTGCAGAGCTGCTGACATGAATTATTTTTTTATGCCTACGCAGCCGAAGGCATTATGTTTAAAAATGGGAGATGCCCCTATTCTCGCATGCTTCCTCTCCTTATGTGGCTTACACTGCCGTGGAGATGAAACATATTTTTTAAAAGTTAATATGTACATAGGTTGTCATAAAAATTCTGACCAGGCATGGACTTTCAATTTTAGCAGCATTTTTCCAATTGCTTCCTCCCTCAACGAAGGTGGATGGAGGTTGTTTTCACCTCTGTCTATCTGTCTGTCTATTTGTCTGTCAGCAGGATATGTCAAAAAGTTGTGGACAGATCTGATGGACAGGTTGGGTCTGTGACAAGGAAGAATTGATTCGATTCTGGTGGAGATCCAGATCTGGATATGAGAATAAAATAAAATCTTCGTGATTCTTTACCATTGAGAGATTTGGGCCAAAACACCATGTAGCATGATATTTCAAAAAGTTGTGGATGGGTTATGCCAAAACTAGGGAGATGAGTTGGTTAGGTAACAAGAACAAGGAGATTAAATTTTGGTTCAGATGCAGCCTATCAGTGGGATACAAAACGTATACTGTTCAGTGTTCAGCCTGGCGGGAGGTATGTGCTCTACTGAGTGCCATTCTAATTTACAAAATGTGATTGTTGGAGCATTTTTGCAGCTCTTGCTAATTGCATATATTTCATATTGCCTGTAGAAAAAAAAAGATGAAGTTTAATTTTGTCCAGACTACTAGAATGGTTGACTCTCTTTCTTCTCAGACACTGATTAAAAAAATTAATTCAACTTTACTATTAAACTTTTTCTATTCCTTTTTGATTCTTTACTTTCCGATATCCCATCCTATCTTCTTAAACTGCTGTGGTATTTCTTTTTTCTCATTTTCTTCCCAATTTTTTTTTTGTTCTTCCTTCATTTCTTTCCTTTTTTTGGTCAATTTAATCCTCCTCCACACCCTGAAATGTACAATGTGGAGAAAGTAATTTTTCGACTTGTTTTGGTGATGTGTTTGTGTTGCAGGTGAAGCTTACGAACCATTATATTCTAAAGAATGAGTACTTGTTTCTCAGTGCAAAGCACAACTATGCTCCCAGATTGCACGTCATTCAGAGTGATGTTGTACCTTCCACAATTACCCACAAGGAGAACTATTTCATTTTTCCCCAGACAGAGTTTACTGCTGTTACATCTTACCAAAATACCCTCATGACAGAGCTCAAGCTTGGACACAATCTCGACACGAAGGGTCCAAAACAGTCAAATTACTTCCAGGAGCTACAGAGGAAGAGCTCCATCAATTCAACAGGTTCTGGTACTGATGAGTCCTCAATCAAGAGCATTTTTGCGAACAGTAAAAATTATCTTTCTGGAAGCTTGTCCCAGGAAAACTTGCTGCCAGCATTGCTTCCTGGTAAAGGAGTTGATGAAATTGCTTTTTCTGATGAAAAAACGAAGGAAGATAATGATAATGAGAACAATGTACACATTGATGTGAAGGAAATGATGCAGCATGAAGTCGATGAAGATGGATCAAATTTTGACGATTTACATGAGAGGTATGGCTGTTATTTTTACTTTGGAAGATTTGGTATATTGTCGGGGATATATGTGAGGAAGGGAGGTGAGTTGTTGGTGTTGGTGTTGTACAAGATTGGGCATGGTGTCGACACTAAATTTGCCCAAACACATGTTCGTTTGAGTCTTGAGATAAGGTTTGTGTCTGCAGATATTTCGTGAACAAAAGTTCACATGAGGCCAAGCAAAGTTCAAAACAAATATCTCCCACCTTCAACAATGAAGGGATGGTTTTATTTTGGTGAAACATGATATATATATTGTTACGGATCTGGAAACCATATGCATTCAAACATACAGATGTCCCAAGAGTCAGTTATTCCGTTAAGTACATGTGAAACAGGTCCCTTCCTTTTGTCTAGTGGGAGAATCAAAGGTGTGCGTTGCGATGTCCTTTTAGGTAGGTTATTACATCTAGCAACCATCCAACGATCATCCAACAGACCATCCAACAAACAAACCAACAACCAACCACCGTACCTTTCAGCGCTTGCAACCCTCGCCTCGCTGGCCACAGCATATGGGGCAAAAACGTCCAGTCCGCAGTTCCTATTCGGCTTCTCCAAGCGCTCCAATTCTTTCTTGTCGAGTCCACACGCGTGGAGTGGGCGGGCCTCACCGGTGCCTGGCCGATGCCCCGCCCAGAAAAGGGTGGACCCATGGGAGCCCTGTCCGATCAGGGCAGACGGTGACGTCTGTTTCACCGAGCCCCCACCCCATTCGGGAAGGTCCATAAAAAGACGACACCATCCTCAGTGCAAGAGGAGTTCTGTGGAGACGAGTCTCAAGAGTGAAAGTTTTTTGGAGGAGTTAAGGTGGTTGGTGTGCGGTTTGAGCTGGAGTCTGGGGCGTTCGAGTGGAGTTCTGCATTTGGCTGGGGTTCGTTGGAGTTTTCCTGGGTCCCTCCCGTCCGCGACCCTGATCTCCGCCCTGGGACTCTGACTGCTCCGCTCGGGTTTCTCCACGGGCACGAGCCCCACGCGTGTGACTTTGGGCCGAGCCGCACAACTATTAGCAGGTGCCGCACCACGGAGCACCCCTCCCTTCAACGTGCAGGTACCCAAGCGAACTGCGACCGCCCGCACTCGTCTCTCCCTCTCTGGCTGCGGGGGTCTTTTAATAAATCATCTGAGTGTGTGGGCCCGTCTTGTAAGTAGAAACTGTAAAAAGTGTTTTTGAACATTGTAAATTCACACCAGTATATTCCGTGATAAGTTTGTTCTGTTGTCTTCTTTATTGTAAATAAATTACCATTATTAGAAATGTTCCAAGTTCGTTTCCGTCCTTTCTTTCATTGGTCCAGCATGGTTCGGATCTGAGTTTAGCCGGGTCTTTATAACCGATAATCCGTTCATGCTCGCCGGCACGGCTTTGGCAGTTCCGCTCGACTGCACCCGAACCGGTAGTTGTTGGTAGTTGGAACTCTATCGCAGTCTGTAGAGTGACCCTGTTCGAGCAAGACGTGCCGAGGGTGTGGTTCCCGGTAGACGACAACGTGTGGTTAATTAGGTAATTGGTTCTAGACAAAAAGCCCTACGCTATGCGGTGGAGGTATTGGCGTTCCACGGTCGGTTCAGCGACCGCCGCCTCACGGAATTATCCGGAGCGACGGCCTACAATTCGGAGAGTTCGATGGAATCGACGTAACTTTCCCCACCTCGTGGCCGTTTTCGCCACCGGACCTCCGGCCCTCAAATATATATATATATATATATATGTATATATATTGTTACGGCTGTGGAAATTCGCAAACCACCATTCAGGTCCCGTAGGTGAGATATCTCTAAGTACATGTGTAGTTAGCCCCAAACCCGTTGTTTAGAGGGAATTTGTGTGATTCATTCGGGCTGCGACATTTTGAGATAGCCGTTTTTCTGTTCTATCTTTATTTTGAACCAACCACGTCTCAACCGCCATCACACAACAACCACCACGCCTGCCATCGTCACCAACTGCAACCACGCTCCAACCCTCAGACAACAACAACAACGCAACAGCAACGACCTTTACCTTCACAACTCAATCCCGCAAACATCGCATCACGGCCATTCCAAACGGCACCATGGCCATCAAACCACCACCAAAAACCCTCCACCACCCTCACCTCTCTCCTTCTACGGCCATTCCGCACCACCTGTGAACACTGAGCGTCGGCTGTCTTGGCCTCGTTCAGCGATACGCACCGAGCCGCGAGTGCAAATAGCGGCCTTTCCGAGGGAGAATTCAGATCAGGAACGCTACACCGCCCACTTCTGTCCATCCAATTAGGAAGCGCGGGGCGGCTTGGGGGGCGCCTCCAGGCGATCTGTGTGAAATCGAGATATGCAAATTCTAGGATCAGGGGAGATTCACGCCCCCTTTCCTCCGACCAATGGGCGAGCGTGGCCCGCCCCCGAGGTCATCCTGATCCGGAATTTTGCATACTGTTTTCTCCTGCCGGCCTATAAGAAGGCGAGCGCAAGGCAGAAAGAGTCAGTTTTTGGTTGGAGAGTCATCGGCAGAGTGTGGCAGAGAGTGGAGTCGGGTGGCGATGGCATCGAGTTGGGTTCTGCAGTCGGCTGAGGAGAATTGTGGGAAGAGGCCAAGGAGCTCGGGTCCGAGGCAGGGAAGACGGCGGTCGGCGACGAGGTCGCGGTGGGATCGCTCGTCGCAGGACCCAAGCCAGCCAGCCATTCTCCTCCCCAGGGCATCCACAATTCCCCTTTTCCCCTGCGCTGAGATAGTGCAAAAAGGGGGCCCCGTTCCCACCCCACTCCAAGCGGTGCCAACGAAACCCGCGAAGGAACACTAAGTCGGGGCACCGCCGCGCAGCCACATTTGCGGCTCGTCACGAGGACGCGGGTAGGACCCCCCCCCCCCGGTCTCGCGGGCCTGGCCGCTCCTTCAGGTCACGCGCACATATTGGCCTACAGGCCCGTCTGCCCCCTTGTCTTTGAGGGTGGCCTTTTCTTTTGCTTTCGAATGAATGTTGTTGGCGCCGTCTGTAAAGTAGAACTGTATAAGTGTTGCCGTGTGTGCGCGTAGTCGGTAGTAGATCTGCGTCGTTGTTGCTTTTGTTTTTGCTGATATATGTGCATTCTGACTGTTTGACTGTATATGTGTGCTTTCCGTGGGCCGGGTAATAAATGTGCTTTGTGTTGAACTGTTTTCCCATTTCGCTTCGTCTTTTCTTTAATTGAATCTCCATCCTGCTTCACGTAAAGGGTTCGTAGTGGGCTAATACGCCCGATAATTAATCGGAACGTCGAGGCCGACGATAACACCGCTCGGTTTCCCGATAGTCAGGAACGGGCCGCCAAGCGGCTCGCGTCCGGAGTCGACCTGCGGCGAGGTGCGATCGCCCGTTTACCCATCCGCGTGGGTACTTAGATAGGTCGAGTTTGGCGAACAACCCTATCCCACGCGGGTGGCCGATTGGCACGATCGTGGGGTGAGGCCGAAAGGCCCACCCGTGACTAGCTCCCGGCGTTAGTTGAGAGGGTCACGACAGAATTGTCCGTCCGGTGGGCGACGTGCCGCGATTCGAGTCACGTGGCCGTTCGCACGCCGGCGGGCGCGAATTCGCAACTATATATATATATATTATATATTACATATATAACTGTTACGGCTTAGGAACCGTATTGCATACAACAGACAGTTGTCCCCGAGTTAGTTATGCATTAGTATACGTGCAGATAGATCCCTTCTTTGTGTGTAGTGGGAGACACGGGGGGGGGGGGGGGGGGGGGGGGGGGGGGGGGGGGGGGGGTGGGGGCCGTTGCGATGGGCTTTTAGTTAGGATATAAATCATTTCTTCCCTTTTATTTTATTCCCCTCTTATTGGAACCACAGCATGACGAGTGCCTACCCAGAGACTAGTTTTCTGAGGCAGAATCCCGAGGATGGTTATCTGAGGCAGAATCCCAATGATGGTTATCTGAGGTAGAATCCCGAGGATGGTTATGGTAGCTGCACCACCATCTATCTTCCCAGACCCGGACACGTGGTGTGGGCGGCCTTGCCGGCCTCTGGCGAGACCCGCCCAGGGAGGCGGACCGCATGAAGGCCTAGTCCAATCAGGAATGGAGCGATGGTGTCGGCTTCGCCATGGCTCCACTGCCGAGCTCCGTGATCTTTAAGATACGAAGCAATCCTCAGAGTGGGTGGTATGGGATGAAAATGAGTTTGTGGTTGGATTTGAGAGAAGAAAGGAAGGAGTTGGATTTGGAAGTGCTCAGTGCTTGGTTGGTTCGTGTTCGGTGGGGTTCGTTGGTTGGTTGGGAAGGTCGAAGGAGGTTGCGGTAGAAGGATTGGAAGTGTGCAGTTGTTGAAGGGGTTGTTGCTATGGAGTGTCTGCCCACGTCTCACCTCGGCGGCCCGCCTGTTGTGCTGGTCCGCGCACACCCGACCGACCGGATCTCTCGTTGGGTCCTGTCTGCTGCCCCGTTCCCACTTTGGACTACGCGCTCTCAACTCAAGCTCCTCCAGGACCCAAACTCCAACAGGGCGGCTGTGGTCCGAACTGTACGACTGTTGTCAGGTGCGCACCAGGTACGTGCACTCCTTCCCCGAACTCTCAGGTACCGAGAACTGCGACCTCAACTCCCTCCCTCCCTGGCTGCAAAAGGGTCCCCTTTTCCTTTCGTTGGGTTTTGTTTGTCTGAGAGTGTGGCACCTGTCTTTTAAGTAAAATTGTATAATAGTCCAGCAAAATAAGGTTTTATCGGGAACAAATTGCAACACAGAATTTTTTTTAGCACAATGCATTTCTATGAGGTCCCCACAACACCATACTAAAAGTCCTAAGAAATCCCTGTTGCGGAAATACGTCTAATTTGCATAAATCCATTATGGCGGCCAATTAAACACTGGGGAACACATTTTTTCTTATTATCTGTTGCATGAGATTTTTCAACTTATTCTATGTATTTTTTCAAACAACTGATTTCAAATCTGAAATCGGTTTCCTCTACATGCTCTAGTTTTCATGCAATTTGAACTTGCGATTTTCGCAAAAAAAGGACACCCATTGCTATTTGCACTAGGGATAACTTGAGAAACTAGGGGTGCGATTTCGGACTTTAGTGGAAATATAGATGCCTAAACTGCTAAATAACTATAGACATATTTTTGTTTTTGCTGCTAACGATTTGCTCATGATTTATTACAGCGCGGTGCGCTGTATACATTGCACCGAGTTTGAAATGTCCCCGGTGTATTATTTATACAAATGGTGGTGAATGAGGGAAGCACGTCAGGCAAGAGCTAAACCGAATAATAGAAAGGCAAATAATGTACAGCAAAGCAATTATACAATTACTACTTACTAGACTGGTGCCACAAACACCACACGCACACACACCCAAATAATCGGACCAATTGGTCTTTATTTGGATCTCCAGCCCGGAGGACAGTCGGGCTGAAGATCAGGGTAGCTGGCTACCTGGCCGCAAGCGCGGGCTGGCGTCCACTCTTTCCGGGAACTCCGGTCACCCAAGGACGGACTAGCGCAGCCGAACCCAGTTGAGGTGAGTCGAGGTGATCGCCCAAGCTCGCGATCATTCGGAGGAGGAGGCGGGAGGGCGGCGAGACCAGGGCTGATGAGGACTGTGGCGAAATCTCTTCTCTAAAAATCTCCTCCCGAAAATCTTCTCCTCCCTTTCTCAGACAGCCGTTCCTGCTCTTATTTCCTCGTCCCGTGCCGGGGGGGGGGGGGGGTCTCCGCCTCCCCACTGCACACACCGATTGGTCGAGGGCCGCCGCGCGGCTCCTCCCCGAACTCCGCCTTCTTCCAAAGGACCGCCCCTCCACAGGAAGTTGAGAACATGGTTCTGCGTGGTTTCCACCCACCAAACAGCCAGAGGAAGTGCACTCTGCGTGGCCTCAGCCCACACACGGCGCTGACACGCTCGTGAGCGATGGCGTCGGTCGGCAAGAAGCGAGATGAAGATGAAACGATGCTGGCGGCTGTTGTAGTTGTTGGTGGTGTAAAAATAACGAAAAGAAAACTGACTATTAAAATAATTTCACAGCGCATGAACATTTATCGGACCCACCAGACAAGGGAAAGGAAGCTATCTATAAAACACATACTTACCGATATAACTGAGCGATAAGGACCTGAATGTTGTGGTGATAGTTTCTTAAATCCGCAACAATATAACATCGTTTGTAAGGCGTGCCTATAAAGCCTATTTGATGTTCCCCTTGGCGACCAAGACAAGAAATGGGCTCCTCAAATTGTATGTCATAATTGTGAGGAATGCTTCGTGACTGGACGAAGGAAACGAAAGGGTCTGCCTTTTGGAGTTCCATGGTTTGGCGAGAACCCAAGGACCACGTAACTGACTGCTATTTTTGCCTGGTCAACACAAAGGGTGTCGGCAAGAAAAACGGCAAAAAGATTCCTATCCTGTATCCCTCAGCAATCGACCTACTCCGCACTCTGAGGAACTCCCATTCCAGTCTTTAATGGTTTTGTCTTATCTGAAGAGGAAGGCAGTGAACATGATCGCAAGAGCACAAGGGTCGTGATGACGGGCTTCAAGAAATGGTTTCAGAATCCGAAGCCTCCTCATCTGATAAAACAGTCATCAGCCCCCTCAGCTGTTAGCACACGGAATTGAATGACTTGTGTGCGTGAATTTGGGGCTCTCCAAGAAAGCAGCTGAGGTATTAGCCTCCAGCGCTGCAAGAAAATATATACTTGACCACTCTGGCAAATGTTTCATATTTCCGAAAAGCTGGACCAGATCTTTGTGTCGCCTTTTTCTCAGAAGACAAGCAGTTTGTTTACTGCCACGGTATCCCAGGTCTTCTTCAGGCAAATTGGGTGTTACTTCGTATAATCCAAAGCAGAATGGCGATTATTTCTGGATACCTCTAAGCGCAGCCTCAGTGTATTCTCTTGCACAATGGCAATGTTTATGGTGCGGTTCCAGTGGTTCAGTCATAGCATTTGCACGAGAAAGAACATAATGACATAAATGAATCATTGACTTACTCAAATATCACGAGCACAACTGGATCATTTGTGTGGATGTGAAAATGGTGCAACGTTCTCCTTGATCAAACAGAAGGCTTCACAAAGTTTCCATGCATTCTCTGCATGTGGACAGCCGAGCTCGAGAGAAACCTGATCCAGAAGGAGTGGCCCATCCGTGAAACTCTGGAAGCAGGCATGCCAAACATTGTGAATGACCCAATCGTCAGCCGAGGAAGATCATTTTCCCCACTCTCATATCAAGCTTGGCTTTGATGAAACAGTTCGTAGAAGGCATTGAGTACTGATGGGTGAATGTCTTTTCAACATTAGTTTCTGCCTTTCCTGCTGTGGTCTTTTCGAGAAGAATCAAAGCAGGTGTGCCGTGGACCTCAAAATTCGTGCCTTTACGTGATGAGGAAGATTTGTAAGGAAAATGAATGACACAGGAGAAGACAGCGTGGCTGTCTTCGTCGCAGTTATAACAAAACTTTCTTGGTAACAAAAGGCAGAATACTATGAGTTTCTAGTTACTACATATCTGTTGGCTTTTCGTGATCTGGGTGCAACATAGAGTGCCAAGCTCCATTTCCTGAATAGTCACCTTGATCTAATTCTCTGAGAACCATTGGGGCTGTAAGTGAGGAACATGGAGAGCGCTTCCATCAGGACCTCATGATGAATGGAAGAGCGCTACCAGGCGATGGGACAAAAATATGATGGCAGACTACTGCTGGAGCATCAAAACGAGATTGCCCTGTGAAGTCTACAAACGCAAGAGCTACAAGCGCAAATCTCTTGCCTGAATAGGACCTTATTTGAACTTTGCATTCCATCCTTATCAATTGTTCTGAATCACCTATCGTCTTTATGTCGAAATATGTTAATTTAAATTTGCTTTTAATTCAACTTGTAAATTTACCAAATAAATGTTGAAAATGTTGAATTGCAAAATATATGTTTAATATAAATTTGCTTTTAATGCAAATTGTAACTTATCAAATAAATGTTGATAATGGTGGATTGCAAAAAATCTAGAGCTTACAGAGAGAAACTAACTTCAGATATGAATTCAGCACACTCAAATTAGGTAAGATCAAGTGCTGGTATCAATGCAACAAAAATTTGTCCCCCAGTGTTATCAATATTGTGCCATATCTTTGCTCACAGATGACATATTTGGGTGATTTTAACTTTCCTTAGAATGGGTATTTTGTATACAAGGATGCATTTAGAATACTATTAAATCCCCCCTGGAACAAATCTCATTTGCATAAATCCAATATGGCCGCCAAATATCAAATATTCTTTTGCCATATCTTTGCTCTTGGATGATATATTTGAGCCATTTCAACTTCTAGTATATACTTTTTGCATACAAGAACGCATTTAGAGTATTTAACAATTTTCTTGGATGTATTTTGATACACATCTCATTTGCATAAATCCAATATGGCTGCCAAATATCAATATTTTGCCATAATATTACTCTCAGACAACAGGTTTGAGTGGTTTTATATTTCTTAGAATTTTTGAGGGATCAAAGGCTAAATTTGTGATAGTTTAATATATTTTGATTGGATGGGTTTAAATAATGATGGTGAATCTATCTATATTCAGCAATCTGTGTGTGCGTGTGTGTGTTGTGTGTGTGTGTGTCTGTCTGCGACGGCCGTTTCTCGACAAACCGCTGGTCCGATTCTGATTGAAACTTGCCAGGAATATTGCCCGGGGCCGCGCGGATGTGCCTTTTCAAGGTTTTGATATTAATCGGTCGAGGCGGTTCCCAAGTTCGGCCATTTTATCTGTCAAGCAATGACAAGACACGGTGCTTATGACGTCACGAATGACGTCACAATTAATGTTTATTTATTATTATTATTATTTTTTTTGCACAGATTGAGGTCACAATTCTTTTTCTTCTTCGTTTGGTATGACGTCAACAACAATTGACGCTGGGAAATTGACGCTGGGAAAAATGTGCCTTTTCAAGGTTTGATATCGTTCTTCATCCGTTTCAGCTTGTTTCCCAAGGTTTGAAAGCTGTTTTTTCCAAGGTTTGAATTAATTGTTCAAATTATTAAATTGAATCCAAGGTTTGGGGGGGGGGGGCGAGAGAGAGAAGGGACGAGAAGAGAGGGGGCGTCACAATTCGAGAGAGGAGGGGCGGGAGCGGGGGTGTGGGGGGGGGGTGAGAGGTGGGGCGAGAGAGAGGAGGCGAGAGAGAGGGCGAGAGAGGAGGGAGGAGAGAGGAGCGAGACTAGGGGGAGAGAGCGGATGAGAGAGGGGGGGGGGGCGTCACAATTCTTCTTCTTCTTCGTTTGATATGACGTCACAATTGACGCTGGGGACTGAGTATGTTTCCCAGGTGTTTTTCCCAAGTTATGGCCATTTATGAAACGGTTGGTCTGATCTAATTGAAATAATGCCCCAATCCAGTCGTCGTTTACACGAGAGTGAAGGAACGAAGCTACACCTACGGGCCCGCACCTACGGGCCCCGCAATAGTTTTAATAAAATCCATATGGCCACCCAAATATTGATATTTTTGTGATCAATTTATGACAGTCACTTCTTTGGCTAGTGTTTAATTGCAAGCATATTAATACCCTACTGAAGATGCCCCATTCAAGGTCATCAATTATAGTCATCAGTGAAATCTGGTAGCTGTGGACTTGTCCCACGGCATCTCCACAAACAGCACTGCAATGCAGACTATACTTTCTGCATGTGCACCTCTTTGTATTACAGGCTGTTTTACAGTTACAGGCAGATGAACATCCAGTAGTTTTGATGGGGCTGCAAGCTGGTCAGTTTGTATTGGCAAACATTGTCCATCCACCATTGTGCCATCCCCACTCTTCCGGCTCATATTGATGCTTTCTTCCTTTCCACTCCATCATCTGATAATATACACGGAGGCTGTGATACTTTGCAGCTGCTGAGGTTGGGGGTAGAGTTTTGAGGTTCTACATGAGATGTGCTCTTGGAAACCTTCTCACAAAATCGCCTGTATCGTAAAGTGTTCAGTCCTTGTTCTTTGGCACACCATATTAATGACACAAGTGCTTTTTCTCCTGCTGCAATAATGTCCTGTTTTGCCACATGACCTTCTTGGCTGAACACCTTAGCTTGCTGACGGAACAGGGCAACACTCTTGATCTTCCTTACTGTAAAACCCTTTCTCAATCCAAACAGGTGAGAAGTTGTATCGCGAGCCAAGGATTGCAATGGATAAATAACACATGGTCACAAACATCAGGACCAAGAAATTCCTTAGACTTGCTTTATGTACCATATCCTGGTCTTTTTTTGCTGATTGCTGGGCTCTGGGGCCAGAACAAGTCATGTGCATCCCAGTTTAGCATGATGCAGTAGGAGGATGAGCAAGTCGTGTCCATCCCCTATCAGGACAGTGTCTTTGATTTCTAGCAGATGCAACAGCTGTTTGGACAATGAGCACATTAGCATCATGTTTGCATGATATTATATTACACCCAGCCCATTCTAGTTTGTCACTAAGATAAGAACAAGAGAAAACCATGTTCATTAAGTGTGTCTATCAAGAATTCGGGATGCAAAGTGATGGTGCATCTGCACCCCAAGGCCAAGTTGAAGTGGTGCTAATATGGCTCTTGGTTGTACTGCTTGCATGATAGCCTGCCCAATAGAAGCCAGTTTCACATCAACACTTTTTCCAGCAAACAAAGTCCTTAAAAGTACTTGCAATGTCTTTGGAATATAGTTCACAGCACATTCTGTACTGGCAAGATTGTCAATGGGTGGATAGGCATCAATTGGAAATATGCATAGATTTGACATCACTTGCAATGAGTTTTGCAGCAGTTTTGATGATAAGAGTTAGTTTCTCATCTTCAGCATTGTTACATTTTTGTTCTTTATGAAATGCATAGAGGATGGAGCTGACTGTGTCACGTAATGTGACCACACACTCTTTTGAAGGGAGTACCGTCATTAGAACGCTTTCACCAAAGTGTTGCTGTATTTTTGCCTTTCATATATTTTAGCAGTATATGGCTCATGCTCTGTGTCTTTAAGAATTTCAGTCATTTTCAGAACAAGTTCCTTTATTGTTGTTTGCTCATCTTCATTTTCTTCCAAAACTGTACACACTTTCAAGGAAGGCTTCTGTCCTCTCATTTGTTGCAGTCTTCCAACTTTGAACCTTTTTGCTATGTCCCCAGTATCCACAGGTTAGCTTACTGGGAATATTCTTCCCAGTCCTAAAATTACTACTGCACTGCTGATGGTATATTGCATCTGCTGCATGTAGATCATTTCACTGATGCCAGTCTACCTGACACCACTTCAGACACACTTGTTCATTCCTGAATGGCAAATCTGAAGCACAGTGTCCTGAAAGTCTGTTGTTCTGACTGGAAATACATCAGCCTCTCTCCGTTTCTTATCAATTTTCGCAGGTTGTCCACAGCACATGCAGTGCTCTTGAAAACTGAATGTTTTTTTTCACTGAACGCAGATCACATCGTGTCTCAATTGGTTGTTGATGAGAGGTGTGTCACGAGCAATGTTCTCGGCTTTACAGTACCTGCGACGACATTCCACATGTACCTTTTCTCTTGGAAACAGTTCTCAAGTCACTCCCACGTTGCTCACTTGCACGATTCACCCCATCACTGCCTTTTGTTTGCAGAACAACAGTCGGTCTGTGTCAGATGTTGTTTCTTTACATATGCAACACCTCCTCCATTATTGTTTGATACATAACAACAGCATTCAACTTTGGTTATCTGAAAGAAAGATGATATATTTACACAGAGAACTAGTGGGAATATTAAATTAGTTCAAAATTGCAAATATATTTTATTGTTATTATTATTTATTTCCAGCAAAGCAGTACATACAAGTTAAAGATTAGCCTGGCTCAAACTACATTTTAAAGTAATTTACTTTTGTACAATATGACCTTTATTTATATGAGAGCAAACATAATAACATTAAACAAAAATTAGCAATGAATGCCAACATATTTGATTCTATTTAAACACCCTTAGAGATCTCCTAAAACATTTTATAAACTTATAAATTGAAATAAATATACAAGTATATACCGACTTAATATAATTAAACATGTTAAAACCACCCATTAGGAGCCCTTGGTAAGCTGGTTAGTTTAGCATCTCATATGTATTACTTATTTCTGTAAGAAAAATGGGTATTTGTTCAATTTGATGTAACCTATGTAATTAATTTAAGGAATGTAATAACAATATTCAAGTTTTTAACAAGTTACTCCCTTAATTTGCCTTTTCTTGTGTAGAACATGATATCATCCATGTTGGAACTTCCATTGAAACAGCCAAAAGGGGATTTCCCAGGGATTCCCCCGGATTGCACCATGAAAGTGAGGGGTACCTCAGGGGGATTGTAAAATAGCAACATATATCATGATGTATGTAGAAACAATAAATAATTAACCTCAAATTTGACCAGAGTCCACCAAATATTAGTTTTGGGTCAAGCCATTTTTATTGCGGATATCATGGATTGTAAGCAAATTATATTTGGTGGTCAGTTGGAATTATGCAAATGAAATTTTTATCTGGTTAAATGCTATAGTGTCCTAGATGCATCCAATGAAATTTTAAAATATTACAAATGCATCCTTGGATCCAAAGATCTCATTATAGAAATTTTAAATCAACTAAAATAATCATCTGAGAGCAAAGATTTGGCAAGATATTGATATTTGGCGGCCATATTGGATTTATGCAAATGAGATTTTGTTCCAGGGAAGTTTAAAAGTATGCTAAATGCATCCTTCTATACAAAAATACCTATTCTAGAAGTTGAAATCACTCAAATATGTCATCTGTGAGCAAATATATGGCCACAATATTGATAATTGGTGCCATATTGGGTTTATGCAAATTATACGTATTTCCGCAAACTGGGATTTCTTAGGACTTTTAGTATGGTGTTCGGGGGACCTCATAGAAATGCATTGCGCTAAAAAAAATTCTGTTGCATTTGTTACCGATCAAGTGAAAAAATGGGCTAGAAAATGGGCACCGGAGATAAGATCTTTGATTATTGTAATCTTGCTTTTATTATTCTCGCATAAGTCTGCTCTGTGTCCGCTTGGTAAGTTGCTGCATAATTGGTCGCACTACATCTCTCATCTTCCCCCCTCATAACAGGCCCCCTAACAAACGGACGCCAACGTTGTCAGACGGAATGAAAAACCCGTCATTCTTGTTACAAAAACAGCTAAAAATTGAGAAAAAGCGGCCGAAATTGAAACCAACACGTAATTCCGGTCGCAATGCGATTAAATGGAAACCAACATGTTTATTCTACAACGCAAGAACGGTCGTGACGGAGACAACAAGAACAGTCAATCCCGAAATAGAACGGTGGGGAATGGAAGCAACATCGGTTATTTCCGTCGCGAAACGGCGGAGACCGAAGCGAAAGCGATTCATTCCGGTTTACCATAACGTGGAAAACATGGCGGCTTGAAAAGTTCTTGAAGTTATGGTAAGTTAACTTTAACGTAGTCTGCCTTGAATATATCATGTCTGTTTAATGAAAACCCGTTTGTGGTACGGGATATTATACAAGCAGCGATAAATGCGCCCTCTTGACTTAATGTGTGGCTGACATTTCGTGTAATTTCGTGCCCCCGTGCTGCAGCGATCAGTGATGATTGATACTGTTTATATTTGCAAGAGGTAAATTTGATAGTATAATAAATTGCAAATTCCAATAATAAATAACAAAGTTAATATGAAGTAAAAACTGTAAAAAAAAAATCTCCCATACACGATCCTCTATGTTGAACTGGGCATACACAACTAGCGATCCTTCACTCGGGGCTCGAAATACAGGCAAACCAAACATTATCATCACAAACAAAAATTCGGTTTAATAAATTGTTAAAACTACAATCAGGTACTACCCACTATATATTATCTTATATTAAATTTATGTTGAGGCACAGCACACTAAAATTTACATACCGTAACAGGTCGTTCTATCTGCATCCGCCATCTTGTTCGCACTACAGTAACCGGATGAACCTTTTTGTTTCGCGTCTCGGACGTTTCGCGACAGAAATAACCAATCTTGCTTCCGTTCCCCCCAATCTATTTCGGGATTGTCCGTTCTTGTTTCCGCACGACCGTTCTTGTGTGTAGAATAACATTGTTGGTTTCCATTATATCTGCTATTGCGACCGTAATTATCTGTGTGTGGTTTCAATTTTCGGCCCTTTTTTCTTCAATTATAGCTGTTTTTGTAACAAGATGACGGTTTTTCATTCCGTCTGACACGTTGGCGTCCGTTTGTTAGGGGGGCCTGATAACATAACCATAAACCTTGTTCCTGTGCCACACGTTTTTTTTCCTCGCCTAGTGTAAATAAATCATTGTAGAAATTCCCCAGCTCGTTTTTTGTCTTTTCATCCATTGTTCCAGCATGGTTCGGATCTAAGTTTAGCGCGGTATTTATTCCCGGCGAGGCTGCGATCAATTCATGCCCTTTTGATTTATTGTTGACTTGTCAGATTTGTTGCACTCTCTCATATTTTTTGTCTTTCCATAGTATGACTCGTTGTCTGGTTACTGTCGTCTCGTCCCCCCCGTTCCTTCGAGCCGGTACGTCCTTGGCAGTTCCGCTCGGCTGCATCCGATCCGGAAAGGTATTTGGTAGAGTTGGTAGTTTGTACTCTACCGTAGTCGGTAGAGTGATCCGGTTCGGGCAAGGCGTACCGAGGGCGTGGTTCCCCGGTAGTTGAAACCGCGTGGTTAATTAGGTAACTTGATTCTAGACAGGAGGACCCTACGCCACGTGGTTGAGGTATTGGCGTCCACGGTTGGTTAAGCGACCCGCCGTGTCATGGAATTATCCGTGAGCGACGGCCTACAATTCTGGGGAGTCTGGTGGGAATCGACGTAAATTCCCCCACCTAGAGATCGTCGTCTCCGCCAGACCCCGGCCCGCAACAATACATATACATACAGGGTGGCCATAAAGTCTGGAAGCATAGGCGAACATACATTATAAATGGTTTATTGACATTACATTACAACACATGATATGTTCAATGACATTACATGTCATGTTCAATGTGTTGTCCCTCATGAGAAATGCACAGTTCAATGCACTGTGCAAAATTGCAATGAACGTGGTGCATTTATGCAGCATTTCCATAAATCCCTCCACACACACTGCCTGTATCCTTGAATTTTTGAACCAGCTTCCCCACTGTGCTATGGGAGATGGCAGCTCTTCTGTGCTGACATGCTTTGAAGTGCTCTGCTGTCTGATATGACCAATCCTTGCATCCACTCAGCAGTATCACCTCCTTTTGTTCGTCTTTCGTCAAGGACATCTTCAAACTGTGACATAATGACAATATTATCTATGTTTCCATACTTTATGGCCACCCTGAATATAATATGAGGGGGGTATGCTTACACATTATAATCAATAACAAACCGTGCTTCCCCATTGTCTTGGGTCGCTCACCTGCATTTTTGTTTTCATTTATTTATATTTTCATTTACGGACACTTTCCAATGGTTCTGAGTTTTTGGGGGGTTTTCCTGGTGTATCAGCTTCGATGTTCGTTGGCATGCGAAATTTCAGCTTTCTACATCACCCGGAAGGTACTGAACTTTAACATCAGTCAGTCAGTGAGTGATTAGAATGATATATATGGTTATGGTCTTGGGGCTCTAGTCTACTACGAGGGGGAAATTCCCGGTTTCTCTCAAACTCACCTGGACCTGAGGCCACCAGGAGCGAATAACTTCACCCCACGGTGGGTTACGATGCAACTGTGAACACCAATCAACTGACCATGAGTCTCAGTGTCCGTCCATCTAACAACCGTTTAACCGGGGGTGGGGGGGGGGGGGGGGGGGGGGGGGGGGGGGGGCTGACTGGGGAACGCACCCTCAGAAAATGTGCTACTTACCTTATCTAATGATCTTGAATGCGGCCGAGCTGTATCGCCATACCCTGAAAAACGAACTGTCAGGAATCTCAACCTCTCAAGATATGTACGTGCAGACAGTGCTCGACTAATGGTGGAAAAGATGGACCAATGGTGTGTGTGTGTTGGTGTGTTGCGAGTGTATTTGGAAAGGGAAACTGAGAAAGGTGCAGAAAAAAGTGGAGAAAAGATGTGTGAGGGATAGCCTAAGTGTTAAATCCTACCAAATGTGTTTGGAGTGTAGATTGGTTTCACTCCTATTAATGGGCTTGGCTCTGTCTGCCCCCTCGCAGCCTCGGCTCCTCGCTCATGATGACAGTTTGTGATGTAAAAACCAAAAGGGTGAAAGTGCCAAGAACCAGCAGCGTGACTTCCGCAGAGCGAGCGATATAGTGGTCCAATGAGAGGATAGAGTGAGCGTGTCCGACTCCGAAGAAAGAGAGGATGCCCAGCGCCCATCGAAAGAGAGCAGAGCAAACAATGTCGTGCCTTAAGGAACAGGGTGTCCAGGCACCCGTTGAAAGAGAGCAAACGCTCCGGGGTTCGCTCTTTTATAAGGCCGGCATGGAAGCTTCGAGAATGTTCGTGTCTTTGGGCGGGGCCTGCACGTGGATTGGTATTCCGCCTCCCTAGCACTGCCCGTTCGAGTTTCTGCAGTGATTCCTCTCAGTCGGGGCTTCCGGCTGCCGAAAGAGTCGGACTTCACTTGCCACCGCTTAAGGCGAGCGAGCATTCAGCTGGTTCGGGGCGTGCAAGAACAATTATGGGGGAAACGAACGGAGCTGATGCCTCTCGGGTCAATGCTGACCAAACATCGCCTGGGTGCGTGATAGCCATCACAAAGGCTTACTATGGGGTTAAAGGTTGAGTGTTGCGGGAGGATGGATCTCCTTTAGAGAGGGGGAGTTTGAGGTAATGTAACTACTTAATGACTTGATTTCCTGACGTGTATAGAAAGAGATTGTGCCAAACTACAGTCTGTATTAAAATAAAATAGAGTGTACTTACGTGTGGTGTGAGAAAAAGAGAGAGGAGAAGAGAGAAAAAAATTAACGATAAAGGCAATGTGAGGAAGGGATCGGCACACGCCATATTTAATGGGCGCCAACCCTTGCCTACAACCTTCCATGTGCAAAAGAAAAATAGGGGTGAATCCTAATAGACTCATTTCAATGCAGTTTGGATCCACTGACCCATCCAAAGGTAAGGGTCTTCTAAACATTTATTAAGAAATACTGTAACTACGCTGAAGGACATACGAGGTGTGTTCAAAAATATCCAACCTTAATTTTTCGTGCGTAAACAAATGAAGCTAGGGAGTGGTTTGGTGCACGTATGTAGGCAATCCTAATCCGTATGCGTGAATATTTCCCGCCCGCAGAACTGTCAGTCGCCGACAGACCGCCGTGAGAGTGAGGAAGTGTAAGTGCGCCGTCGGATTTTCGTTTTGACACAAATACGATCACTGTGGTCTCATCGCCAGTGATCACTTGTTGAAGAAGGTGGGATCGCTGTTCACAGTCTCCAGCATGTCCTGTGCGATCTCCAAAGCGAGTTGCTTCTGCTCGATCGTTAGCAGCTTTGGCACGAACTTCGCTTGATTCTCCTTAAGCCCAAATCCTCAGTCACAATGGAATGAACGGATCCAATGCTGATGCCCGCCTCGTCTGCAAGTCTCTGTATCGTGATTCGACGATCCTGCATCAGCGTCCTCACTTGGTCAATGACATCTCATTTCGGGATGTTGAGGGCCTACCAGAACGTGCTTCACTTTCCCACTGATGTGCGACCACTTTGAAGCGGTTGTACCACTCTTTTATCTGTGTGTGTGCCCATTGCTTCGTTCCCGAAGGCCTGTTGAATCTTGCGGATCGTTTCCACTTGGGAATCGCCAAGCTTTACACAAAATTTGATGCAGTAGCGTTGTTCAAGTTTTTCCGTTTTCATTTTGTCAAAAATGAAAATCCGATCTGTCGGCGACTGACAGCTTCTGCAGCGGGAAATATTCACGCATACGATAGGATCGCCTACATACGTGCACCAAACCACGCCTCCCTAGCTTCATTGTTTTACGCACGAAAAATTAAGGTGGATACTTTTTGAACACACCTCGTATATATATTAATATTTACATATATATATATACTGTTACGGCTCTGGAAAATTCGCAAACACCATAAAGGTCCCGTAGGTGAGAATATATTTCTTAAGTACATGGTGTATAGCCCAAACCCATTGTATAGAGGAATTAATGTGATTCATTCGGGCTGCGATCCTTTGAGTTAGGCGTTTTTTCTGTGTTCACCTTTGTTTTGATACAAAAACAACAACAACAACGCCAGCAGCCAAACCTACCTTCACACTCGCTACCGCAAACCTCACATCACGCCATTCCAAACAGCGCCATGGCCATCGGACACCGCCGAGAAACCTCTCACCACCTTCTCCTACGACTTCCCGCACCACCTGTGGACGCCGAGCGTCGGGCTGTTTCAGCGATACACGCGAGACCGAGTGCAGATGCGGGGTTTTCTGAGGAGAATTCGGATCAGGAATGCTACACGCCCACATCTGATCCACCCAATCAGGAAGCGCGGGGCGGCTTGCCCGCCTCCAGACGCGCCTGACGAAAATCGGCATATGCAAATTTGAGGATCAGGAATGATACACGCCCCTTTTCTCCCGTCCAATCGCGAGCGTGGCTCCGCCCCTGAGTCGTTTGGATCCGAGAATTTGCATATGGTGGTTTCCTGACGCCGATAAAAGGCGAGCGCAGTGGATCGATCGAGCAGATCGTGTGGGCAGATTCCGGAGACGGAGCTCGAGCAGTGTCGGTGGAGCAGTGAGTCAGGCGAGGATCGGTGGGCAGAGTCGGGAGACGGAGCTCGAAGCAGAGGTGGGGCAGACGGCTGGCGCGAGCGAACGGCACGGAGGGCGATCGGCTGAGGAGGACCTGAGAGGCTCGGGTCTGGGACGACGAGCAAGCAGCATACTCCCTCCCCAGAGCATCAACAATTCCCCCTTTCCCCGCGCTGAGAGAGTGCGACAAGGGCCCGTTCCCACATTTACTCCAAGCAGGTGCCAACGGAACTGGGCACGCCGTGCAGCGACATTCTGCGGCTCGCCCGAGGAGGCGGGTAGGACCCTTCGGTGTCTCGTGGACCTGGCGCTCATTCAGGTTCACGCGCATTAGGCCCACGGGTCCAGTCTGACTCCCTTGCCTTTGAGGGGGTCTTTTCTTTGCTTCGGTGTGAATGCGTGTTGTGGCGCCGTGTCTTGTAAGGTAGTAAACTGTATAAGTTGTCGCGTGTGTCGTTGTAGTCGGTTAACTCCTTTTATATGTGCATTTCTTTTGTTCTATGTGATATATGTGCAATTGCTTATTGTGACTGTAAATACATGCTGTTTGCTTTACGTGTGCTACTATGTGTGCTCCGCGTTGCGCGCGAAATAAATGTGCATTGTTGTGAATTGTTTTTCCCGTTTCGCTTCGTCTTTTTTAATTGAACTCCATCCTGCTTCACGTAAAGAAGTTCGTAGTGGTGACAAAACGCCCGGTAAATAATCTGAACCGTCGAGGTCGACGATAACACCGCTCGGTTATCCCGAAGTACGGAACGGCCCGCCCAAGCGGCTCGTTCCGGGAGTCGACTGCGGCGAGTACGATCGCCCGTTTTACCATCCGCGTGTGGTACTTAGGTAGGTCGAGTTTGGCGAACAACCCTATCCTACGCGGGGGGTGCCGATTGGCACGATTGTGGTGAGGTCGAAAGCCACCCGTGACTGGATCCCGGCGTTAGCCGGGAGGTCACGACTGAATTGTCCGTCCGGTGGCGAGGCGGTCGCGGTTCGAGTCGCGTGGCCGATCGCACGCCGACGGGCGCGAATTCGCAACAATACATATGTTATATTATACAATTATACACATATTATACATACTATATATATATACATCCTATTTTATATAATATATTCTAACTTACTAATACATTATGAAAGGAATATATACATAATATAATATATATATATATATATATATAATATATAATAATATAATCAATATTATATATATACATCATGAGAAGGAATATATATAATATATATGTAATGGAAAAACGAGAAATGAAAGGTGAAGGTGAGCAGTGATTCTTGATTTTGCAGTTTCACAAGAAGAGTTGGTGTGAACCTTGAACGCCCTGCAGAATTATAGAGGGACAGGGCACAGACAGAGCTGGAAGTGGGGAGGGAGGGAGGAAAGGCAGAGAGGAATGGTAGAAGACGGAGACGACCACTGACCTGCCTGCATTGAGAGACCAAAGACTCAACACACTGCGGAGATACCATGATCCTAAAAGCCTTGGTTCCACAGTGTGAAATAGAGATAGGTGTGAGGCAGGAGCACCACCCCAGAGGGAAACATACTCCTCAGACTGCTTAGATAAAGCTTTGTAAGTGATTAGAAGGTCAGGGTGCCAAGGAAGGACTTGCATTGACGTGGATGCCTCATTTCGTGACTGTCTTTGGAGGCCAGCTTGGAATGTGCTTTCCTAGGAAAATTGTGTCACATAGTAAGCCCAAAAAGCTTGTTTGGAAGGTCTTCTTTGGGGATTGTTGACAAATTAGATTGGGGGGGGGGGCTTTCCAGACGGTCTTTTCAGAAGACATATTGAGAGTGTGAGATTTTCAGGATAAAGGACATGTACCAAGTGTTTGACCAGCTTCTGATTTTATCCAGGTCTGCAGAGAGTGAAGAGGCGGCTGCCTAGGTATGGCATGGTATGGCAGAGGGATGACATGGTATGGCAGAAGGATGACATGGTACGGCAGAGGGTGGAGCCATTAGCAAAGAAATAAATAGGATTTTCCAGTGAATCTGAGAGATCATTGATGAAAACCAGAAAAAGCACAGGGCCTACAACACTGCCTTGAGGAACTCCAGCCTGGATAGAAAGAGGAGATGAGAGAGTCATTAAGAGTCACTCGTTGACTGCGACAGGAGAGGAAGTCCGCAAGCCATGAGTGGAGATTGCCTTGGATATCATAAGAGGAGAACTTGGTGAGCAGTGCAGGATCCCAGACCATATTGAAATCTCACGATATGTCTATGGCTCTGATGGCTCTGATCTTATATTTGGTATTTAGAGCCTTCATCTATTGTTGGGAAAGCAAAAGCAGCATGTCCAGGGTAGAGAGACCTGGGCTATATACAAATTGATGGTCGGAAATCAAGCCATTGGAGAAGAGGAAGGATTTGATGTCAGAAGCAGATGGATACCCTGACCTTACTGATGATTGGGAGCAGGCTGATTGGTCTGTAGTTGCAGTGATCATTTTTTGCACCTTTTTCAAAGCAGAGTGGTAATGTTTGCTGATTTCCAAGAAGATGGCAGATGACCTTGAGCAAATGAGAGGGTGAATAGAACAAAGAGAGGGTGAGCAAGAGTAGCAGAGCAGGTTTTTAGGACACGAGGGCTGATGCTGTCTGGACCGTTTGCAGAATCTGAGTTGAGATTTGACAGCAAGCTGTCTGCCTTGTCAGGAGAAAAGGATGCATAGTCAGGAGCAGCTGGGTGTGACTGGGAAAGGTGTGTATAGAAAGCGATGGGTTTTGGACAAGATTTAGAAGCAAACACAGAGTTTAGGGATTCAGCCTTTTCTTGTGCAGTATCAGCTGTGCAGCCATTTGAGGTAATGGAGGGGTTGGAGGGTTAACATACACCAGAAACAAACTTAACCACACACTACCAGGATTTGGATGAGGGAGACAGGTTTGAGAGTTCAGACTTGAGATGAGAAAGATGTTATATTCTGGCTCTCCTGAGGGTAGACACATGCACTTGTTCTGAGCTTTGTGGAAGGAACTGAGATTACCTTCAGTCGGATTTGCCTTCCATGAGGTGAAGGCAAGTTGTTTCAGGGCAACAGCCTCGCCACAAGCTTCAGTGTACCATGGACAGGAGAATTGATAGGATAACAGAATACATGATGGGATGAATCTGCATGAGAGAGGAAATTTCTTTGAAAAAAATTCCCAGGATGAGTTGATGTCAGTGAGAGTCGAAATGGGAGACCAGTCTAGAAGTTTGGTTGCTTGAAGACCCTGCCAGTCGGCCTGAGTGAAATGCCAATCTCGTCGGCACTGAGGTGGTTCTCTAATAATGGCGAAAGAGATGTCGACTTTAACAAGCATATGGTGAGATGAACCGATTGGAGTGGAGGAAGAACAGCAGATATTTTTTGGGAAATTCGTCAAGATTAAATACAGACGAAATGGAGTACCATTGGCTGAGATCCAGGTCTGGAAGTTGACAGATTCAGTCAGTCCCAATGAGTTGCAGAAGGATTGGATTGGAGGGCAGGGTTAAATGTGCCAATTACGGAAGGGCAAAGGCGATGTACAAGATCCAGGGAAGTACAAGGGCGTTGCACTCCTCAGTCACATCATGAAGGTGCTGGAGAGGATTATAGACGAGAGGATAAGGAAGCATGTGGAGATGGAGATCGGAGAAGAGCAGCAGGGGATTAGAAAGGGTAGGGGGATGATGGATGGGAGGTTCTATTTCCAGTGGCAAGTTCTGGACTGTTCTATTTGACCCATCAGCTTCGTATAGTTACCATCGTGCCCGCTATTCAATGTTCACCGACAAAGCTAATATAAATCATGCTCAGAAACGCAAACAAGGTTTGAAAGACCCTTTCCATGTCCTTTTTCTCCAAACTGTGTAGGATAAGGTGTTCGGTGAATTCTTGTTTATTAATGCGAACATGTATTTTTGCATGTCAAATCCTGATGTAATCAAAAATAGTAAAATAATTTCTCCATCCAGTACTATTTGATGTATCTGGCTGGAGTGGTCACCAAAACTCCTGTTATCCTTATCATAATTTGCCTTGATGGGTATGTAAGTATATTTTGTCCAATGTTGAGTGTTGTGTATCTTTTAATGTCACGTCGCAAATACTGTAAATGAAGTATTCATTGTTTATTCCTGTTTTAGGTCATGTTTATTAATTTCAATTGTGGTTTATCTTGGTGAAAGAAAATGGTATGAAAGAAACTTCAGAAAAAGTTGAAAGTTGCTGAGCATTGATGTGAGTGATAACATAATTGATTGAAGATGTTGTTTAATAATCTTTGTAAAATATTTCCACAATTTTAATTGTTCTTGAAAATTGCTGATCATCCACACCTATTGTATTTCCAGTGGCAAGAGAGTAACAGAAATTTCCCAATTTGACAATTCCCTCAAAGTGATTGCTCAAGAGCAGTCTGACCATCACACTGCATTGTCCAGTGACTTTGAAGATGCACCCTCAATGAATGATGCATTTACCAAAATGGACCTCAGCAAAGGGAAGCCATTTGTGCTTTTGCAGCACTGCCCATTCCTTGAAGGTTTGGTTTCTTCCATGAGCCTTCCCGAATGTACAGCCGATATGGATTCCGACGGTGGTAAAATTATTTCAGTTCATGCCGTTGGCTCGAAAGTGAGAAATGGAAAGGCAACACCCACTTGCAACAAGACGAACATCAAAGGTGTAGCAATGGATAACAAGCATCAAGAGAAGCTGCCTTCTGAATCTAGTAACTTATCAAAACTCGTAGAACAACAGCCCTTTGTAAGCCTGGAGTTGTGCTCAGTTACTTGCCCCACGGTAAAAGTGAGTGAACTTCCTACTACGATGCTTACTTCGGCCCGGACGTCATATACTGCGGTAGACTGCAGTAAGGACCATTCTCACTTTGCACCTTCTTATGTTGAGGATTCTGGAGTTGGCTTCACAAAGCCCCTTCAAAAATCTTGTACACCCAACGTCGAATCATGCCAGGAAATGATGACTTTACAAAGTCCACAATGTATACTAGCCAGTGAGTGGACACCGCCCTGTGATATAGGGCAGTCGCTTGTACATTCGCAGATCCCCGGTGCCATTGTGAGTGGCAGTGCCAGCGTGCTGCCGGCACTGCTTCTGGGCAATACAGTTTCTAGTGCTGGCGTGTGGACTCCCCCAACAATACAATATGAGAATCGGTGCACAGAATTAGTACTTTCTCCAGCACCGATTCCATCCGCTACATCAAGCACGTGCACATCACGCTCTCCTTCGCCCTTGACCTCGCCCTCTGCTTCACCCAGGATTAGCAAAGTGTCACCCGACTCAGGTATTAAAACATCCATTTCACATGGCAAGATAACCTCACCTGTCACCAGCGAAGAAATGGAGATGGATTTAATTGACGGCGTTGCCTTCTTCTCCTTTCAAAGCAAGGTTGGTTTTTCTTATTTTGACAACATTGTTTCATGGTGTGTTTTGTCTGCTGAATGGAAAATGCCACAATGTTAAGCTAAGAATAGCTTGTATTTAAAAAAATTCCACAATGTAAGCTCTGATCGTAAATGTTTTTAAGAGGCTACTGGCACTATCTTGAATGCCATTCATATTATGATCGAGCGTTGATGTATGAATACAAATGCAGTGTATTTTTTTTTTATTGGTAATTGGTATTAATGAGATGTTTTGATCTTTTTATTTTATCTATTTCGCACCCCAACCGTTCCCCATAGTCATTTTTCATTTGATCAGCATGCAATACATGTGATGGCAAAATTAATGAATTTAGCAATCATGCCCATATTGCTTTCCAGTCTACTTGTTTACTTGGGCTTTTCAGCATATACAAGCTTTTGTTTTTTGAGGCTTGGGACTCTGCAAAAATATGTATTTATTTAAAATTCTTTGCTGCAGTGACATTACATTGTGGCTGACATGTGCAGCTTAGAAGGTGTATTGAGAGACTTGTGTACTGTCATGAAATATTTCACTTTTGATTTGACTTGGAGCATTGATATGTATGTATATATATATATATATATATATATAATATATAATATATATATATATATAATATATATATATATATATATACAGTGGGAGAACAAGTATTTGATACACTGCCGATTTTGCAGGTTTTCTCACTTACAAAGCACGTAGAGGTCTGTAATTTTTATCATAGGTACACTTCAACTGTGAAAGACGGAATCTAAAACAAAAAATCCTGAAAATCACATTGTATGATTTTTAATAATTTAATTTGATTTTATTGCATGAAATAAGTATTTGATCACCTACCAACCAGTAAGAATTCCGGCTCTCACAGACCTGTTAGTTTTGTCTTTAAGAAGCCCTCCCATTCTCCACTCATTACCTGTATTAACTGCACCTGTTTGAACTTGTTATCTGCATAAAAGACAGCTGTCCACACTCAATCAATCAGACTCCAACTTCTCCACAATGGGCAAACCAGAGAGCTGTCTAAGGACATCAGGAAAAAAATGTAGACTTGCACAAGGCTGGGATTGGCTACAGGACAATAGGCAAGCAGCTTGGTGAGAAGGCAACAAACTGTTGGCGCAATTATTAGAAAATGGAAGAATTTCAAGATAACAGTCAATCTCCCTCGGTCTGGGCTCCATGCAAGATCTCACCTCGTGGAGCCTCAATGATCATGAGAAAGGTGAGGGATCAGCCCAGAACTACACGGCAGGACCTGGTCAATGACCTGAAGAGAGCTGGGACCAAAGTATCAAAGAAAACCATAAGTAACACACTACGCCGTCATGGATTAAAATCCTGCAGCGCACGCAAGGTCCTCTGCTCAAGCCAGCGCATGTCCAGGCCCGTCTGAAGTTTGCCAGTGACCATCTGGATGATCCAGAGGAGGAATGGGAGAAGGTCATGTGGTTTGATGAGACCAAAATAGTGCTTTATGGGTTTAAATCCACTCGCCGTGTTTGGAGGAAGAAGAAGGATGAGTACAACCCCAAGAAACCTTCCCAACCGTGAAGCATTGAGGTGGAAACATCATTCTTTGGGATGCTTTTCTGCAAAGGGGACAGGACGACTGCACCGTATTGAGGGGAGGATGTATGGGGCCATGTATCGCGAGATCTTGCCACAACCTCCCTTCCTCACAATAGCATTGAAGATGGGCGTGGCTGGGTCTTCCAGCATGACAACGACCTAAACACACAGCCAGGGCAACTAAGGAGTGCTCCGTAAGAAGCATCTCAAGGTCCTGGAGTGGCTAGCCAGTCTCCAGACCTGAACCCATTAGAAAATCTTTGGAGGGAGCTGAAAGTCTGTGTTGCCCAGCGACAGCCCCGAAACCTGAAGGATCTGGTGAGAAGACTGTATGGAGGAGTGGGCAAAATCCCTGCTCTAGTCTGTGCAACCTGGTTAAGAACTACAGGAAACGTCTGATCTCTGTAATTGCAAACAAAGGTTTCTGTACCAAATATTAAGTTCTGTTTTTCTGATGTATCAAATACTATTTCATGCAATAAAATGCAAATTAATTATTTTTAAATCATACAATGATTTTCAGGATTTTTGTTTTAGATTCCGTCTTTCACAGTTGAAGTGTACCTATGATAGAAATTACAGACCTCTTCGGTGCTTTGTAAGTGGGAAAACCTGCAAAATCGGCAGTGTATCAAATACTTGTTCTCCCCACTGTATATATATATTATATATTATATATATATATATATATATATATAATATATAATATATATTATATATATATATATATATATATATTATATATATATATATATGTTGTTCATCTTTCGCTGCTCCCGTTAGGGGTCGCCACAGCGGATCATCCGTTATGATCCGCATACTGATTTGGCATAGGTTTTACGCTGGATGCCCTTCCTGACGCAACCCTGGTCGCCTCTTACGACACAGGGATAAGGATTGGGTTTCGCCATGATTCCGGGCTGCTCTACACCCTCTCATAGCGCCGCCCAGCGCAGAGCTCCCGTCCTCAAGCGATCCTCCAACCCAAGCCTCCGAGTAGCCGTATTACAGGCGCACGCCACTACGCCCGGTTATATATATATATATATATATATATATATATATATATATATATATATATATATATATATATAATATATACATATATTAAAGATTAGGGTGGTTCACATTAAACATTTTTAAAGAAGGTGCTTCCAACGAAGAGTAAAAAAAAAAAGAAAAAAATAATTGATCGACACAATAGACCTATTGTGCCTGATGAAGCCAGCTGCGAAGCTGGCAAAATGTTTCCTGAGACCTGGTCTGCTCTCGCTATTATGCTCAAATTAGCGGAGTCGATCTAGTTTTTTAAACTTTTGGATGGAAGCGTCGTCTTCTTCTTGAAAAAATAAAAATATAAAAAAAGTATATATATATATATATATATATATATATATATATATATATATATATATATATATATATAATATATATATATACAGTATAACATAATATATAATTTATTATTATTATTTTATTTTAAATATACAAATTCTCGATTCATGGAAGAGCTAGAACACAGAATGGACCAGGATATAATAGAATGAGAGCAATGTGGAAAGTGATGGTGGGGTTACTAGATATCTGATAGAGCTTGTAACAACAACTACTAGATATCTGATATAAACCTGGGAAGGCTTACCCATGGCGATCGCCCACAACTTACCCTTGGCCCGTAAACCAATGATGACCATATATTTTTCCGATCACCAATATGACCTTGACCATTACCATTTAGTGACAGAGTGTAAATTAATAAAATGTGTCCCCACCTACAATATATCCATAAGATTCAACATCATGAAAATAGGAGGAGAATTATTCAAGTTGTGATCAGAAAGGTGTTTTTTGTTCATTTGGTCGTAATCCAAAAAAAGTACATCAAGCACATGAATCAACTCGAAGGGCACTCGGTAGAGCGTATACCTCCGCCACGTCATGCCTGATCCACGAGAA
>CM068955.1:145116673-145137891 GCA_035128595.1 Eptatretus atami | reverse complement strand
ACACATGTAGAATAATGTATTCCAAACAATTCTAGATATGGAGCCACCCGAGATTTTGCCTTGGTCAGCTAGGCTGACCAAGGCACAATCTCAGGTGGCTCCATATCTAGAATTGTTCGGAATACATTATTAACCTCCGCCAGGTATACACATGTAGAACTAGAGGGGAGCACTCAGGAGAGTGCAAAACCTCGCCGCCAATACTGCGGGTCACTCAAGTGAACCATATATCTTATTCATTAAATATGATGTCAACAGTGCTGACAGAGTTATAGTTCTTTTCTCCAACATTTTTTTTTGGGGGGGGGGGGGGGTTGGAAATCACTTAAAACATGTAGAAATGCAAAAAAAGAAATCAAAATTTTGTTGAAAAAAAAGTTGCAAAAAAAATTATTTTCTCTAACAATTTTTTTTGGGGGGGGGGGGGTTGAAATCACTTAAACATGTAGAAATCCCCCCAAAAAAATTTTCTCAATTTTTTTTGAGCGGGGGGGGGTTGGAAATCACTTAAAACATGTAGAAATGAAAAAAAAAATTCTCTAACAATTTTTTTTTGGGGGGGGGGACCAAGTCCAAATCTAATGGCATGATCCTTGGACCATACCTAACCCCCCCCCACCAAGTTTCGTTGAAATCCGTTGAGGAGTTTTTCCGTAATACTGTTCACAAACAAACAACAAACAACAATAAACCCGTATCTTGCCAAAAGGTGACCACGTGTGACTTCTTTAAGGTCACACTGAGGTGAACAGAGCTGCTATCCACCAGGAGCGACTCCTTGAGGAATATCTGCCTACGAGAGATTCCGATGAGAATCGTTCTACAGAGTAACCATGAAAAATATGCGTTTGCCTCATAACGTCACCAAATCACGTCATAATGTCTCAAGCTTGATATATCTAGAAAGCACTCATCGAGGTGTTCAATTTGA
Source organism: Eptatretus atami (assembly GCA_035128595.1). Lineage (NCBI taxonomy): Eukaryota > Metazoa > Chordata > Myxini > Myxiniformes > Myxinidae > Eptatretus > Eptatretus atami. The sequence goes on along the minus strand of CM068955.1, from coordinate 145,136,960 downwards.
GGTACGACACGATATGGTTCCTAAAACTTGAAAATTTGACCTTGGGTCAAATATGTTTGACCTCAGGCGCTAACCATGAAGGTCAAGCCAATCGCCACTAAAAACTAATCAGCTGAGCGCCAGACATATACTACATTCCCATAAGTTTGGAGACGATTCGATTAAATTACTCAAAAATAAGGGTTCGTCGACTCCCCTGATTTGCGACAAAGTGACTTGACCTTCAAATTTTATGCGCTGAAAGGGACTCTATAGGCCCTGATATGCGAAGTTACAAAAATTTCCAATGATAACTGTGCCTGCAGATGATTTTAACGTGATTACAGACAAAAAAAAAACAAAAAAAACATATGAAGGTCAAGGCCAATCGCCACAAAAATTAATCAGCTGAGCGCCAGCCTGAACTATATTCCATGAGTTTGAGACGATCGATCAAAATTACTCAAAATAAGGTTTCGTCGACTCCCTGATTGCGACAAATGACCTTGACCTTCAAAATTTGTGCACTGAAAGGACCTCTATAGCCTCTGATATGCGAAGTTACAAAATTTCCAATGATAACTGTGCTCTGCAGAATTTTTATACGTGATTACAGACAAAAAAAAAACATACAAGCTGACTACATATCTTGCAAAAACTTCGTTTGGCAAGATAACAAACAAACAGAAAGGGGTGAAAACAGTAACCTCCGATCTTCGATGCGGAGGTTAATAATGTATCCGAACAATTCTAGATATGAGCCACCTGAGATTGTGCCTTGGTCAGCCTAGCTGACCAAGGCAAAATCTCGGGTGGCTCCATATCTAGAATTGTTGGATACATTATTCTACATGTGTACAATTTTGGTGCTTTTATGCAAATTTGAACAATTGGTTTGCTATGCTGCAGTACTATATTCTCCAGATGGTGAAGTCTTTCTTTGTCCGTTGTCTCATCCTCCTCACCAGTATTTCAAATGTGCTGCCCACCAGTACCTCATATACTCACCAAATGCACATTCACAATCTCTTCCACACATGCTGATTCCTTCCTATTCTGCTCCTCTCTTGGCCATTGTTACTTGCTTTTGTGTTATTCCTCCTGTCATTCTTGTATACATTCACCCCCTTTGGTAGCTGCAGACTACTTCCCCTTGTTTTATAATGCATTTCTGAGCCTAGACCACTGTATTTTATAGGAGGGCTTGAGAACATTGGCATTTAGCCACAGTTTGACAGAAAACAAACAAGAGGACAAATAACTGTTGAAGCAGTATTTGCTAGAACAAATATATACATATTTTATTTTGAAAAAGCTCATTCTAACCGCTGACTGACATCAAAGGCGGTACTCTCGGATGACATAAAAAGCTGAAATTGTGCATGCCGACACACACTCAAAGCTGATACATCAGGAAAAGTCTCAGAACCATTGCAAAGCGACATAAATGAAAATATAAATAAATTAAATAAAAATAAAACAAGCTATGAAAAATCAAATGCAGGTGAGTGACCCGAGACAATGGGAAGTTCCTCATTGCTTACAATGTGTAAGCCTACCCAGCCAATAACATATATATATATATATATATATATATATATATATATATATATATATATATATATATATATTGTTATTTATGGTTCAGACGGTGTCGGGATTCGCACCCGACTCTTGACCCCAGTGTTAAGGATTCGGACGAGTGATGTCAATCACACCTACTCTTGACGGCCAAATGTTAAAGATTCGGCGTCACTTAACAGCACCGCCGTCTCCGGGGTTATAACGCCGGCTGGTTCGGCACAATTCTCGGGTTACGCGCCTCAGATCACGATACCAAAATACACCTGTGCCTTGCCAGCTGGGGAATAGACCCCGGTTACAGACTGGTTTTGTCAGAGACCGAGCGGAGTCTACCAGTCCGTAACCATTTTGGTTTTATATCCAAATTGAGCGATCGTTCCTCGGCGCGGCACGAATAAATTCAAGGCGGCAAATCTCGTATAACTCAGCCAGATTCATTGGGACACATCGGGGAACACAACACAAGCAAAGCATTCACGACAATGTTATAATTATCTATAACCCGTTCTTAACTAGGGAGCTACGGATTAGGGTTTCGAAGGGAACCCTAGCGAGATAAACCTTAGACAACATGCAGACAAGACACGGACAGCATGCAGACAAGACACAGAGTATTGGTGATGCTTCATGGCGAGAGGAAAAGTGTCGAAGGCACGAATGCGGCTCGTGACAAGCTGATGTCAACGGATTCGAGACGCCGCCATGGCAAGATGGCGCGTCGTCCATTTTCTTCTCCCGGCACCGCTTGCGCACACAGCCTCGGCGCGTCCAGACCCCGCGAGGTCGACAGCCCAAGATAAAGATCTATGGTATGCTCCAGCTGGCTTTTCACAAGGTCCAGCATACAAGTCCAGGCCTGGCCTGTTCACCAGACAAGGCCAAATCAAGGTATTGGCTCGCAGGCGATCGACAAACAGTGCAAGACGTGAGGTGAGTAAGGACAGAGGCTCCGGGTCCGATGAACCTGTCGATGACCTCCTCAAAAGTCGATCGCCGACTCACACAGCAGCCAGTTCCTCTCGAGCGAGATTGCAGCTCCCACTAGTCGTTTCTATACAGCAGAATCCTCACTCGACTCACTCACTCTTACCTCACAGATGACAGACTCATGCAGTCCCTTCCTGCCTTTCTTTCGGTTCGCTCCTCACAAAGCCGATCGCAAAACAGACACAGCCGTCCCTGTACAGCCGATCGTCGCGGCTCTCAGTCCACCTTCACCTTCCCGGCCTCGCTGCCTCCAGCCGACTGCTCCTCCAGCACCTAGAGACTCTTTCGGAGAGGGGAACGAAGAAGAAAACCTCTCGTACACCCACCAGAACAATCAACAGCCCGTACACCCCCGACACACATGTAACGTCCAATTACCGAACAACCTGGCTAAACATTCATTTAATGGGTACTGGCTAATCCTATATTTAATAACACACTAAGGGCCATTTCCGCAACAATAATATATTAATATATATATAATATTAATATATATATAAATATATATATATATATCTCTTCTTCTTTTGGCTGTTCCCGTTAGGGTCGCCACAGCGGATCAACTTCTCATTCTGCTCTATCCTCCACATCTTCCATTGACACTCCAACCACCCGCATGTCCGCCCTCACCATCCATGACCTCTTTCTTTGGCCTTCTCTCTCTCCATTCGCATACCTTCTCCATATAACTCTTCCTACTCATCCAAACCATCTCAATCTCGCCTCTCTCACTTTGTCTCAAACCGTCCTACCTGCGCAGTCCCTCTAATATACTCATGCCTTATCCTGTCCATCCTCGTCACTCCCAACGAGAATCTTTAACTCTGCCACCTCCAGCTCCGCTTCCTGTCTTTTTGTTAGCGCCACCCTCCAACCATACAACATAGCTGGTCTCACTACCGTCTTATATACTTTCCCCTTAACTCTTGCAGCTACCCTTCTGTCACAAATCACTCCTGCAACTCTTCTCCACCCACTCCATCTGCTGCACCTCTTTTTCACTTCTCTCCCACACTCTCCGTTACTTTGGACAGTTGATCCAAGTATTTAAACCATCCACCTTCCCACCTCACTCCTTGCAACCGCACCATACCACCACCTCCCTCTCATTTATGCACTGTACTCTGTCTTACTCCTACTGACTATCATTCCCTTCTCTCCAGTGCTACCTCCACCTCTCAAGGCTCGCCTCAGCCTGCTCCCTACTCTCCCTACAGATCATGATGTCATCCGCAACATCATAGTCCATGAAGACTCCAGTCTGATCTCGTCCGTCAACCTGTCCATCACCATTGCAAACAGGAAAGGGCTCAGCGTCGATCCTTGGTGCAATCCCACTTTAACCTTAAACCGGTCCGTCATTCCTACCGCACACCTCACCGCTGTCACACTGTCCTCATACATATCCTGCACGATCCTCACATACTTCTCCACCACTCCCGACTCCCTACAATGCACAACTCCTCTCTTGGCACCCTATCATAAGCTTTCTCTAAATCCACAAACACACAATGTAACTCCTTCTGCCTTCCTATACTTCTCCATCAACATTCTCAAAGCAAACATCGCATCAGTGGTGCTCTTTCCTGGCATAAACCATATTGCTGCTCACAAATCGTCACCTCTCTTCTCAACCGAGCTTCCACTACTCTTTCCCACAACTTCATGGGGTGGCTTAACAACTTTATCCTCTGTAATTTCCACAGCTCTGCACATCACCCATGTTCTTGAAAATCGGAACCAGTACACTTAATCTCCACTCCTCCGGCATCCTCTCACTTTCCAAGATTTTATTAAACAATCTGGTTACAAACCCACTGCCATCTCTCATAAGCACTTCCATGCCTCCAGTGGTATGTCATCTGGGCCAACCGCCTTCACTTTTCATCCTCTTCATAGCAGTCCTCACTTCATCCTTACTGATCCACCCACTTCCTGATTCACTATCTCCATCTCTTCAACCTTCTCTCTCTCTCTCATTTTCTTCATTATCAGCTCCTCAAAGTACTCCATCCACCTTCTCAACACACTCTCCTCGCTCGTCAGCACATTCCCATTTACATCCTTTATCACCCTAACCTGCAGCACATCTTCCCAGCTCGGTCCCTCTGTCTTGCCCAATCGGTATAAATCCTTTTCCCTTCTTTTGTATCCAACTTCTATACAGCTCGTCATATGCCTTTTTCTTAGCCTTTGCCACCTCTCTCTTTGCCTTCGCCACCATTCCTTGTACTCTTGCCTACTTTCTTCATCTCTCTGAACTATCCACTTCTTTTCGCCAAACCCTTTCCTTATACTTTCCTGTACTTCCTCGTTCCACCACCAAGTCTGCTTATCTTCCTTCCTCTATCCAGATGTCACACCAAGTACCTTCCTAGCTATCTCCCTCACCACTTCTGCTGTAGTGTCCAATCATCCCACCCATCTTTACCACTATCCAATACCTGTCTCGCATGCTCCCTAAATTCCACGCAACAGTTTCCTCCTTCAGCTTCCACCATCTGGTCCTTGGTTCAGCCCTCACTCTCTTCCTCAACCTCACCTCCAAATCATCCTACAGACCACCAATCGATGCTGTCGAGCTGCACTCTCCCCTGCCAACACCTTACAGTCTCTACTCTCTTTCAGGTTGCATCTCCTGCTTAAGATGTAATCCACTGTGTGCACTTTCCTCCACTCTTGTACGCACCATGTTCCTCCTTCTTCTTGAAATACGTATTCCACTGCCATTTCCATTCTTTTTGCAAACTCTACCACCATGCCCTTCCACATTTCTCTTGTGAGACCATATCTACCCATCACCTCCTCATCCCTTTATTCCCTTCCCCAACATGCCCATTGAAATCTGCTCCAATCACCACTCTTTCATGCTCTCTTCATGTCGAGTGCTCTCTCTCTTGTCGGGGTCGTGTTGGATTCTACTCGCTCTCTTGGTGGACGTCATCCTCTCGCTTAATCTTCGAGCTCTCTCTTCGTGGTCGAGGTCGGGCTCTCTCGTCTTGGCGTTGGCTACCTGTCGGTGAAGGCGCGGGCCGGTGGCGAGTCCGGGCGACGCCTCAGAGACGCAGATGGGAGGCGCAGCCTGCCGGCTGTGTGGTGCGAATCTGCGCGTCTGGCGAGAGAACCCAGAGAGAACTCACCGACCACATCATCGCAAAGGGCGAGAGCAGGGCGGCTACGCTAGCTGCCGTGGAACAAGGCGTCGCGACCTGCCCACCGTCACACCTCGAGGGGGCAGGTAACCAGCATGGTCTCGCGGGCCTTTTCGGTCATCCACGGCCACGACCATAAAGGTTTACGAACCCCGTCTACCTCCCGCCTAGGGGATGGTTTTCCTGTTGTTTTTGTATGCATGCTGTGGCGCCGTGTCCTGTTAAGTAACAACTGTTAAGTGCATGTACATTCTCATTGTAGTCGTTGTATTGCTTTCTATTTGCTTGCTTGTATATTGCATGATTCCTTGCTTGTGTTGTGTGTGCAATATGTGCTTTTAATAAATGTCCTTGTGTGAAATGTATCTCGTTCGTTGCGTCTTCTTTCCCATTAAAAATGCCTCTTGCATCGTGGAATAATTAGGTGGGTTTTAAACACCCGATAAATAATCTGAACCGTCGAGTCGGCGATAACACCGCTCGGTTACCCTGTAGCACGAACGAACCGCTTAAGCGGTTCGTGTCCTAAGCCGACCTGCGGCGTGGTGCAACCCCTCGGTAGGTTACCCGCGCGGTATTTAGGTATATCGACATCGGCGATTCACCCTATTTTCCGCGGTAGAATGCGGACTGGTTTGTGGTGAGGTTAACCCCCACCCGTGACTGGCTCCTGGTGGTAGTTCCAGGAGGTCACGACTGAATTGTCCGTCCGGTGGTGGCGACGCGGCTGCCATTAGAGGTACGCAGCCGATCACACGCCAGGCGGGCCAGAATTCGTAACATATATATATATATATATTAATAAATATATATATATATATATATATGGCTGCAAAAGTAGGTATACAGTAAGGACTGTACTTGTTTTCATTACTGTATACCTATTTTGAAGCCCCCTGTATATTACACATAATATATATTACACATACATATATATACATTTATGTGGATTCCTGCCGCCGTCGTGCGAATGACCGCGTTTAACCAATAGCGGCCGCTTCGCCCACCGAACGGCAACCAGTCGCGGCTTTTCCGGATCAACGCGAAACCAGCCACGGGTGTGTTTTTAAGCACACCACAGCCTAGTCAATATTCTACCGCACGCGACAGGGTCAATCCCGAATTGTCGATATCCTAATTAATCGCCGGGCAGACTACGAGAGACTGTACTCAACGGGCCGCTTGAAACAAGCCGCTTAGTAGCTCGCTCTCTTTTGGATAAAAGCCGAGCGGTATTATGGCAGCACCCATGGACCCGATCACTTTACGGCTATTTAACAACCAACGATATTCGAGGCAATATGGCAGTTCAATTAGGGAAAGAGGAGCAACGAACGGGTTAACATTAAACAAGCACATTTATTGAATAAGCACATATGCAGGCATGCACGTAATCAGGTGAGGCAAACAAAAGCAATACACTGCACAAGCACGTAATGAATGGGGGTAGGGACAAGACGCGAGCAAGAAAAAACAACTACCACCGTTCTATTAATTACGTACACTTATACCGCTCTACTTACGGACATGGTGCCACAACGTTCATCAAAAGCAAGCGAAAAACCTCAGGACAGGATGAGGGGTAGACTGTGACCTCTTGGGTCTTATTTACACGGAGCTGTTGATGCCGCAGAGGCTCCGCTGGTTACCTTCACTCGCTGGGGCGACCGCGATGTCCCGTCCACAGGCAGCTGTCGTGACGCGCGGTCCGCCCAGGCCTCGTCTGACGGCCTGGTGTTCGGGCCCAGCGGCAACGCCTCAGAGGAACGAACGCGGTCTTTTCTCTTTCAGAGTGATGCTCTCTTTAAGAGCGCCGTCCGTCCTCGCGTGCTCGGACTGTCCGAAGCCCGATCACCGCGGACTGTTTGATGCCTGGCTGGCGATCTCTTCTCCGGTTCTCCCACGTCCCACAGAGACGTGCAGTCCGCGTTGGCACGGCTGCCTGCTGTGCTCCAACTCCGTCTCCTCGGCGAACCCGGACTCCACTGCCCTCCACTGGACTCCAGCTCCGCTCCTCGCACCGCTCCAACCCCGCCGACTCGACTCTCTGAACTGGCGCTCTCGCGCCTTTTTATAGGGTTCGTGAGGCGAGATCTGATCTCCGCTCTTTCACCTCTGACCCTCACTGCTCCGCCCTCTCGCTCTCCTGATCGAATTCGAGGCGAGGTTGGCGGCGAGCGGACGTGGTAGGAATCATCGACGCTGAAGGAGAGCGGACGTGGTAGAAATCCACCATCACTAGCAACGAGAAACCCCGGCGTCTGTTTGCAGCGATCTCGCCGTGCCGGCGCAAAAGATGGCAGCGCCCGCGGAGTTGGAGGTGACGCGATGTTGTTCCGTTGTTGGGTATTGGGGAGATGCGGTTTAGGAGATGGTGGCTGTGGTTGGCGTTGTGGAGAAGTGGTTTAGTGTGAGGGTGGTTGGTGAGAGGTGGTTGTTGTGAAGCAGTTTGTGAGAGCGATGTTGGTGGTGGGTAGTTGTTGTGAAGCGGTTTGATGAAGCGATGTTTGGTGGAGGTGCGTTGTTTGAGTGGTTGGTGAGAAGCGATATGGTGGTGGAGGTTGGTTGTGTGAAGCGGTTGGTCCAAAATAACGATAGCAAGAGAAAAACGGCTAACTGAAGATTCACAGCCTGGTGACACGAATAATTCCTTAGACATCGGTGGGGAAATCTATCTGAACACACACTTATCGAATAACTGATCTCAGGGCCTATATAGTGCTCTGCGAATTTCCACAGCCGTAACACTATATACAACATATATATATATATATATATATAACATATAATATATATATATATACACATATATATATATATATACACATATATATATAAATATATATATATATACAAATAAAATTGGGTACCATCGACGTAACAATGAAAAGCAATGTTAGTTAGTGATTAAGTTCATATAAGTGACTGAAGAGGTCATTCGACTGTAGGGTCAAGTCATTGATTGACCAGCTACTGACAGTGTGCAAGCATTTGTCCTCAAGTGCAATGGAAGTATGGCTATCCCTCTGTTGGCTGTGTTATTATCAAAACGGGCCTGGGGATGGGTGGGGGGGGGAGTTGTTATCGGCTCTGTCCATCCATCACGCTCCTAAACAGATGTGGCAGAAAATTCAAACTTGTAGTTATGATCACCATACAGCACAGACGTGCAAGAGGAGTTTCACTTCAGGCCCCGTGCAGAGGTGGATGATATCGGAGAAAGATGGGCGACCTAGAAAGAAGGCGGTTACGAGGAGATATAGATGGAAATGTTTAAGATAATGAAAGGTAGAGATAAAATAAGTGCAGATGAATTATTCAACAGAGTAGACAGTGATAGAACTGGGGCCATAGCTTGAGAAAAGAAGAGGAGGTTAAGATGGTAGTTAGGCAGGGGACTTTTACTCAGAGAGTAGTTAATGCAGGAATGGTCTCCTAATATATAAGTGCAGCAGAAAAAGTATGATAAAGTTTAAATTAGAATTAGATAGGTCCTGAAGTTATGGAGATTGAGAGGTCTGAGGATGTTGATAAGACTTTTAGGTAGTTTGAGTATTGATGGGTGAAGTTTTGGTTTTGTGTTTTGTGTTGTGGTTTGTTTGTTTTTTTATGATGTTGGCTTGTTGTGTTTTGGTTTTTTTGTTTTTGGGTTGTGTGGTTGTTTTTGTTGTTGTGTTGTTGGTTTGTTGTGGTTTGGTGTTGTTGTTGTTTGTTTTGTGGTTTTTGGGCTTTTTTGTTGTTTTTGTGTGGTTTTTGTTGTTTTGTGGTTTTGGGTGTTTGTTTTGTTTTTTATGGTTGTTGTTGTTTGTTGCTTTTTGGTTGTTTTTTGGGTTGTTTGTGTTGTGTGTATTTTTTGGTTTTTTTTTTTTAGGTTGTGTTTGTTTTTTTGGTGTTTGCGTTTTTTTTGGTTTTGTTTGTATGTTGTTTTGGTTTTGTGTGTTTTGGTTTTGGTTGGGTTTGTTTGTTGTTTGGTTTTGTGTTGGGTGGTTGTTTTTATTTTGTTTTGTTATTTTTTTTGGTGGTGGTGTGTGGTGTGGGTTATTTGTTGTTTTTGTTTTTGTTTTGTGGTTTTGGTGTGTTTTGTGTGTTGTTTTGTGTTTTTGTTTTTTGGTTGTCTTGGTGTTTTTTGGTTTTTTGTATGTGCGGAGTTGGGTTGTGTGTGGTTGTGGGGTTTGTTTTGTTTTTTTGTTGGGTTGTTTTGGGGTTAGCTTTTTTTTGTTTTTTGTTTGTGTTTGTGTGTGTGTTTTGTTTTGTTTGTTGTGTTGTTTGGGTGTGTTGTGTTTTGTTGGGGTTTGTATTTTTTTTTGTTTTTTGTTGTTTTATTATTTTTGTGTTTTGTGTGTCTATGTTGTGTGTTTGGTGTTTTTGTTTTGTTTTTTGGGTGTGTTTTTTGTTTTGTAGTGTTGTTTTTTTGGTGTTTTTTGGGGGTTTGCTTTGTTTTTTTGTTGTTGTGGTGGTTTTTTGTTTTTTTTTATTTTTTTTTTTTTTTTTTTTTGGTGTTGTTTGGTGTTTTTTTTTTTGTTGTGTTCGTGTGTTTCTTTTGGGTTGTTTTTTGTTGTGTTTTTGTGGGTTTGGGTTGTGCTTTTGGGTTTTTTGGTTTTTTTGTTGAGATTTGGTTTTGGGTTTTTTGGTTTGTTTGGTTTTTAGGGTTGTGGGGTTTGGTTTGTTGTTGGTGTGTGGTTGTTTGTTTTTGATTTGGGTTTTTTGTTTGGTTTGTGTGAGTTTTTTTTATTAGTTGGTGGGGTTTTGGTGTTGTTTTTTGGTGGTGATGTTGTGTTTGGGTTCTTGTTTGTTTTGTTTGTTTTTTTTTGTTTTTTGTTTTGGGGTTGATTTTTTTTTGGTTTTTTTTGGTATTGTTTTTTGTGGTGTGGTTTGGTGGGTGTTAGTTTCGTTTTTTTGTTGTTTTGTTGTTGGTGTGGTGTTTTTTGTGTGTTTGTTTTTGTTTGATTGTTTTTTTTTGGTTGTTCGTGTGTGTTGTGTTTTTTTTTTTTTTTTTTTTTTTTTTTTTTTTTTTTTTTTTTTTTTTTTTTGTGTTGGGTGTTTATTTTGTTTTTGTTTGTATAAAGACTCCTCCTACCCAGTTTCAGATTCATGACTGACTGAAGCAGATTTTCGTCGAAGGAATTCCCCCTGCCACTTTGCACTTGTTCATTTGTCCCTTCTCTCCTACAAGCTTGCCAGTCCCTGCTTTAATGAAAAGAGCCCCACAACGTGCTGCTGCCACCACCGCTTGCTTCACAGTAGGAATGGTTTTAACTGGGTGATGTTGCAGTGTTAGGCTTGTGTCCAGACAAAATTGCTTTTGAATTTAACCAAAAAGTTCATAATTTTGTCTCGTCCTGATCACAAAACCTTTCCCAGATGCCTGTTCAGTGTCATCAAGAATGCTGGTTTTTTTTTTCAAAACCCATATGAGTTGTTAGATTGCATCTCTTTTAACAGTATAATGGCTCTGCTTTGCCACCTGGTCCATGCGAAGGCGAAGGGAATAGGATATTGTGATGATGAGCCCGACTGACCCCCATCTCAGCACAAAGAGCCCTTAGTATAATTTCAGTCATTCTCGATTTTACAGTGACATTCCGAACCAGTTTCCTGCTTGCCCGGATAGCTGAGTGTTGATGGGCGACCTGTGATCTGAGTCTTTGTGGTATCTTCCACTTCTTCACTGATGGATTTCACCGAACTCAAAGGGATAAATGAATGACTTTGAAATCTTCTTATAACCCTCTCCGAACGGTGCTTCTTCACCACTTTAGTCTGACTCTTTGGAAAGCTCTTGGTCTTCATTTTGCCTGTTGATGGACCAAATGAGTTACATCTTAAACCTCCTCAAGATAAGTGAGGACTTAAATTTTTACTCGCCTGTTCCAAGAAACCAAGAGAGCTATAGCGGATTACCCTCCGGCGCGTCCCGGTACGTGAGCGTTGAAAATGTTTAAAGTTTTTTGGTATGGCAAGTTATTTCCTTTCTTATGTTTTTTATCTACCACAGCTATTTTTTTTACTGATTACAATATACAAATACAGTATATTGCTTTAAGATATTTGGATCAGACTCACTGCAATGCTTTAAAAAAATATTATATAGACTAGCTTCGTTTTTTTATTATTATTAGACTAAAAATTTTTATTTATATTTTATAAATTATTATTTTTTAATAAATATATATTATTTATTTTATTAAATTATTATTATTATTGACTTAAATATAATTAAAAATTATATTAGACTAAAAAAGCATTCTTTAAAAACGAAAAAAACGAATAATGTAATAAAAACAAGGCGAGCATTGGGTGGCTTTGAACCACTCTGGTAGGTTAAAGGAAAAGTAAGAAGCGAACGTTAAGTTAAACCACTATTCCATACAGGTGAAACCTTATTACACTTATTCTGATACTTTCAAACAAATAATTTTTCCTGAAGTCGTTTTGGGTTAATTAAGCAAAGGGTTTGGATACATTATGCAACTGGAGAATGCATTCTGAATTTTTCTCTATTAAATCTAATGTTTATCACATTTTATCTGCATTGTTTTTAAGTTTCACTTTGGAATAGTTGGTGAAGACCTATATATTAATAACATAGACTTTAAAGGCATCAATTGAACTAAGTTTGGTTGCCTAATCAATAATGGTGGAATACTTGCAGCAGGGCACGGTAAATTTTTGCAGTCCACTGTAGCTGTAATCGTCAATCGGAAAGTTAGTCATCTCCCGCTATTATAATTGACTTTATACCAAAATACTTAAGTGAGAACCCCGCATACCCAAGTTAATAAAAGCACAACATTTCATGTTAACATCATGTTGTAACTGGACAGTATGTTAACACATACATGTTGAAAGCCTGGTAGGTGTTGGACTCACAACGGTTAACATGACTGGCTCTTAGAGATTAGGTTCTGGAGTTGAGCCCTTGTCGTTTCTGTTGAATCAACACTAGGTGGGTTTGACTTAGCCTGTCATTCCGTCCGAGGTGCAAAGATGACGTAACAGCTTATTGGTACACGGGTTCTGCGATCAACGGCCACAGCCTGCGCTTCCAGAAAATGATGCATCAGAGCCACAGGATACATATGAACCACCACCACCCACCCACATTGCATTTTTGCCATCACTGAACACAAGAGGAGCCATCATATATCTTAATTTTTGTAACTCTATTCTGGAACCTCAGACAAACCACAAAATGGATCATATCCCACTTTACAAGACTCGAACACACAAAAATCCCACGATGAAGGCGAGTCAGCGACCTATGTATTCTGTCACCCCCTTTCTGATCTTTGCACTCTTCTGCCCTTTCCTTGTGCGTGCTTAGACCAGGTTCTGCAAGGAACATGCAGTCTTGCAAAGTAACCCACTTTGCTGAAACTCACAAAATCTAGACGACTTCTTACTTCCACTCATTGTTTTTTTTTTCCCTCTTTTCTCTCACTGTGAACATGAACTACCTCAGTCTGTTCAATCTCGTACTTCTCCAGTGAGGTCAAGATGCGCTGTTCACCATAACCTCTCATCTTGCATACACCCATTAATCTTTTCCACCCTCAATTACCCACCCCAAGCACACAGCTTGCCCACCCCCAACCACTCTTTTTCATTCTATGTTCTGTTTCATCCTCAGTTTTTCCCCTCCTCTTCTTGCAGTCCTTATGACCTGGGAATCCAGACTTGTTCACTTCCTGTGTTCTCCTCCCCCTCCTTAAAGATATCGCTTGCCTATGCCCATTCTTTCCCCACCTTCAATTAAGGCCTTCCCCGATAGCATCGGGGAAGGCTTATGCCTGCGGCCGGTGTGTTCTCTACAGATTGGCAATCAATATTTAAATGGTACCAGTTTCTTCGACCCAAGTGGTTACTAAACCACCATTTCAAATATTTTTTTCTTTTTTTCTTCCTCAAACACGTCCAAACTTTCCAAACTATCAATTTCGGAGGCTATCTACTAGAAGCTGTTGGGACTTTCGGAATGAAATTTTGCATCAATAATGTGAGATAGAAAGTATGCGTGTTGTCCTATTTTGACCGTTGACCTAATTTCTGCGCATGACCCAAATTAGTCATTTTAACATTTTCACATAACTGACAAAAGTTTTGTCTGATCAGAACAAATTGCCATCCCTTAGATAGCTGAGAGCAAGGTACATTTTAAAATTAATCTAACATTCACACCCCTGCAGGTTTAGGACAAGCGTCTTACACCCCTCGAAGTACTAACCACCATTTTAGGTGTTTCTCACCTATCTTTATTTTTGGATGCCAGACGAGAGCATAGAACTCGGAACCCGGCTGGGCCTTTCAAATGAAATTTTGCATCAATATGGCAATAAAAAGTAAAGCAGCGGTTGGCATAAAGCTTTTCACTTTGACATAGTATTAAGGTCATAACTGTAAAACATTTTAACATTCTTTCACCATAACTCAAACTAGCGGTTGTCTGAATCAGAACAAATTGCCCTTTCTAGATACCAGCGCAAGGCGCATTTACACTGAAATTACATCATCATCCCACCAAGTTTTAAAGGTCAAGGTCAAATGACCAGTCATTATGAAAAATAACGAGTTTTTGGTTCAACGCTCAATTTTGCCAATGGCGAATCTCAAAGGAACTGCTTGGCCTTCCAGTGTTCTTTGCAAACATGAATAGCGTACGTGCACTGACGTTCGGCACCTGATATTTTACCTCTGCCACCAAAGGTTGAAGGAGGTTAAGCTTTTCACCCTCTGTTGTCCTTTTGTCTGTCGTAGCAGGATATACTCAAAAAATTGTGCGGAACCAGAATTTGACAAACTTTTGGACAGGTGGTGTGTGACAGGAAGAATTGTATTCATTTTGGTTAAGATCGGATCAGATCCTGATCATGCCTAGTTATTTAAGTGATTTCAACTCATTGGAAGATGGGCCAAAAACATGATTATAGCACGATATCTCAAAAAGTTGTTGGATGGATTGAATGGAACTATTGGTGGACACGTTGGGTGTGTCACAACGGACGAATCAATTCAGTTGTGTGTGAAGATGCTAAATCCGGATCTGGATCACGGAGAACTATTAATTTTTAAAGTGCATTCTTCACCTGAAGATAGGGCCAAAAATGATATAATAATGTATAGCATGATATGTGCAAAAAGTATTTGGCCGATATGTTCTCGTGGGATCAGGTGAACGTGGCGGAGGTATACGCCTTACCGGAGCTGCCCTTCGAGTTATTCATGTGCTTGATGTACTTTCTGGAATTACGACCAAATGAACAAAGAAACACCTTTCTGATCACAACTTGTAATAATTCTCCTCTATTTCTACTGATGTTTTTGAATCTTATGGATATATTGTAGGTGGGACACATTTTATTAATTTACCACTCTGTCACTAAAATGGTAATGGTCAAGCGTCAATTGGCTGATCGGAAAAATATATGGTCATCATTGGTTACGGGCCAAGGTAATTGTGGGCGATCGCCATGAGGTTAAGCCTTCCCAGGTTTATATCAGATAATCTAGTAGTTGTTGTTTACAAGCTCTATCAGATATCTATTAACCACCCATCACTTTCCACATTGCTCTCATTCTATTATATCCTGTCCATTCTGTGTTTCTAGCTCTTCCATGAATCGAGAATTTTGTATATTTAAAAAAATAATAATAATAAATTATAGTATTTATGTTCATACTGTATATATATATATATATATATATATATATATATATATAATATATATATATATACTTTTTTATATTTTATTTTTCAAGAAAGAAGACGACGCTTCCACCAAAGAGTTTAAAAAACTAGATCGACTCCCTAATTTGAGCATAATAGCGAGAGCAGGACCCAGTCTCAGGAAACATTTTGCCAGCTTCGCAGCTGGCTTCATTCAGGGCACAATAGGTCTATTGTGTCGATCAATTATTTTTCTTGTTTTTTTTTTACTCTTCGTTGGAACACCTTCTTTAAAATAGTTTATGTGAACCACCCTAATCGTATTATGTTCATATGGTACTATATATATATATATATATATATATATATATAATATAATTATTATTATATATATAATATTATATATATATATATATATATATATATATATAACCGGGCGTTGTGCGTGCGCCTGTAATACGGCCTACTCGGAGGCTTGGTTGGAGGAATCGCATTGAGCGACGGGAGCTACTGCGCTGGGCGGCGCTATGAGAGGTGTAGAGCAGGAATCATCGCGAAAACCCAATCCTTATCCCTGTTCGTTAAGAGGCGACCAGGGTTGGTCAGGAAGGGCAGTCCAGCGTAAAACCTATGCCAAATCAGTATGCGATCATAACGGTATGATCCGCTGTGGCTGACCCCCTAACGGGAGCACGAAAGAGAACAACAATATATATACTATATATATATATATATATAATATATATAATATATATATATATACATAACATATCAATGCTCCAAGTCAAATCAAAAGTGAAATATTTCCATGACAGTAGCACAAGTCTCTCATACCACCTTTAAGCTGCACATGGCAGCCACAATGTATATGTCACTGCAGCAAAGAATTTGTAAATAAAATACATATTTTTGCAGAGTCCCAAGCCTCAAAAACAGAAAGCTTGTCATATGCTGAAAAGCCCAAGTAAACAAGTTAGACTGGAAAGCAATATGGCATGATTGCTAAAATTTCATTAATTTATGCCATTCAACATTGTATTGCATGCTGATCAAATGAAAAATGACTATGGGACCGTTGGGACTGCGAAAATAGATAAAATAAAAGATATCAAAACATCTCATTAATACCAATTACCAATGAAAAAAAAATACACTGCATTTTACTTCATACATCCAAACGCTCATCATAATATGAATGGCATTCAAGATAGTGCCAGTAGCTCTTTAAAAACATTTTACGATCAGCAGCTTAACATTGTGGAATTTTTTTAAATACAAGCCGTATTCTTAGCTTAACATTGTGGCATTTCCATTCAGCAGAAACAAAACCACACCATGAAACAAGTTGTCAAAATAAAGAAAAAACCAACCTTGCTTTGAAAGGAGAAGAAGGCATCGCGTCAATTAATCCATCTCCATTCTTCGCTGTGGACAGGTGAGGTTATCTGTGCCATCTGTGAAAATGGATGTTTTTTAATCACTGAGTCGGGACACCTTTGCTAATCCTGGGTGACAGCATGAGGGCTGGGTCAAAGGCGAAGAGAAGCGTATGTGCACGTGCTTGATGCTATAGCGGATGGAATCGCGTGCGGAGAAGAGTACTAATTCTGGTGCCACCGATCTCATATTGTATTGTTGGAGTCCAACGCCAGCCACTAGAAACTGTATTGGCCCAGAAGCAGTGCGGCAGCCGCTTGGCACTGCCACTCACAATAGGCACCGTGGATCTGGAATGTGAAACAGCGAAAACTCTGCCCCCCCCTAATCATTTTTTCCAGGGCGGTCCATCATGGCTAGTATACATTGTGGACTTTGTAAAGTCCATCATTTTTCCTGGCATGATTCGACGTTGGCTGCTACAAGATTTTTGAAGGGCTTTGTGAAGCCAAACTTCCAGAATCTCAACCATAAGGAAGGTGCCAAAGTGAGGAATGGTCTTACATGCAAGTCTACCGCGGTATTATGACCTGTCCGGGCACCGAATAGCATCGTAGTAGAGTTCACTCACTTTTACCGTGGGCAAGTAACTGAGCAACAACTTCCAGGGCTTACAAAGGGCTGCTTGGTTCTACGAGGTTTGATAAGTTGACTAGATTCAGAAGGCAGAATTCTTCTCTTTGATGCCTTGTTATCCATTGCTACACCTTTTGAGGGTTCGTCTTTGTTGCAAGTGGGTTGGTTGCCTGTATCCATTTCGTCACTTTCGAAGCAACGGCATGAACTGAAATAATTTTACACCGTCGGATCCAGTATCAGGGCTGTACATTCGGGAAGGCTACATGGCCGAAGAAACCAAACCTTCGGAGGAAATGGGCAGTGCTGCAAAAGCATCAAATGGGCTTCCCTTTGCTGACCGTCCATTTTGTAAATGCATCATCATTTTAGGGTGCATCTATCAAAGTCACTGGACAAAAGTCAGTTGTGATGGCAGACTGCTCTTGAGCACACTCACTTTGAGGGAATTGTCAATTGGGAATTTCTGTTACTCTCTTGCCACTGGAAATACAATAGTGTGGATGATCAGGCAATTTCAAGGAACAATTAATATTGTGAATATATTTACAAAGATTATTAGAACAACATCTGCCAATCAATATCGTTATCACTTCACATGCAATGCCTCAAGCAACTTTCAACTTTTTCTGAAGTTCTTTCTACTTTTCTTTCACCAAGATAAACACAATTGAAGATTAATAAACAGACCTAAACACAGAATATAACAATGAATTACTTCATTTACAGTATTGTGCGACGTGACATTAAAAGATACACAACATCAACATTGGACAAAACATACTTACATACCCATCAAGCAATTATGATAAGGATAACAGGAGTTTGGTGACCACTCCAGCAGATACATCCAAATAGTACTGGAATGGAGAAATCTATTTTACTATTTTGATGTACATCAGGATTTTTACATGCAAAAATACATGTTCGCATTAATAAACAAGAATTTCACCGGAACGACCTTATCCTACACAGTCTGGAACGAGAAAAAGGACATGGAAAGGGTCTTCTTCAAACCTTGTTTGCGTTTCTGAGCATGATTTATAATTAGCTATTCGTCGAGAAACATTGAATAAAGCGGGCACGATGGAAACTATACGAAGCTGATGTGTCAAATAGAACAGTCCAGAACTTGCCACTTTGGAAATGAAGAACGTCCCATCCATCATCCCCCTACCCTTTCTAATCCCCCTGCTGCTCTTCTCCGACTTCTCCACTCCACATGCTTCCTATCCTCTCGTCCTATAATCTCTCCACACCTTCATGATTGCTGGAGGGATTGCAACCCCTTGTACTTCCCTGGATCTTTGTACATCGCCTATTGCCCTTCCGTAATTGGCCACCAATTAACCCCTGCCTCCAATCAATCCGTTCTCAACTTCATTGAAGGACTGACTGAATATGTCAACGTCCAGACCTGGATCTCAGCCAATGGTACTTCCATCTTCGTCTGTATTTAATCTTGACGGAATTTCCACAAAAATATCTGCTGTTCTTCGCTCCACTCCCAATCGTTCATTTCTCACCATGATGCTTGTTAAAGTCGACACCCTTTCGCATTATTAGTAGAACCACCTCAGTGCGACGAGACTTGCATTCACTCAGGCCGACTGGCAGGTCTTCAAGCAACCCAAACTTCTAGACGGGTTCATTCTCGACTCTCACTACCATCAAACTTCATCCTGGAAATTTTTTTCAAAGATATTTTCCTCTCTCATGCAGATTCATCCCATCAGGTTTCTGTTATCTATCAATTTTCTGTCCATTGGTACTACTGAAAGCTATTTGTGGCCGAGGCTGTTGCCCTGAAACAACTTGCCTTTCATCTCCAGGAGACGAATACGTGATTGAAGTAATCTCAGTTTCCTTCACCAAAGCTTCAGAACAAGTGATGTGTCTTACCCTCAGGAAAGCCCAGAATATAACATCCTTTTCTCATCTCAAGTCTGATATCTCAAACCTGTCTCCCTCATCAAATTCCTGGGGATATGGTGTGGTTAAGTGTTCTGGTGTATTTTAAACCTCCAACCCCTCCATTACCTCAGAATGGCTGCACAGCTGATAGCTGCACAAGAAAAGGTGCGAATCCCTAAACTCTGTGTTTGCTCTAAATCTTGTCCAAAACCCATTCGCTTTTCTATACACACCTTCCCAGATCACACCCAGCTGCTCGACTATGATCCCTTTCTCCTGACAAGCAGACAGCCTTGCTGTCATTATATCATATCTATATCAAACGTCCAGACAGCATCAGCCCCATACTGTGGGGTCTTTGGAGTGAATGTCCTTAAAAAACTCCTCCCTCTTGCTGCACCCTCTCTTTGTTCTATTCACCCGTCTTCATTGCTCAAGTCATCTGCCATCTTCTTGGAAATAGGCAAACATCTTACCACTCTGCCTTACTATAATCTAAATAATGATCACTGCAACTACAACCAATTCTATCTCTCTCATATCATCTAGTAAGGTCAGTGTAGTCCATCTGCTGGCTGAGCATCGAAATCCTTCCCTTCTCCAATGCTGATTTCTCTCGACCATCAATTTGTATATAGCCATCTATCTCTTACATCTCTTTGTTTCCCAACAATAGATGGAAGTTCTAAATAAGCAAATATTTGATATCAATCTTCGAGAGCCAAATATACAATATATCTGGATCGCATGTATATAGTTCTGCTCTTCTATGGTATCCAAGCAATCTCACTCATGGCTGTGCGGACTTCCCTTCTCTCCGTCCAGTCAACGAGTGACTCTTAAATGACTCTCTCATTCTCCTCTTTCTTATCCAGGCTGGGCTTCTTCAATTGGCAGTTGGTAGGCCTGTGCTTTTCCGTTCATCAATGATCCCTCAGATTCACCTGCGAAATCCTATTATTCTTTGCAATGCTCCACCTCTGCTCCAATCTCT
>CM068955.1:145104734-145116648 GCA_035128595.1 Eptatretus atami | reverse complement strand
AATTTTGGTGCTTTTATGCAAATTTGAACAATTGATCTGAAATATCAGACTACGCTGCTGGACTAATAAGGGGATGAATGAATGCAGACTTTCCCACTTGTTGGCAAGCAGCCTTGACTTGTAGAGAGTAGTCTGGTGTTGGCTTAGTGATTTGGGTGGCTGGCTTGGGATCTGAGGGTCCTGAGTTTGAGCACCGTTGGCTGCTGAATTAACACCAGGTGGGGTTGACTCAGCCTGTCATCCTTCTGAGATCGGTGAAATGAGTACCAGTGTACTGATATAGGAGCACAGCATCAGCGGCATAGTCATGCCCCAACAAAATGATAGCTCTACCCGGCAGCCAAGTGCCATACGCAAGAAGAAGAAGAAGAAGAAGAAAAAGAAGAAGACTAGTGGAGAGTGAGCGGATGTGAGTTTATTGAGGAATGCTTGGGACATGGGGTGGCTTGATTAGGGTGGAGGTAGGAGAGGGCATAAGAAACAAGGCAATATGTAAGCTTGTATAAAATAGACAGCCTACCAACTTACTGCAGGTGTGAGAATGACATGCCCTTGGTATCTGCCTTTTGTCTTGAGATTCCATTGTTGTGGAAGGCCTTGTTATATCCACCTCTGCAAGAGGAGCAAGATGGGAAGCTGGAACACTAGCTCAGAGTGAGGAGCCATACTCTATGGAGCTCAATATGACAGCCTCGGTGCAGCTCAGGGATTCCTTAGCTCTACGGAGAATACCCTACTGGCATCTAGCCTTCAATGCCAGTTCGGAGATCTGATCCTCCCACCGAAGGTTATGGCAGATGGTGAGGCCGAGGAGTTCCAAGAGCTACAGTGGTTATCCAGTGACCTGGATTGAATAGTTTTATGACCATTCCTTCATGTGTGAGAGGGTGTAAATTGCCAGCTTTGAATGTTATGTTCCTTGTAGCTAATCAGTAGTTTATCTTGTTCTGTCAACTTCTGATCAAGGGATTTCAGCAATGGCTGGCCTTTCGAAAGAGGGATGAAATGTTCTGCCAAAAATGACAACAGTTAGTTTTCAATGGAATGTTTAGATCATTGATTATTATAGATCAAGAATAACCTTAAGAGGCTCCCTTGAAGAATTCCTGCTTAAGAAAAAGATCATCGTAAAGGGTACCATCAAGGGCCACCCACTGTTTCCACTCATAAAGGAAATCAGACAACCCCTCGAGAAACGTTACGTTCATTATAGTTGCTATTTCATTCATAGTCTCTGCATAGATCATATTTGAGCACAGCTCATTGGAATGGTTTCTGCTGTTGGGTATTCTTTTGCCATGCTGTTACAGGCCTTTCTACATCGAAGTCCAGACAGACTGTTCCTTGAGGTGGCAACACCTTTTGCAGTGCCTTTCAGCATCAAACTCAAGCCGGGTTTTTCTTTTCTTTGCAGTTTCATGTAATCGTTCTTGTCCTTTGTCCGATATTTCTGCTTGTCCTCGAAAGACTTGATTTATGCTTCTTTAGACGTCTTTATCCCTGTCAGAGCGATAGCTTTGTTGCTATGAAGAATTCCAAAGGCATTCCCAATCCTAAATATTATACTTTAAGGTTTCCCTGAATGTGGATGAGCAGAGCGTTCCAATTGTACGACATTCCATTGCCTTTCAACTGCAGATAGCTGTGCGCCGAACACTTGTTGCAGCGCCAACAACGGACAAGCTTGTATTGGTTCACGAAAAAATATTTTCACGAAAAATATGTGACCACTACATTCGTTATTGTTGTGTGTCTGTCTGTTCTTCTGTCTGTCTGTCTGTATGTCTGTCTGTCTGTCCCGAGCATAGCTCTGTGGGTTTTGATCCGATCCTGATGAATTTTGGTGGGAGTTTATATCATGATCTAGTTGTGTTTTCCTGAAAATGCGTGGTGCGCCCATTATGGGCGGAGCCACGCCCAAAAAACATGTGTTTTTAGGGGTAGCCGATTTCAATTTGCATCTTCTCCTCGGGTTTTGTCGAATCTGACGGGGTTTCGGTATTTGGCTAGCCAATGGCACCTGCATAGCCCCACGGAGCTCGATTATCATTTTCGTCCCAATCAAGGTCACAAAGTCACGAACTTAGAAAATTGTGATTTTGACATAAAAAAAATTTTCTCCGAGGGGTTTGTCGAATCTGGCAGGGGTTTTGGTATTTGGTTAGCCCAATGGCACCTGCATAGCCCACAGAGCTCGATTTTTCATTTTCGGCCCAAGGTCAAGGCCACAAGGTCACGAACTCGAAAATTGCGAATTGTGTTTTTAGGGGTAGCCGATTCAATTTGCATCTTCTCTTAGGGTTTGTCGAACTGACAGGGTTTCGTATTTGGTTAGCCCAATGGCACCTGCATAGCCCCACGGAGCTCGATTTTCATTTTCGTCCCAAGGTCAAGGTCACAAGGTCACGAACTTAGAAATTGCAATTTTGACATAAAAATCCATCTTCTCCGAGGGGTTTGTCGAATCTGGCAGGGGTTTCGGTATTTGGTTAGCCCAATTGCACCTGCCCCACGGAGCAGGTCACAAGGTCATGAACTTAAAATTTCGAATTTTGACATAAATCATAGACCGCCCAACTTTGAGAGCTAGGATGACAATATTTTTTTATGCATAATCTTGAGGTCATTCCCCAGCTAAAGTCTTGAAACCATTTTGCTCATACTCGAACACCTTGCCCGTGGCGCACCTTCAACTTTGTTTTTACGCTGATTTCATCAAAGTATGGTATAATCCGAGGAGTGCAAATGCCATACAGCCTATATGACGTTATGTTGTTCCTGGAATGTTCCGGAGAAGTTTTGCACCAAAGGTCATAATCCTTGACCTTTGACCTTTAAAGTTCACAAAGGTCAAATTTTCAAAGTTGTGGAATCGAACCGGGTTTTCGACCTTCTTCGACGAACTAACTCCAATAAGCTATAGCACGTATCCTGTTTCCTTATTTTAATGTCCACAACATTGTTTTGGACCTTTAAAGGTTATGCAAAGGTCAAATTTTTAAGTTGCTGAACGAAACCGGTTTTCAACATTTTGCAGCTAATAACCTGTCACTCGTACCACATCATATTGATCATTTTTATAACTTGGTCAAACATTATCACATTGTCTCATCCTTGACTTCTGAAACATCTACATCGTCAAATACCACTCGTGAACCATCGTCGTCTTCAGACTTGTTAAAGTTGGTTTGATGCTCTTGATGGGCTGGGTTGTATCTCATCATTACAGTGCGTTGGTTGTGGTATTGACGGATGGGATTTTGTGAAAGTCAGCTCTCAAGCACCAAATTTATGCCATTAATTTTGTGGGCTCGTACAGAGTCGATCGTTGTGTGTTTATTGAAAGAATGGGTCTCAATTTTGCATGATTTTGATAACCTTTGTGTACTTCCTCATTTATGTGTGTTAGGCCACAGGCGCTTGCCGAGCATAGTAGTTTTCCACTGACATTTGAAGTGCCTATTTAGTGAATCAAACATTCCTTTCCACGTTTTGGATCGTTGCTAGCGTCCTGTCGGACTTGACAATTGACTGTCAATGGTGCTCTTTAGCTACTGTACATTCGGCCTGGTGTTGGCTTAACAGTTAAGGTGGTTTAAGATCCTAAGGTCTTGAGTTCAAGCTCCTGTCGGGCCATTTAACTAACACCGGGTAGGGTTATCTCAGCCTGTCATCCTTCTGAGGTCAGCAGAATAAGTACCAGTGTGCTGGTAACAGGGGCATTGGATATGCCCGAGCATAGTAGACGATTCCCCCTGAGAGACTGAAACCTGGTGGACAGTAGCAC
The DNA here is from genome assembly GCA_035128595.1 of Eptatretus atami. Lineage (NCBI taxonomy): Eukaryota > Metazoa > Chordata > Myxini > Myxiniformes > Myxinidae > Eptatretus > Eptatretus atami. Next base: position 145,112,861 of record CM068955.1, on the reverse strand, counting down.
AGCACATCAGTGGCACAACTGTGCCCCAGAAAATGATGCAGCCAAGCAGCCACAGGCTGCACGCAAATAATTAAATAAATTTGGTAACACTGCCCCCCCCAACCCCCCACTCCTGGGAAGGGATCCACTGACACTTTTCTGGCTCACTGGCCATCATCGGCACAGAGTAGATTCCTCCTGAGAGTTGAGCTAGCAAACCCGTTCAGTTGGAGATTATATCCAAATAGCACTTTCATTATGATCTGAACCAAAGATTGCTGAGCAAGAGGAGGAAAAGGTTGCTGGAAAAGTTGCACAAGGTCAATTCTAGTGTGGTAGCCAAGAAGGTAAATGTTGGTTGGATTTGGTGAAGTCGGAAGTGTCATTAAAAAGACAAAGGCAGGAGTTCAATGACATGTTGTCAAGCCAACTGGTATAGTGGCAGCTTAAGAAATTATAGATTAGGAAAAGATAACTGGGATGGGAGGACAGAAGAGAACAAAGTTGACTGAGAGGGTTTCATATTGTCATGTCCAGAGTGTTAGCCCCGAACTGGATGGATGGCCAAACAGTTCTCCCTTGGAGGCTAACAGCTGAGATTCTCGGAGATTAATGGCGCGCGTGGGAAGCAAATGCTCGGCGCTTCACCAGGGCGGTAGCACAGCACAGGGGTTTTACTCTGGAACCCACAAGAGATACACGGACACAAGCAAATTAAATAATGATTTATTCAACAGAAAATCAACAATTCTCATGAAAATGAATCAAGACGTGAGGTAACCTAAATCTAACTCTAATTTTGAGCTGCCCCTGCACTCAGACACACACAGACAGACAGACAAGTGGTCATATAAAATAAAGAAATTCCTTTTCATTCCTTCACTTAGCTGAGTCCAGGTGATCTTTTTGCTGAGGAAGTGTGCTCGGACCGTGTCGTCACCGTGCTGGTAACCGCGCCCCAAAAATCGCGCCGAGCCGCTCTCTCACTGCGGGAAACGTACGTCAGGTAATTTGTGAGGCGATATTCGACATCAGGGTTCATGAACCGCGGTGGAGCTTATTCTCAAGAGTGAATATGCTGACCGTTCCTCTCTTGCACCCGGTCTGTTCACAACGATGGCCCACACGACGAGAAGATTTCTGAGACCCCGTGATCAGGCCACGAGGCACACTTCTTCCCTTCTCAGAAACGCACACCCTCACGGCTCAGTTGAACAGCCATTGGTCAGTGTCTTGCTCAGCACGCAGCCAATTTTCCTCAGTACGAATATGAGACTCACACAGCTATATCTTTGTGCCGAGAGGAGAGTGAAGCGAGATCCTCTGTCCCAGTCACGTTCCTCTCACGACTACAACTGCAACCTCACTCTTCTTCATGCGTCGAAGGAAAGCCAGCTGTAATGCCCTGCTCTTTCAACCGCCGATCCTGCTTCTCTCGCTTCTGTCCCGCTTCGAGCCTTCGTCTCCGACCGTGTCTGTCTCCTGCAACGACCTGCCTCCCCATTCTCTTGCCGAGACATGCTCTGGTTTCTCTGATCGCCTTCCTCACACAAAACTCCACTCGTGCATTAGCTCCTCTGACTCACTTGTCCTCTGACTAACGTCGCATCTCTCGTGATCCTCCTCCTCCTACTCATGTCACGCCCATCAATCATCAGCCTCGGGGGCGTGACTTTGCTCAGCCTCACCCTTGGAGGTGGGGCTTCTTGCCTGCTTGATCATGCAGCTCCGTTGTAATTGTGGTTGTGGTTATAAAAATGTGACTCTTTCATGGCTGGCTTGTAGATACAAAAACGTAGGATAGATCACGGGGGTAATTACATACCGGGGCAAAATTATCCTTAATCCCTAGTGAATTAACACCCCCCCCCCCACCCACCCACACACACACACACCCGTGTGGTGACACGTAGCACTTAAGCTCACAGTTTCCCTACTTGGTTTATATTGAGACGTCTCCCACACGTCTTCGGACCAAGCAACTCTATACGATCCTATCTTTCCTCTGAAATTCCTCCATCTAACCCACAAACATAACAATATTCAGTCATCATAGTTTTACACATCGGAGCCCAAAACCAATATCTACTGTTTTGTCCCATCTTACAACACCTTGTGTCTGATTATATAGTGTCCATGAAGTCCTTTTAACTATTTTACTACTTTGAACTTTTATAACATTTGATGTACACATGATATAAACAAACTGTAAATGCATATTAAAGCATAATTCATCAAGTTTTGTTGATGTTCATGTTGTGATTAATGTTGTTGTTATTGTGGTTGTTAAATAAATCTACAATTCCCCTGTTCTTGACAAGTTGCCATTTTCTGATAAGTCAACGTCTACGTCAGTGGTAAAGTCAACCACCACAATTACCATATTTGGTTCTCGAACTACGACGATTAAATCTTTCACATGTCACTTTTTACCAGCAAGACACAGCTCCCTGCCATTATGCTTCGAATGTTTGATGGTTCTGGAATAATGTTTTGCCAGACAATTGGATCGGGAGACGTGGGCAATTGCTTGGCCACCTCGTTCGCTTGACCCGTTCCCAATGGACTACATTTTATGGGGCTATGCAAACCTGTTGTTTACTCATTGAAACCACATTCTTTGGATAAACTCAAGGCTACGATCACTAATGCAATTCATGAAATTACTCAGCAGCAACTGAAGAATGTTTTCAACGAGTTTGAAGATTGGATTGAATGATTTATTAAGAAATATTGCAGTTATGTTGAAGCCTAAAAATTTGAACTGTATTGAGTAAAACCTTGATTAATTATGCTTTGATTCATCATTTATAGTTTGTTTTTTTATTATGTGTACATCAAAAGTTATAAAAGTTCAAAGTTGCACAATAACTTTCTGCACACCCTGTATAATATAAGTACCAATTTCACTTCTTGCCAACACTTTTTCCAAGTTCCTACCTTTTTTTCTTTCTTGTGGAATCTCTTTTCTCTGTTTGTCTTCAAGCTCCTCTTTTTATTACTTTTTTTTTGTCCCAAAAACTTTCCCTCATCCTTTTCCTTCTTTGTGATTACAATTTTTTTCTTCTTCCTCCTCTTCTGCCACCTAACTGCATTCCTTATATCCTTACTTAGGTCTTCCACAAGCCTCAATATCCACTTCAAAAAAAGTATAAGAATGCAACAAAGTTTGTAGAAGCAGAATAAGGAAAGGCTTAATGGTAAAAGGTAACATTCAGAATAGCACAGTTATTAAAAGATGGAGTGAGCAGTTAACATGTAGAAAGTATGGGATTCTTTACCATCATGCATTTATTTGTGAGCGTTTATTTTCATCTGTATTTATTTATATTTATGTTGACATTTTGAAATAATCTACTTTCAGGAAGCGTTGGTTAATCATAAAGATTTTACCAAGCCTGATCATGAATCGAGCACTCCATCCACCAACCGTCAACTTAACACCAGTCGACGTAAGATCTTGCCTGGTAACTGTCTGTAGGCCAATGTACATCTGCATTTTGTTTGTATATTACTCTTCACTCGGTTCACTTTTGGAATTCTTTTCATCGAAAGTTGTATTTTTGTGAACTTTTTCTTTGTCGCAACATTTTCGAAAAACATAACCGCTGTATTTGGATCCATTAAATAAATAACTATAACTGATTATTTAAAATTGAGCAGTTACTTTTTGTTTTTCTTGCTTTTCTGAGGTTATGAGTGAAAACGGCCGGCAAATCAGTGTTGTGTTCACAGTGCCGCACGATCTCTCTCGTGGTCGCTTGAAGCAGTTGCGGGAGAAATTGAAGGAAGCTTTGAGCACAATACAGAAGTCCAAAGCATTGCGTAATGAATCAACTGGTATGTCTTTACTCTGCTGTATTTCCATTACTTTATCACTACCTCTGCTACCGACGGTGGACGAAGGTTGTTTTCACCCCTGCTTGTCTCTTTGTCTGTCCGTGAGCAGGATATCTCAAAAAATTATGGACAGATTTGGACGAAACTTGTTGGACAGGTTGGGTGTGTGACAAGGAAGGATTTATTCAATTTTGTTGAAGATCTGGATCCAGATCTGAGAGTTTTTAAGAGATTCTTCACCATTGAAAGATGGGGCCAAAAACCATGTATAGCACGATATCTCAGTTATTGACGGATGCGGATGAAACCTGGTGGACAGGTTGGGTAGGTGACGAGGACAAATTGATTTAATTTTGGTGAAGATCCAAATCCAGATCTGCCCCATCAGTGGGATGCAAAACGTAAACTGTTCAGCCTGGGAGATGGGAGAGGTATGCCCTCTACTGAGTGCTGTTCTCATTGTAAATGCAAGGTTTTTATTTTTTTGTAAATGCATTGCAACCAAGCATATCGATGTCATCAAAATTACTTGAAAATAAGAGGAATCCAAAAGGACAGGTTATTTATTTATTTATTTATTTATTTTTCACTTGCAGATAGCACCATTATATTTTCTTCTCTTTTTTATCAGAGCTCCTGCTCTACCTCGAGCACAGTGCGAGTATTTTATTTGGAAATCCTTTGTATAACTCTGATTGTTTTCATTTTCTCCAAAAAGGGAGGACAACCCTCGAACGCCCCTCTCCCCACCAAACCTTCAATAAAAGTCTGTCCTTTTCTGGCTGTCATTCATCCACTTAAATAAACACAGTAGCTGTATTTTGTTCGTTGATGCAACTGACAACCAAGCTTGGATTATACAAATGTTTTGTTATCCCAGTCTTGGCACATGAGACAGACACAGGTTTCTCCTGTTCAAAACCAATCAACACCGAATGTCTGAGTAATCATACATCCGATGAATACTTTGCATCCACTGCAACAACTGCAACAGGAACATGCCAATCAAAAGGTGTACACTGTATAGCATAACCTCCTACCTCTGCGCTGATTTTTTTTTGTCTTGTCTACATTGTCAAGGCTCGTATATGAGCTAACACACAGAACGTATAGCAAGGGGAGCAGGAGACGAGAGGGGTTGGAGAGGGAAGCACAGAACAGTGGGGAGCAGAGACATGAGGAGATCTGTGGAAGGGAGAGGGATGGGGGCAGGGTACACAGGGTAAACAAGATGGACACCCACACAGACTTTCAGGAACGAAAGCAGGAATTTGAACTAGGTGGATTTGGGTGGATTAACGGGGTAGAAAAGATTGTGGTTTTGGATGGGGGAAGATATGAGGTGGTGGTGAACAGTTGTTTTGAAGACCTGGAGGGAAGAGTGGATTGAAGAGAGTGTGGGCGTTTGTTCCAAAGGTGTGAAAAAAGAGGAATGAAAGAATGAAGGTGAGAGTGATTCTGATTTTGGTAGTTTTATCAGAAGGGGGTTGCTGGCGGACCTTGAGCGCCCTGCGGAAATATGGAGGGGAGGGGGGACAGATCGGAGACAGAGCTGGAGGGGGGGGTGAGGCCGGAGAGGAGATGGTAGAAGACAGAAAGACCACCGACCTACCTGCGGTGAGAGAGTGAGAGACCCAAAGACTCAGCCTCGTCGCAGGAGATACCAATGATCCTAAAAATTACGATTACAACTGTTCTTGCATTTTGTACGGTCAGAAAAGAACTGATGTGAAGAGTCCCCTTTCCGATCAATCAGCTTTTCCTCCAAATTGGCGCAGACCTCGCTGCTAACGAAGAACCACTTTGATTCACACAGTCACATCAGACGTAAAAAGATAATTTGTGCCTCATACTGCGTGGCGATACACTCAAGGTATCGATGGCTGGAAATGTCACACACTCACCACTATATTCCCTCTGGTGGAGTAGGCAAGCAAAATGAATGCTAGGAATTTTTGTGATTCCTTTATCTCGATGGGATTAACTACAGTAAATTGATGTGGTTCTATGAGGTGTGGTGTGGTCACGAGAGATCAGATGATCTCCTCAAGGCATCTGTGTTTTCTTTTCCATCAGTCTAATTTATACACCTATTGTTGTTTGTTAGGATGTTTTGTTTTATTTCAATATTAAGGGAGCAGAGTAATTGACACATACTCATCTATCATTAATACTATCACTGTCATTGTGCTTATGACATCAAATTAGTGTTTTTTTAGAATGGCATTTTGCTGTTCTGTTCTTACCGAAACTGAACAACAATGTGTATTTGTCACAATCACACAAACACAAACAATCACTTGTTCATGTGACTATTCTAAGTCACATGGGAACCCCGAGTGTCAGTCACATAATGCACGCATCTTGATGACTTCATTTCATTTTTTGGAAGTACATGAATTACAATTTGCTCACTTCTCGTTGTATATTTCTGTCTCTATTTTCTAGGTTTGAGCTCTCAGTTTATCTCTCGCACTGGAAAGACCAACGACGTGACAAAGATCAAAGGCTGGCAGCAGAAATTTCGACAACAGCCTGATCTGCCCCAAATTGCATCTTGTGGTGCTGCTACTTCTGTTGCGAGCAGAGCTTCTGAGGAAAAACCCTCTGAGATGAAAGGCAAGTGTGCATACCTTGTGCCATCCAATGTTTGTAATGAAAAAAAGATGATAAATATTAACAAATATCAGTGAAACATTGTACCTACTACACAAAGCTCTATGCTCTGTAGCCACCACCCAACATAACAGTTTGTTTGGCAAGAAGTGAGCAAGAAATGATTCAATAAGAAGGTGCAATCGGCAAAAATTAAAGAAATGGTTTCATGAGTGTGAGAGATTGAGTGATCTTAAAATCAAGTTCTTGGTGCTGGTAGATCAAATCTGTGCCGCTTCTGTGCCCACCTCCCATATATCAAGAGTGACAATCATCATCACTTCATGCCTTCTTCCTTTTCCACCCTGCTCTTTTACTCTCGTTGACCCCTCTTCCACCCCTTTTCTTCATGCAGCGTCCACTTGTGTGATGTCTTTGTCTCCCTGTTCTCTTTTGATCCTCAGTCAGTTTGTGATCCTGCTGCCCTCTGTTGTTTAGCTTTTCCACAAGCCTCGATTTCTGTTTCAAGAGAAATATTCATTGAAGATTACTCTTAGCTATTTCATGGATTCAAATTCCACATTTAAATTGCATTATTTAGGCAAATTTTGGGGGGAAAGCTCTTTGTACATGTAGAGTCTGCTTCATATTTTAAATGCAGTACTTCCACCTTCACTGTTAATTGAGGCTATAATTTGAAAAGTATGACAGCTCTTTCTATGTGCTAAAATGCCACTACATCAACCTATAGTTGAAGGTGTTGATTTTAGACAAGCAGTTATATGCTTGTCAAGCAGAAGAAAGAGGGTAGCCAACATGAAAAGTAGCAAGCAATTTTCAAAAGATTAATTATAATTAATCTTTAATTATCAGTGTGATGATAATAATAATAAAAAAATAACTTACCATTGACCAATCAGAATTGAAGTGTTTCCTGATTTCAGCACACCAAAATATTTTGTGTTCTGAGAGCACAAAATATTTTTGATCCAGATTGAGATCCATTTTGTCTTCTGACACAACAACCAAACTCTTTAGCCTAATGGTTAGAGCGTCCGCTCTGAGTCTAGGAGGTCGGTGGTTCGAACCCCGTCCGAGTTGTACCAAAGACTTTAAAAATGGTACGTTCTGCTTCCTTGCCTCATGCTCAGCATTTAATTTAAAGGATAGAGTACGGGAAAAAATCCCATCGGTTTACTTCCATGGGGAGGAGGAAATTCCCGAGTGCGAAGAGAAAAGAGGTCATAAAGATGATGTCACTAGTACCCAGAGTGCTCTTAGAAGTCATGTCACTTTCCCCAATCTGAGCATCTGCGTTTGTGTGAAGTCAAGTCCGGTGTTGTCCAATTTGTTATTACCCTGCGAAAAGTGGGGTTAAGCAATTGGTTCAACTTCTTGTCTGTCTTTCTGGCTGGCCATCTTCAGACGTCTGTCTATGATCGAGGAATAACCTAATTTCAATTGAATGTTATAGTTTGAACACCTTGGAGCATGAAGCAGAAAACGAACTTGCAGTTTAGCAATACTTTGGCTCTGACTTTGGCGAATTGTACGGAATCTATTCTTGAGTGCACATGCGCAGATAGGAGTTAAAGTAATGGTTTTAGTCTGTCTTCTTCTTTTGCAGTCAAACAAAGTTTTTTTTTGTATATACGAGGTGTGTTCAAAAAGTATCCAACCTTAATTTTTTGTGCGTAAACAAATGAAGCTAGG
>CM068955.1:145048344-145061667 GCA_035128595.1 Eptatretus atami | reverse complement strand
ACGTGGAATTTGGGTGTTCTGGAAGGAAAGCCTCGATATCTGTGGATCATTTAAAAAAAACAGATGGTGATACTGCTACTGATAAGAATATTGCATTGAGTGATAATGCTAAGGTGAAACAACTCCGTTCACAGGGTCGCTCCCAAAGCCGCGAGCGCAGGACCTACTTCCCCCGACAAAGGACAAGGCAGACAGGAAGCCTCGAAGACAACTTCACTCTTGCGAACCAACTCGACCAACCGTAAGACCAAACAACAACTCAACTGAAAGAGGAAAGAAAGACGCCCTTTGCGCCCGGCCGTGTCCGTCTTTTATCGCGCGGGGGCTCCGCCCTTTCGCCCCGCCCCGTCTCGGGCCCCGCCTCCTTCGAGCTTCTTGGAGAAGCCTCTCGAACCACGCAACGGGGGCGTTGCGCCTTCGCGCTTTCCCTCCAACCCCGCCACCTCCGCGGGGCCGGGGGAGTCAGTTTTTGGCTCAGGGCCAGAGAATTATTATCCCCCAAAGAGGGCCCCACCCTTTCTCAACCTTGCCCCCTGGCTCGGATTGCACTTCCACCACACCGAGCGCCGAGAATTAAACGGGGCTAGCAACAGGTGGGAAACCTGCGCAACCTCTCTCTCGTTTGGTTTTTATTTTCCCTCTGCGGAGATCGTAACGGCACGGAGCCTTGGAATGGACGAGTGGCGAAGAATGCCCCAGTAGCGTAGATGGTGGAGTAGGTGGGCGTGGTTGCAGGTGGTTGGCAACTGTGGTTGGGGATTGGCAGTGGTTGTGGGGGTTTTTTGGGGGGGGTTGGGGGGAAAGGACCCCGTGAGTTTTGTTCAAACAATAAAGGAAAGAACAGAAAAAACGACTGACTCAAAGCGTCGCAGCCCGAATGAATCATTCATTTAATTCCCTCTAAACAACGGGTTTGGGCTAACTACACCATGTACTTCAGAAAATACCTCACCTACGGGACCTGAATGGTGGTGCGAATTTCCCACAGCCGTAACAATATTTTGAACACGAATGGAACATGAACATTAGTTTTGGACACTACTTTGCCTCTGGAATTCGTCCTGATCGCACATGTGATGCATTCATCACACATTTTTTAAAACTGTCTGGCAGTGATAACAAAATTTAAAATCATTCCAAAGCAGGAAACTTACTGTTTTTTTAATGACGTCATAAATGATTTACAAAAACACAGCACGAAGAACTCATGTTAACGTGTTTTAAATAAGGTGGTGTAAAAATGCCACTGCATCAACGGCGGGTAAACTTCTGAATTATTTTTCTACGACCTTTAAAATCTTTCTTCTTATTTCAATTTAAATATACGTGACACTTGGAACACAAATCGCCTTTTTGGTTACCTTCAAAAACCTTCCGTTTTACAGTACGTACGACAAAAATTTACAGATTTACAATCATCTCGACCAATCAAATTTTCCAATCAACAGACCCCGCCCAGGCCCCTTTTTCCTTCAAGACTGGTGGGGTAAGGTGTTCGATGACGTCTTTCATTTCATATGTAGTCCCAGAGCTAGGCAACTTTTAATCCCAACATGCTGAGGCCAACAGTTTGAGGATGTTTTTTGGGAATAGAATTTTGTGCTGATTACGAAAGCAGATTTTCTTAATTGCTGCAGCTGCTGAATTTTTTTGTGAAAAACGCCATTTCATGGCTTTTTTCACCCAAAAATGGGTCAAAAAAAAATCATTTGTAATTCAGATTTCAGAACCTATTCTTAAGTTGATCTTAAAATAAATCCCAACCCACCCCAAAACCTCTCTACCTTCTCCAAATCTGGTGGCATCTAATTCATTCTTTTCTGGTGTATGTTCCCCTCCATCCCCTCCCTTACCTCAAATGCCGCACTGCTGATACCGGCACGGAAAAAGCGCTTGAAATGCCTAAAAACTCGGTCTTTGCATCTAAAATATTGTGTCCGCGAAAACCCATCACTTTCTGGACCCACATCCAGTCGCATCCCAACTGTCCCTGACTCTGTGTCCTTTTCTCCGGGACAAGATGGAAGAGCTTGGCTTTCATCAAACCCTTGACTCAGATTCTGCAACCGGTCCAGACGGGCATCAGCCGCACGTGTCCTAAAAACCTGCTCCTCTGCTCTGGCTCACCCTCTCTCTGTTCTAGTTCACCCTCTTCGATTTTTGCTCAAAGTTCATCTGCCATCTTTCTTGAAATCAGCAACATTACTGCTGTGCAGAAAAAATGCAAATTCAGATCCCTGCAACTACAGACAATCCAGCCTTCTCCCAAATCATCAGAAAGGTTAGGAATACATCATCCTTCAGACATTAAATCCTCCTCTTCTCTAGTGACTTGCATTTCGATCATCAATTTTGGTTTCAGACAGTCACTCTACCTCCTCTTTCTTTCTCTTTCCCAGAATGATTTGGGCACCTGTTCGTATCTGTGGACAAGGACTTACCGAGGAGGGGCGTTCGTGCGTAGCATAAGATTTCTCAATCGTGACCCACTGCTTGTATATACCTTGCTCTTTTCCAAATCATAATAAAACAACTTTTTCCAAAACTGTCCGGTTGTCTGCCCTATTGGTTAAGCATATGTTGGAGGTAAAGGAGTTTGTCCCGTCGTTCCATCAAGGCAAGAACATGAGCCCAGCGTGTCCAACGGACGGCAATACGCTCGGCCGTATTCTTCAGTCGTGTTCAATCGCATTAATTTCCAGATTTTTTTAACGATCTGTTTCAAACAATGATTTTTATTTCAATTAAAGATCCTGTATTCCAAGGGAGGCACAAAGCGTCCCTCTCTTTAATTATATGGGGACGTTTCTCTGTACGCAGCTTTCAAACATGAGGACTTGAAATTCGTTTCTCAGGCTTCGACGCACGGAATGGCCGCAAATTTCAGAACCTAAATCCTTCAGTAACGTCCAAATTTCGGCATTGATAGAGTTTCGAATTGAAAAACCTCAAAATTCACGTTTTTGGTGTCCGGTTCCGTCCGTCGTCCATATGAAATGTCGTCGGTTCTCAATATCAGTGTCGACTGTAATCAGTGTCTGAGCTGTTTCAGTGTCCGAGCTGTATCAAAATTTTTTTGTCCGAGCTGTATCAGTGTGTGTCCGAAGCTGATCTGTGTCTGAAGCTGTTATTCGTGGTCCAGCTGTATCAGTGTCCGAGCTGTTCAGTGTTCTGAGCTGTAATCAGTGTCTGAGTGTATCAGTGTCCCGAGCTGTAGGCAGGGTCCGATTCTGCATCCAGTGTCTGAAGCTGTATCAGGTGTCTGAGCTGTTTATTCAGTGTCTAGCTGTTTTAAGTGTCTGAGCCTGTATCAGTGGTCTGAGCTGTATCCGTGTCCAAGCTGTATCAGTGTCTGAGCTGGATCAGTGTCTGAGCTGTATTCCGTGTCCAAGCTGCATCCAGTGTCTGAGGGGCATCATTGTGCGAGCTGTATTCAATGTTGAGCTGTAATCAATGTCTGAGCTGTATCCAATGTCTGAGCTGTATCAATGTCCGACCCTTTCTCGGATCCGGCTGGGACTTTTCGAAGACATTTTGCATCAGTAAAGGGAATAAAAAGTACATTGGGCATTGACCTGACCTTTTTACCACCTTGACCTGATTTTTTCAGGTCATTACCCAATTATAGATTTAACATTTTTCACAATTTTTTTTGACCATTTTTTTTCTTAATTCACCACTTTATCCCTGAATGTTGATGGGTCAAAGGTCGAAATGGCAGTCGAAACAAACATTTTGCCATCCTTGGAACATTGAGCCCAGGTAAGTCTATATGGGCGATCACCAAGGGTATGATGGGTGAGGCCAGGATAGGCTTTACCTTGGTGATCGCAGAGACCTACGTTGTTTATTATAATTATCATGATAAACAATAAAACTACTGTGTTGAACATGAAGAATTGGAGTTTGTTGGTTTTCAAACCTTCGTAGGAGGGAACGAATTCATCGACAACGTCGGACTCGACCTTCACTTTGCACAACAGAAATCGGAAACACAAACAATCCATCAAAAAGTAAACATCCAGGAACCAAAAGATCTTGCTTCGGAGTGGAACGTCACCGTTTACCGGGTCCAGACCTCCTCATCCTCGGGTGAACCGACCATTGGAAGTAGTAATTATATGGGGTTCAAGGCAAACATGAATGGGTGAAGGGGAAAAAAACTCTTTTGGAATTGATCCACGGAAAACCCCTCAACTGGAGTCTAATATCCTGCCATAACAAATGTATAGGCTAACCTTTTTGGAAAACCCCTAAAAAACCTTAAACAGGAAATGAGGTTTCTCCCATACAAAGCTCATGTTAATTTGAGACTTCCCAGGGCCCCAAAAAACCTCATATAAAAAAACTGCTATAGGCCAACCTTTTTTGAAAACCCCTTTTTAAAAACCTTTAACAGGAGAGATATTTCATCCCCCAAACAGGAAGACTCGAGTTCCCCATACAAATTAATTAGGAGAAGGTCTCTTATCTCAAGGCTCATGTCCCAGTTAAAACAGAAGAATGATTTTCTCTCCCCCCTCTGACTCTCTGATTCTCATGCCTATGGGGTCAAAAAGAAGAGATCGATTCTCTGGCCCCTTCCCCCTCCTCCAACCCCCCCCCCCCATGTTAAATTGGAGCCTAACTTAAGGGGAACCTGACTTAAATTGGGATTATAAATTAAGATCTCTGTCCCATTGAGACACTGAATTTTAAAACAACATTTCTTTATTACTGTTTATTCATTACCATTCAAAAGAGTGATCCAATAAAGTGATGGAAGTTTTTTTAAGTGTGTTTTCGGTTCATGCATGAAGATGAGGAAGTATTCTGTGAGAGACAAGCCTCGTTGGTTATATTTTAAATCAGAACACTAAAACAGGGCTAATAAACGTGTTTTTTTCAAAATCATGAAAAAATATTTTCATTTTAGGGTTAAAATAAGTTAGGACTGCTTGGAGAATGGTACGCCACGTATTTCCCAAGTTATCTCGCCCAAACCGGGCATTTCCAATACTTGTAACAACCCTTGGAAATTCCAAGATACGTAATCCCACTTCCTCGAAGTTGCTATTTGTTTATAAACAGCTGTCAGTCGTAAAAAACTTTGTCCTAGAAAGCTTTATACATTTTTCTTCATCTTGTTCCTTCTTGAGAAACGGACTGAAACATGAACTATTTTTTCATCTGATTTGAAGAGAGTCCTGAAATCATCTGGAGAAGAATATTTTAAGTTTGTTGATGTGCTGTCGCGTGAGAATGACAGTGATGCAACTGATTATCAATTTTTAAAACACTGTACGATGAAATATTATTATTTGTTTCATTCTCCAAACAGCTTATCTTCATCCGCTATCGCGTCTAGTGCGACAACAATTATTTGAATTACACAACGAATGGACACAGATGGATAATGTTATCTATATTGATTTATTCCTTTCGTCTTCGATTGAAAGAATCATTAACCGACTGGGAAACATTTGTTGACACCTCCTCTAATCTTAAAAGTCCGGACTTCAAGGTTGAGAAATACGCACGGTGAATGTATGAGTTGTTGTGAGTGGTCTTGGTATCTGCTTGTCTCTATCTTTCTATTTATCATTTTGCCTATATCTGTATATATGTCTTCTTTGTCCATTTCTCTTATCTATTTATCATCTGTCAATATGTCGGTGTGTGGTCTCGGTATATCTCTATTTCTCTTGAGCTTTGACACATTACTATTTATTTTTATTTTTTCAGTTTAAACCCCTGCCTGGGTGTGTAACCAAGCAGCACAAGTTTTAATCATTTGCAGGAATCTGACCTGACCACTCAAGACATACTGAAAGCAGACTGCTTTGGGAAAATATCATACTATTTTGACAACTGAATTTTTAATATTAATCAATATTATTTAATTATACTTGTTTATCTTATAATTATTCTGATTCTTAATGAGAAACCTGCTACAAGAAAAGAATCAAGAGATTTTTAAAGAAGGGTGGGAGGGGGGGGGGGGTAGTGCCTCCTCCCCCAACGATCCATTCACCCCCTCAATCCCACCCCCCTCCCTCCCCATTGTTGGGGAAGGAGTGCGGGAGTGGGATGAGGAGGTGGTGGGTCAAAGGTTGGGGCGCACAGGGGGGATGAGGGGGTGCGGGCTTGTCTATATGTGGGCGGGCTTCTGTGGCGGGGTTCTTTTGTCATGTGGCGGGGCTTATTTTGGTGGGTTTGTGGGGCAGGGTTTATGTGGAAGGGGTTTATTGTGGATGAGGCTTCGTGGATGAGGTTTGTGTGGAAATGGATGGATGTGTGGATGGGTGGAGCTTGTATGAATGGGTGGAGCTTAGTGTGGATGGGTGAGAGAATTTTGTTTTAATTAAATTAAAACATGTTTGTGTGGGGACTAATTAACTAATCCACTGTAATTATGTGGAAATTGATGATGAATTTGAGGGGAGCTTGTTGTGGGTGGAGGCATTGTGGGTGGGTTCGAGGTTTATGTGGCGAGTCAAAGGGGAGGAGTAAAAAAAATTGAATTTATCTTTGGTCTTTGTAATCCTGTGAAGAAAATGAACCTAAAATCTCTTCCCCTTCTAAAGTCATATAACCTTATAAAGTTCCAGGAACTGTTATCATCCGAAGATCAACAATTTTAAAAAGTTTCATTCGTCCATCGCTTTGTATAACCCTTTTCAAAATGAGATTTCACCTATATATTCTGACTATTTACTCACCAAACTTGGAACTTAGGCTTTTTGACATTTTAATCTTCTTTTTCATATTTTAATTTGTAAAGAGTTTCTGATGGTTTTCGTATTCATGTGGAACAGTGATGAATCGTCTGTCATTAGACTTATGCTACAATATCCTGAATAAAAGATGACCAGTTGTTGTGAACTGGAGTTGTGTGAATTTTTTATATAGTCTCTCTTTTAAGGTGACGATGAAAGCGTTCAATAACAACGTGCTTTTCTTTCATTAAAGGTTACTGTATAATGTAATGCTGTTATTTGTTTAGAAAATTCATAAAATGTCTTGTTATAAAAACTCTCTATCCGGTCATCAGTCCACAATTTTTTTAGGTTTTCTCTTACTTTTTATTAAATATCTGTTGAATGTTGTGTTTGTTGAAGCTAACATAAGAGTTTTATTACCTGTTTTGTTTTTTTAAGGGACAACCCCACGCATATCTACCCTCAAACAATAACGGTTAAAGCATACTTGTACCCTTGATCTTATTGAGTTCAATCAAATCAGCGGACCAGATTATAATTCAAACTTTCCTTGGAATAAACCTTCCTTCTTACTGAAACTTTGTGGAATATAGCGTTTATGTAATTCAATCAGCTAATTGGTTCTTCCCCAGGTGTCTTAATGACATCCATTTAGAGGCCTATAAGTTTTTTGAATTTCCGAGCAATGTTTCAATTTAGTACTGACATCTTTTTTCACGAATGAACCTTGATCTAGAGCTGTTCTCTCAAAGTTGGATTTTGTACAGAGACAAATTATACAACATTTCTCTCAGCTTCTCATGCTTTTCTTTCCAAGTTGTGGTATTCCCATAATCAATATCGTGCCTCATGCACACTTCATCAACCCTATTGATGGGTTTACTCCTGTTGTGGTTTAGATTGTCTGCCTCATCTAATCTTTTATCAAGTTTGTGCCTGCGACCACGGAAAGGAATTACCCTGGTAGATGTAATTCCCCCTGGTATTCCAGTTGTAAAATTACTTCCTTGATAAAACTTTTGTATATCTCCCATCCACTTTTTGGTGTTTTGGAGATAAATTGACACTTTTTGAACCACACACCGAACATTTGCCTTTTTGATAACCCTATTATTTTTACTTTTAAAATATGAGATATTTTTTAGTGTTAGTTTTCTTTTTACATTTGACACAAATAACTCATTTATTTATGAGGAAAAAAATTCCTACAGAGTGCAAAAACCCTTTTTAGTTTTCCAACATGCACATTTGAATCTTAATTTTTAAACTTAAAAGAATCCTCAGAAATGTCTTCACTCTCTCCTCCATTTATTTTAAGAAAAAAAATGAAAAACTTAATTAAACGTCAATATCTTTCCCTTTGAAAAACAATGGTCCAATAGTCTTGTCGAAAAATATTTCCAATAGGACTTGTCAATTCTTTGTTTTCCTCCTCGGTTACGTTGGGATTTATTTATTTTCCCTTGTAATACCACTAATCTTTTTTTAATCTCACTGGTTTCCAATTTTTAATTTAATTTATTCTCTCTCTTTCTTCTCTTCCTCCCTCTTCTCTCTTCTCTCTTTTCCTCACCTCTCTCTCTCTTCTCCCCTTTCCTCCCTTCTCTCTCTTCTCCTTTTCCTCCTCTCTCTTCTTCTCCCTTCCTCCCTCTCTCTCTTTCTCTCTTCTCTTTTTCTCCTCTTCTCTCTTTCAACTCCTTCCTCGTCCCTTACTATCCTTGAATCACTTACAACCCCATAGAATATCATACCATATATTCACGGGATTTTCTTGTTATTCCTGTTCCAAAATATTTTTTTACAACAGGAAACCATAAAAGTTTCTTTTGAATTTCTAAAAGAGCCTTTACGTTTTCTTAACTTTATAATTTTTTCATTATTTAACATTTTAATTTAAAAATCCAAAGTTGTTTGGTTTATCAACAGTCAGTATTAAGCCAATTCTTTTATTGAAAATACCTCATTCTTATGTTTTATAGAACATATTTATTAAAAACACCGAATACCCTTTTCTGAAGGTATGAATGGACAGAGAAATGATTATTTTCTTGAAGCCATCTTGCTGTCATTTATTGTATTTAGAAATATATGACAGAAAATATTTATGACACGAAACACCTCCCCATCTTCCCATAGTTAAATCATTTGTATTTTCCTTACTAATTTATATACGAGGTGAATGCACCCCGGCGCGCCCGGGTTCTTTTTGAATGAATTTAATCTTCTATACATATGTCTGACGCGAAGCACAGTATCAGGTTCCCTATTGGGGCCATGGCAGTTCATAGGGCTAATGGGATTGGTGAGCGGGGAAAACCAACCCCTTCCCCCCCTGCCGAGGGGCCTTGCCCATAGCCTATTAACCTTCCCAGGGGCCCATCCCGACTTTTTTTTCCAGTGGTTTGCTTCCTTATCTTTCACCTTTCAGGAGATTAGCGTGTTGCAGACAAAAAAACAAACCAAACATGACAAACAAAAACTTTAAAAATCATATGTTAGAGATATTGTTATGGCGTTGGCCCATGTCTAATCAGCTGAACTTGAAAATTTACGGTTACGAAATCAGAGGGTTGATGACGTCATAAATTCGGAAACAGGAAGTCGGAAGTACAATCTTCTTTTACATCGGGGACACTCCCGGGTACATCTTCTGTCAGCATGTGAAGTTTGGTGAGGATCAGTCCAGGTACTTTTCGCGTGCATTAGGTCACAGAGAAAACACACGACACACTTTCACTATATATATATATATATATATATTATATATATTTATATATATATATGTTGCGGAGATTCGCGCCCGGTCGGCGTGCGATGCCAACGCGACTCGAAACCGCGACCGCCTCGCCCACCGACGACAATTTCAGTCGTGACCCTCCGCGCTAACGCGGGATCCAGGGTCACGGGGTGGGCCTTTCGACCTCAACCACAATTCGTTTGCCAACGGCCACCCGCGTAGGATAGGGATTGTTCGGCCAACTCGACCTACCTAATACCCACGCGGATGGTAAACCGAGCGATTCGTACTCGCCGCAGGTCCGACTCCGGACACGAAGCGCTTGGGCGGCCGTTCCGTACTACGGATACCGAGCCGGTGTGTTATCGTCGACCTCGACGGTTCAGATTATTTACCGGGCGTTTTGCACCCACTACGAACCCTTTAACGTGAAGGGCAGGGATGGGAGGGTCAATGAAGAAAAGACGAAGCGAAAACGGGCAAACAGTTCACCCACAATGCACATTTATTTTCGCGGCACACGGGAGCACCACCTATAGGCACGTTTACAGCCACAATTAACGATTGCACATATATTACTAGAACAAAAAAATGCACATAATAAAGGAGGTTAAAACCGACTACACGAACACACGGAACCACTTATACAGTTACTACCTTACAAGACAAGGCGCCACAACCGCATTCACACCGAAGCAAAGAAAAAGCCCCCTCAACAGGCAAGGGAGTCAGGACTGGGCCCTGGGCTAATGCGCCGTGGAAACCTGGATGACGGCCTAGGTCCACGAGACCGAGGCGCGTCCTACCCGCCGCCCTCGTGGCGAGCCGCAGAATGTCGCTGCACGGCGCGTTCCGTGGGCACCTGCTGGTTGGAAGTGGGAACGGGGCCCCTGTCGCACTCTCTCAGCGCGGGGAAGGGGGGAATTCGTTGATGCTCTGGGGAGGGAGTATGGCGCTTTGCTCGGTCGGTCCTGGACCGAGCCTCCGGTCCTCCTCAGCGACTCGCCCCTCCGCTGCCGTTCGCCTCCGCCAGCCGTCTCACCCACCTTCTCTTCGAGCTCCGTTCTCCCGAAATCCGCCCCACGACCACTGCTCGAGCTCCTGTCTCCCGAATCTGCCCCCACCGATCTCGGCCAACTCGAACTCACTCCCACGAATACTGCTCCATCCGACTCCTGCGCTCGCCTTTTTATCGGCTTCGGGGAACCACCAATGCAAAGTTCTCGGATCCAAACGACCTCAGGGGCGGAGAGCCACGCTCGCCGATTGGACGGAGAAAATAAGGGCGTGTATCATTCCTGATCCTCAAAATTTGCATATGGCGATTTTTCGTCAGGCGCTGTCTGGAGGGGGCCCAAACCGCCCCGCCGCTTTCCTGATTGGGTGGATCAGATGTGGGCGTTTTTTAGGCATTCCTGAATCCGATAATTTCTCCTCAGAAACCCGCCATCTGCACTCGCGTTCTTGCGTGTATCGCTGAAGACAGCGCCGACGCTCGGCGTCCACCAGGTGCGTGCTAATTGCAGGAATGCCGTAGGGAAGGTGGTGAGAGGCGGTTTTCGGCGGTGTTCGATGGCCATGGTGCTGTTGTGGGAATGGCGGTGATGTGGAAGGTTGCGATAGCGAGTGGTGAAGGTACGGTTTTGGCTGCTGGCTGTTGTTGTTGTTGTGGCGTTGGGTGGCGCAAAACAAAGGTAGACAGAAAACGCCTTAACCTCCAAAGGATCGGCAGCCCGAAATGGATCACATTAATTCCCTCCTATACAATGGGTTTGGGCTTAACTACACATGTTACTAAGAAATATATCTCACCTACGGGTGACCTTTATGGTGTTTCAAATTCCAAGCCGTAACAATATATATATATTATATATTAATATATATATATTATATATTATATATATATATAATATATATAGTATATATATTAAATTAATCCTGTTTTTTTCTGTTTTTCATGATGATAAACTAGGCAATACCATTATTATTATATTTCCGCATAATTAAAATTCTTTCATTGTTGCTTACTAATCTGCTTCCACAAACTCAGTCTCTGATACCAAAGTGGATAATATTCGTCCTTACGAGACTGATTTAATTGTTCCAGTCTTCTAGGTCATAATTTTTAAATGACCAATGTATACCCTAAATCATGTTCAGATCATACTCCCATTGTTCTATTCTCATACAAACGATACGCCCTTCTTTATAAAAATTTATTGTAATGAAACTGTGAATTCTGCCATGACCTGGAATAAAATCAACACTGCTGTAAAAATCTTTGGGATACACGGCCGTTTTATTTAAGGATATATATTGTGATAAATCACTTAACTCACCAAGTCATCGCGGTCAGTCAGGGTTGGATAGTTTATTAATTTATATAAGCATTTTCATAATTAATATTTTTGTTATACTTATATTTTATGTCGTTCAACCTTTGTGCCTATTGCGTAATGAATTGATAAATCAATATCCAGTTCTTGGGATTTACCACCCAAAGATAGAACATCTGTTACAACATGTCATTTTATTATTAGATTAAAAATAATGTTTTCATTAAAAAAAATTTCTTTTTGTTGAGTTGGAAATAACACACATAAACATATTGGACCACAACACTTGGAATTAATTATTGGACTTGAAATGTTGATAAAAGCACCATTCTGGGGTAAGAATATTTATGACTTCAACAGGTGGTGGAGACAAAACTATCAAACTAATATTTATCTTTGACTATTAAAATACAAACCCAATGAGGAACCGTCCCATTTATTATCTTCTAATTTCATAATAATATTCTTTGTACGTTTTATGGCAGTTTGTTTTAATTTCATCTCTCATTACAAATAACCACATTATGAATTTTTAATTTTCTTACAATATTGACCAAGTTTGTTAAATTTGATGTTGCATCTTTCCAAAATTCTTAAAACCACTCATCAAATGCTCATTTATTTATATAGAAAGATTATAAATCCATTACCTCTTTTTATAAATTTTACACCTGCTTGTGCCGATAGAAGAAGCATATCTCCAACTAACAATCCTCGCTTATCAGGCAGACTTTCAAGTTTTTCAGCAAAAATCGACAATTACCACCACTTCGACTAATTTTGTTTCTCCAACTCTTTGTTTATGTCTTTCAATTCTTTTTGAGGCCCGGAGAGCTTGAGCCTTCCTTTTGTTGGAAGCTTCACCTCTGTTGAAAATACCACCGTTCATTGCTCCAACCCATTAACCAGCAAAATAAAGGAATTAGAGTAAAATGGAGGAATTCCGTCCACTCGTCTCTCTTATGGAATATTTTTTCAACATTGGTTTGACATTTTAATTTTAGTTGAGCCAGGTATCGTTTCAAGATTTTAACTGTTCTCTTGTGAGCCAAAAACATCAAATTCTTCTGCTCCTTTTCTCTGAATTGTATTAACGTTAATTCATAAAGGCTTTTGATTTTGACACAATATGATAGTTTTGAGATGATTTGATTAACCATATACCCCAGTGGTACTTTTGCCACTCATTTATTAAACAAAAATTATGTGAGAACTAATCATACACCATTATCTGTATTAAATCTGAATTTCTGTTTCTTCGAAAGCAACAATATGCATCAACTTCTTCACTCTCTCCTCTTTCAATTATGGGAAGTTATCACTCCGATGAGGCTTTATAGTTTCTTTTGAGCACTCAGGTCAAACGCATAGATTGTATACAAAACTTTTAAATGCTGTCATATCAAAATAGGTTCTTTATTTCACATTACTTTCAAACACCTTTTTTGGTAAGACTTGTATGTTTCAGCAAAATCATTTGGTTCCCAATTTAAATTTCCAATCTATCTCGTGGATATAGAAATGTTCCTTCTGCGAGAAACCCAAGAAG
>CM068955.1:145013998-145025732 GCA_035128595.1 Eptatretus atami | reverse complement strand
GCTCTCCCAAACCCCATGTCCTCACCCATTGCTCTCCCCAACCTCTGCCCTCCCCTCCTCCTGCTCATAAAAGCAAACAGGCATTCTCACATCGAAACAGCGGAATATTTAACGCTTTCCCCTGCCCTATCATGCTATCACTGACTTCACAGAAACCCGTCACGGTCGCCTGTCCAACTCACAAACCTGTGAGATATGCGGAAACCCCATGGCATTGCAACTCTGAAGTGACCATGAGCAGGCAAATTTTCCCATTAAGCAACCCTAAACCAATTATCTTCTTCCTGATGCACATGTACACATCGTTATCATTAAAAGGAAATAATGATGGAAGTTTTCTTTCATAATGTCGTGAGATTTCCATAAGTCCTCAACAAAGACATGTATAATGACGTGGTTTTTATGGTCCCCGGTCGAGTCATTACGGGTAATGTGCTTGTTTAAGAGAAAATTGTCAGAAGTAAAGCAAGGACCTGAGTAACTTTTGCGGTAAAAGCCCTGCTTCAGAGAATGCCACATAGTTATTTGGGTGGTGTATGGACAGCAGACCGCTGCCTCGATCGCTGAGGCCTATCTTCACAAGGCCCATGAGGCCTTTCAGCTCAATATCCTTTCACCTGTCACTTTGGTCGTTTTACACTGAAGGGAAAACGTATGGAGGGCATGGCGATTGTGAATATGACAGCTCCAAAGATGTTTCTCACTTTGCATAGCAGTAAGCACCAACCTGGCAGCCATAGTATAAAAATTGTGGGTGGAACTCTGGCGCACGCACACACGGACACACGGACACACACACACGGCTCCTTTTATAGTATAGATTAAAATCTTGCATATTGGGGTAGTCGATAAAGTCGAAAAAAAAAATTTTTTTTTTTTTTGATCTCCCTTATTTTCACTTTTTCCGTCGATATGTTTTCTGTCTGTATGTATGTCTGTATGTATGTCTGTCTGTTCGGTCCAGTGCTCCGTTAATAGAATGGCGATTTCGATGAAACTTGGTGGGTAGGTTCATACCATGACCTAGTTGTGTGCAAATGAGAACCGTTGCTATGGAACACCCGTTGCCTAGCAACGGGACTTTGAAATTTTTGAAAAATCATAAAAAAATTATTTTTCGAAAATCAAAAATCGGGCCACGAGCGACTGTGGGCAGTACATTCAGCCATATTGTCAAAAATTTCCAGCCGGATCCTATGAAAACTGTCGGAGAAGATAGACTTTGAATGAACCCTGGTCGAAAACAATAAAAAACGAAGATCGTTATATCTCAGAGACTATGAGTCAGATATACATGAAACTGGTATGGTAGGTCATGGTAGTCCTAGTTATGTGTGAGAAAGAACCGTTGCTATGGACCCCTCCGTTGCCTAGCAACGGCCGAAAAACCTCTAAATGTGGGGTATTTTAACGAAAAAACAATCTGCCGCATTAACCCTTGAAGCTGAATCATGAATTTTCTTGTGCTTAATATCAGGTCATTCCCCATCGAACGGGCCCATCGCGTCAGGTCTATTGGGTAGGCGACTACCCATGTCCGCCTACCGGCTTGTCTATTGCTTGTTCTGCGGCACTGAGTGACGTCTACAAATTACGAGTCATTACATTGGAGGTGATTGGAACAAGAGTTGAGAAAGGGAAGGAATGGGGGTGTGGCAAAGGAGAAAAAATCCAGGATATGGAAATTGGGGACGAATAGGGAGGAAACTGAAAGAAGTAAATCTATTCTTCACTTTTCTCATAGCATGAAAGCACTTGTGTCTATATCTGTCTGTTCCGTGTTAAGATAGTTTTGGTGGGTAGCCTGTTCATGTTCCCATCTGAACTTCTTGCTCATACGAGGTTCATGGAGAAGGCAGGTGACAGAGGGTAAAAAGGCAACAAACTGAGATTGACATTGTGGCAATGGGGTAATTAGTATGACATAATAAGCAAGGGAATAAATCAACAGAAAGACAAGACAGAGAGAAGAGGAAACACGAACCTGTGATGAAAGAGGTCACAGGTTTGGTAGGGTTAATGGGTGTAGAAAATATTGCAGGTAGTTTTTTTTTTCTATAAGAGCGAGGCTCATTTGTTTAAATTGACTGTAGCAGAGCAGCAATTGGGCACAATGTGAGAGACAGAGACAGACAGAGACGCACTGAAACCAGCAAGTAATGGGGTTTGGTTACAAATGGTTAATGGGGGTAATGAAGAACATGGGTGGCGTATGAGACAAGGTGGTGGCGCAATGCCTGCTTTTGAAGCCTTGGGGGGAAGAGTGGGAAATAATTG
Organism: Eptatretus atami; assembly: GCA_035128595.1. Taxonomy (NCBI): domain Eukaryota; kingdom Metazoa; phylum Chordata; class Myxini; order Myxiniformes; family Myxinidae; genus Eptatretus; species Eptatretus atami. Next base: position 145,023,455 of record CM068955.1, on the reverse strand, counting down.
CCTCTGAAAGGCAGTCCCATAGATGGGAGAAGCGAGGAACAAAATAGTTGAGGTGTGCAGCCAACCTCTATTTTAGAAGTTTAACCAGAAGAGGATTACTGGAAGAATACGTGTATTTTGGAGTTGCTGAGGAGGATACAGAGCAGAGACTGGGAGCTATACTGGAGAAGCTTGACTGGGGGGAGGGGAGGGGCAGCATACACCAGAGACGGACTTGACAATGTGCCACCATAATTTGGGTAAGGATACTGCTTGGAGACTTCAGCCTCGAGGAATGATGTCATTAAATTGTTGTGCAATGCCTGCTTGAAACCCTGAACTAAAGAATGGTATTGAAAAACCTTTAAAAAAGCAGTTCCACAAAGGGAAGAAATGACGTACAAATGAGTTGGGGTGTGGGAGTTTCATCGGGAAGGTATTTCACAAAACCCGAGGTTCTTCCTTTCATCGATGTACAACCAGAAGTTGCGTAAGGTCCAAACTTAAGTTTATTGGAAGAAATCAAACACAAGCAATACACGAAAGTACTAACATGGAACTGTTCTCTTCTCTCCACTCTCTGCTCTCCGCTCTCCCCTAGGCTTTGCTTTGCCACTTGCATACTGGAGATTCCCTAAACTTCTTATAGCCTTTCCACAAGTTCTTCAACATGAACACTTGTGGTTTTGTTGGGTTTTTTATGCCTCCGTTGACGAAGTCGCCAGAGGCATTATGTTTTCGTGTTGTCCGTCTGTCCGTGATAGGTTTTCATTATCACGATAACTGAAGAACAGCTGAAGGGATCTAAGTCAAACTTGATACAAGTATGTAGTATGATTCAAAGATGAACTGATTGGATTTTGGAGTCAAGAGGTCAAAGGTCAGAGATCATGATAGATTAAAAAAATTATGTTACCACGCTAACTTGTGAACCAGTGATTCGATTTTGACGAAACTTGATACATGTATGTATAATGATGTAAAGTTGAACTGAATTTATTGTGGGATCAAGAGGTCAAAGGTCAGAGGTCATGTCAGGTGAAAATGTGATGCTTGAAAACAGCTGAAGGGATTTTTAATCAAATTTGGTGTAAATATGTATAACAGTATAATAATGTGGCCGGAGGCATATCGGTCGTCGTCGTGTCGTCGAAGAGTGCCATTCTCGGTTTCTTCTACTCTACATCTACACTTATCTAACCACAACTAACATTACAAGGTCCTCTGTAATATACAATTTGTTCCATATCGAAGCAAAAGTATGCAAGCGGTAACATTGCACAGAACACAATACACCACCTAACAGTTACTACTTCAAGAAAAATTACAATTTTTCCAACCTCCACAAATTCTTTACCAAAAACCATCAAAAAAGTTCAGGAAGAATCAACAGCAATTGAAGCATCAGTTATATAATATATAATATGAAAGATTGCAGTTGACCAACCATGCAAGTAATCTGCACCAAGATTCTCTGTCACCTTGATTCATTGTATCGTAAACTGTTTTGTAGAAACATGGCAATCTCATGGCTATCTTTAATAAACTTTGCCTTATCCGTGCACACCAACGATTGATTATAAGCTTGCAAAACAAATTCACTCCAACAGCATAATTCTCTTGATGCCCCGCAAAATAGCAAGTCCTTCCATGGTTTAGTGGTTCTTCTCTCGTTTCCTCAGCTTCTCACTTGCAAAACTCACGAGGAAGATTTTCCCCTCATGTTGCTGTAAATGGACGCAATGCCATTGTCAGAAGCATTGGTCCTGAACACAGGGTCTGGTATTCTTGAGATTGATTTGTTGATGAGTTGCTTGAGGATCATGTAGGCCTTCTCCTGAATATCCCCCAAAAAACATATCATTGGTTAAATCCATTATTTGGCATAGCCCATGACTGCATAATTGGGCATGAAATACAGGGCGTATCCACTCAGACCCACGTATGACCATACCTCCTGAATCGTGGACTGTGGTGCATGCCTGATCTTTTCCAAATTGTTGTTGTGAAGGTTCACCAAAACGCATTCTATCTGGTGTCCTACAAAGCTCATGTACTCAGATGCGCTTCGATTAGGGTCTGGCCATGAGGCAGGCTCCAAACATCCTGCAGAGAAACTCCCTGAGGGTATAGAACATTTTCATCTAAATTTACATATGAATCAGTCATAAATATATTCCAAACTTTTTCCATCCCAACCAGCAACTTTCTCATGCCCCTACCAGCATAGCTCTAGTTCATAATCCCCCAAAATATCTTCAACAACTTGTAGGTGCCATCTGTTGTCATAAGTGCAGTATTGTGCATGTCTTCTTCAGATACTGGCATCTGCCAATATCCCTTACCCAAGTCGATATTAGTAAAATGTTAATCCATACTGAGCTTCCAGATGAGCATACTAGCTATCACCACTACCACCACAACCGGATCAAATGCATTGATCTTATTAAGCTTCCTGTAGTCAACACACATACCAGACTCAGTGACATAATGGTTAGAGCATCTGCTTTGAGTCTGGGAGGACGGTGGTTCAAACCCCGGCCGAGTGATACCAACGACTTTAAAAATGGCACGTGCTGCTTCTTTGCTTGACATTCAGCATTTGAAAGGATAAAGCACAGACAAACAATGTTGGGAAGGCAATGGCAAACCACCCAGTATAACCATTGACAAGAAACTGCTTCGGCAGCACCAGCTCTCTGTAAAGAGTTTGGTACATCAAATCAAGTCAACACACATGGTCTTGACTGCCTCATCCATTTCATGAACTATCACCACTTCTGATGTGTATGACAAATTACACTCTCAAATTTCTCCCATGTCTAAGATCTCTTGCATGTCATGACTAGCCAGCATCATCTCTCCGTCATATTCACCGCAAATGAGGAACATAGTTGGGATGGGTGGTGACGAGTTGATCCATGTTAAAGGAAATAAAGTTATCCTTACTATAATTCATGGACCCAGTGTTTGTGTGTTTGATTATTTGGCCCATTCCTCCTCAAAGTTCTGGGCTGATTACATCCAGACTTGCTACATAGGATCAGCATGACCCTGATTAACGTATAGGGATGTTTTTTATCTTTTCCGGTGGTCTTGGGCAGGGGTGGGGGGGGGGAGCGAGAGGGAGGGGAGGGGGGGGAAGATGCAAATTCTCCATGAAGATGCGTATCCGGTAGCGCCGCCTCCAGGTGGGGGAGGGTATTACAAGTCCCACCCTTTACAGCACAGTATTCCTGTCCCTACGTTTTCCAGTGCAGTGAGGTGTTTTGAATAATAAAATACTAGGTATCTTGCCTCATGCACGTAACCTGGGTGTTTTTTATTTTTTATTATTTTGCCTACACAGAGCTGTCAGTTGCCTTTACACCACCCAAATAAAGGTATGTGTCAGAAGAACGTGTTGTATGCTTGGATCAAGACTGCCCATAGGGTGGGTACTCTGCTAGTATAGGGAATGATCATCTTTCGACAGATGGTATACCACACAGACAAACAGCGAGAGGTACTCCATGCGCTAGGATTAGTGTCAGTAATGCAAAGTGAAGAATGTAGTTCTTGATATCGACAGCAACACCACCAGCAGCATGTTTTGTGAGGCTTGACAAAACAGAATAGCATGGAGACAGTAATTCAAAAACATCCTTTAAGAAGAACATTTCCGTTAGACCAACAATTTCCAGAGCTGCAACAGCAACCTGAATGGAAAGTTAGGTAATACTAGATTGAAGACCTCATATTGGTGGAGTGTACTGTTTGGATGGGGTTGGGGGAGGAGTGGTGAAGGGGGTGTTAATGTTCTGCTCGTGCCCATCTCGTTAATGTTCTGCTCGTGCCCAAAGTCCAGGGGCTTTCAACCAGTCTCGGCCCCGGGGCTCACCAATCCCAGTCTCACACTTGATGACAGACATGCTGGGAGGAGACTGTGTCACCCCTTTTGTTTTTTTCCAAATTTATTAGTGGAGGATGATGAACTAAACTTTGCACGAGACAGACAGAGCCAGGAGCCAAACCTATTTCATGTTCTCACGATATTGGTAGAAGTTGCTATCCAAGATATCTACAGTATGCTTCGAAACAGTATGAGTGGAAGAGAGGTGATTTTTAGCTTTTGTATTCAGTTTGAAATGCATTTGCTATAATGGGCAATTATTATAATATGACCTCGATCATTTTGTGATGCTGATGTTAATCTTTCAAGTGTGTGTGTTCATTATAGTGAGTATTTCTACTCATTGTTGACTTGAGTGCAAAATATATATATATATATATATATATATATATATATATATATATATATATATATATATATATATATATATTTGTGCTTCCGTGGGTCAATGAATTGTTTTTGCTTCTCATCAGTAGGAAATCCAGAATCCATCTTTGAGGAAGTTATCACCAAGGAGCATAAATGCATTTCACCAACGGTCGCAGCCTGTCCTGAAAAGACATTGCCAAGCCCCGTCATTCCCATGAGTTTACCAACGGAGGAAAATACAGGTATGCTCTCGTTCAATTTATACACCATGCCTTTCATCCGGTCCGACTCCTGAATCGTTCCTTTTTCATAATTCTCTCAGCAATTGTGATTAATATGCCATCATTAACTGGTCGGATATTTAATACAACACTTAAAATGTACTTGGGAATTCCTTTATTTTAACGTTATTGAAGTACATCAAGTGTTCTTTTAGAATTAGCCCAACATCTGACCGAAGTGCAGAAGCCCCTCTCTCATTTGACCCACACACACTCCTTCCCTTTTTTCCCCTTAGTCTGTTTCCGGCCTTTGTTTATTCCTTTTGTTTTTTTGTCTGTATATCTATTTTCTATCCTTCTGAACCTTACTTTTTTGAATTTTCCCCCTCCCTCCCTTACAGTTCCATTCCTCCTGATTTACATAATATGTAAATTTCCCAATTTGCATTCACAAATAAATCTGTCAGGTGTGCATTGTAAGTCTGGGTTTGCCTAACATATAAAGCACGAGTAATGCATGATAGTTCCAAGCATGCATCCCAGAGAAGCTTTCAACTTTTATTTCATTCTTTTCCGTTGTCCGCTGAAGTAGACCAACGACGGCCTTCATAAAGACAAGTGTTCTGTTGTACTAATTATGCAAAGCTTGATTGTGGTAAAATGTTTAAACATCAACACAGAGTTAGTTATGTCAAAGTTAGTTATGTTTTTGAAATATCACATACACAAGCTAAGTTACTGAGATGTTTACCATGGCAACATAATTCAGCCAATCACAGCCGTGATCTAATCGGGTTTCAGATAATGCCATGAGGATTAGATATCTACGATATGAAAGCTAAATGTTCAATGGTTTTTGAAATATCGCGTACACAAAAGTACATGGACGGAAGGTAGGTTGCAGCTCATTTTAATGTCCTTCGTCTCCGACCTTGTCGGAGGACCGGACGACAGACAAGAAGTGTTCAAGGTTGTATGTTAGTGAAAGCCAATTATTCTTCCTGATTGTGTTTGGCTTTTTCAGCTATCTGGATGTATTTTACTTTGAATTCATTCCATCGGGTCACTTCATCTCATTTTGTGTTATCCTCTGAAAATACAAAATTATTTTAGGTTTTTATGCCTTCGCTGATGAAGTCGCCAGAGACATTACGTTTTCGGATTGTTCGTCCGTCCGTCCGTCCATCCATACTAATCTTCTCTGTTTTCTCTGCAACTGCTTATCCAATTGACATGAAATTTTCGCCATCGGTGCAACTACTTATGCAGAATGTTTTAATGATAATTATGACATCATAGGTCACGTGGTGTGGCAGCCATTTGGGAAAAAAGGTAAAACTGTGCACATCTTTCTCTCCAAAACCGCTCCATGGAAATAATTGAAACGTGGCACATGTCAAGTATGCTCCCCATGGGGAAGAAGTGTGATATTTTCTTTTTTATGATGTCATAGTTGGCTTCGTTATGACATCATCATTGCATACGTCAAACGCTTTATCCAATCAGTATGAAAATTATTTGAGGTCATCCAGGGCTAAATTGTACGGGGGGGGGGATTGATGACATCATTGGTCATGTGGTTTGGCAGCCTTTTTTTTTTTTACACGAAAAAACTTCAAAAATCAACACCTCCGAAATGGCTGAACAGATCGAGGCGAAACTTTACAGTTATGATCGCCTATCCATGAGGAACAAAAACCTCTCCACCTATGATGTCATAGGTCACATGGTTTGGCAGCTTTGATTTTATTGAATAATAAACCTTAAAAAACCTTTTTCTCCAGAATGGCTTGACAGATCGAGGGGAAACTTCACCCATATGTTCCCCAAGCCTTGGGGACACCAGGATGTTCACAAATAAGTGATAGGTCATATCGTCTGGCAGCCGTATTGGATTGAACGGAAACTTTTTGAAATATTCTTTCTCTTGAACCACTTCATCAATTGATGTGAAACTTCACAATTATGATCTCATAGCCATGGGGAATACATGTTTTAAACTTCAACCTGATCATACGCATGGTCTGGCAGTAAGAATTATTTAATGTTATTTAATCATGGTTCAGGGATTTAAATCAAACTTGGTACAAGTATGTATCATGATGTAATAATGTGTGCGGAGACATATCTGGCGATGTCGAAGCGTGCCGGTCTAGTTTAAAAAAAAAAATCATTTGTCAACTTTTTTTACCCATTTCTCTTTTGTGAAATGATGTTTTTCAAAGCTGGGATGCTTTACAATGCCAAGTACAGATGCCTCATGTACTTAATATGATCTGGAAAGATGGTAGCCAAACAAACAGATCTCAACCTCATACATGAATGACCTATTTTCCAAATGTAAAGATGAACAAAGAAAAATGAAAAGCGATTTCTATTTTAAATCTTAACTTTAATCATTTTTGTTCTGAAGGTGCTCATGCTCTGTGTCATTATGACAACAATGTGTCAGTTTTATGTACTGACATGCAAATGTTTTTCCATTGTGAAAATGTGCTTTTTCTGAAAGTCCTTCGTGGAGATTATTCCCTCCTTGTGCGCTCAACATTTTTGTGCACTTGATATTTAAGAATCCTAACATTCTGTTTTCAAGGTGACTAAATACAAATATGAATCAACATAACATGATTTAATCACAAGACCATAATATGAGACTGTGTACTCTGCATTTTCACCTTCAATCACTGCTACTTGTAGTGGTATATTAAGGTGTTGACCATTCTTGTTCATTCATTCCCATTCAAATGGTTGAAATTAATTTAGTTTTGAAGCAAGTGCAGTATCCACAAAGTTGTACTATTTGAAAATGCATTTGTGGATATGAGGAACCGTCCTATAAAGGTTAGCAGACATGGCAATGAGGTATTGAATAATGGTTGCCCTTCGAGTCAAATATGGCCAATAACATTTGATATTCAAACACGTAGGTACATTAATTTGTTTATGCAGAGTAGTGGAGGAGCTGCAACCCACACAGAAATCAGACTCTGAAATGGCAATCAATGTAACATTGTGAAGAGAATTCAAGTCGACCATACCACCTATCATCCACACTGGCAGAGCTACATGTTACTCTGCAAAGGTTGTGTGTGTGTGTGTGTGTGTGTGTGTGTGTGTGTGTGTGTGGTACACTTGATATAAAATTGGGATGGTTGGGATTATACATTTCAACAGGAAAAAGGTGCATTAACCAAAAAGTAACTGTAGTATTCTGCTAATGTAGAAATAAACAATCAAGAGCATACATATCCAATCTCAGGTGACGTTTCACCCACTTACCAGTGAGCTTCCTCAGGTCAATAGAGTCTCCCTTATGCTGAGGAAGCTCAAAGCGAGCTTCCTCAGTTTATTGGCCTCAATCTATTCTTCAGTCTAACTTTCATGCTCCCTTTCTTCTTCAAGTCCTCAACTCCCATCCCCCAAATTCCCAAGTCCTCAACCCTTTCCCAACTCTGAGGCCTCACCAAACCCCTCCCTCTCCCAACTCTGTCCCCTCTGCTGCTCTCCATCCCAACTGTCTCGCCTCCCCTCCTCCTTTCTTCAAGTCCCCAAACCCCTCCCCAATCAAAGTTTCAAGCCCTTCTCCACTGCGCATCTTCAAACCCACTCCCCCACCTCAAGTCCTAATCATCCACAAGCCGAAATCCCCATCTCCCACTCTGCCCCCCCCCACCCCACTCTCTGTCCTACCTCCCCTTTTCTTGTTCAAGTCCCTAACTCTCCCCAGCTCACAAGCACAGGTCCTCAATCCTCCCTCTGAGCTCCAACTCTCAAGCTACTCTCCTAACTCTCTGCCCCCCCACCCCAGCTCTGTCCTCCACTCCCCCTTTCATCTTTAAATCCTCAACCCCCCCTCCATTCCAAAACCAATGTGGTTAAGTAAGCTAAATCTTTAGCTCAACTAACTGCTATTTTTCCTTAATATCCTCCAACTTTCAACATGTGGGAACATTTCTTGTGTATCCTCATGCAAGTAAGCTGCAATATGCATTTGCCCAAAAACATGCAGTCATTCAGGTCAGGTCAGATATGGGAGCATGCGCAAGAGCAGCACGTTGCTGCATCCACTCTCCATCGGTACTCCAGAGGCCTCCGCCTGGTCATCCCCCAGGCAGATGCCTGGCCCATCCACATTTCCTTGAGATGTTGATCAACCTGCTGCAACCAAGAGGCACGTGGTCGGGCCATTGGCCTCCTCCACTCATGAGGCTCTCTCGCTGGGAGAATCTGGTGAGCAGGATCAGCGTCAGGAAAACGAGCCACATGTCCATACAGCTGCAGCTGACGCTCAGGGACTATGCAGGTAACAAATCTCGTGTGAGTTTTTCAGCAACCGATCATTGGACACAAAATCCAACCAGCGATAGCCAATGATTCTCGGACTTTCACCATCCTGCACAGGTACGGGCAGCGCCCCATGATCCAATAAATCCATGAATCCCCAGGCCTGACCCAGACCGCTATTGACTTCTGGCTCACAGCCAGCAGAGACATGACTATCACTGCCAAGGTAAGTGAATCTCTCTGTGACCTCAACTTTCTCACCACAAACAGGTACAGCCAAGATGCCTGCATCGGAGTTTTGACCCAGAAAACCCAGAATCCCAGCGGCTCCGACTCCTTGTTTAGCACCTCGAGGGCCCCCAAAAGGATATCTAGAGTCTTCACAAAGATGACTGCATCATCTGTGACATCAAGGTCAGAGATCATGACATTCCCAAATGATGCACTGCAGCTTGATCTCTCTGACATCCTCCCCGTAATCCAGTCCATACAAGCGCTGAAAAGTGTGGGGGCCAGCACACACCCCTGACAAACTCTAGTAACAACTGGAAATAAGTCAGAAATGTTATCACCACATCTCACAGCACTCTCAGTACCAGAATTTAGTTTCGACATCAAATTGATCAGTTTTGGTGGCACCCCACGAAGACGAAGAATCCTCCAGAGGGCATCCCAATTCCAAATTGATCAGTTTTGGTGGCACCCCACGAAG